>JALIZF010001245.1:0-207737 GCA_029948255.1 Telmatactis stephensoni | reverse complement strand
CAAAGTTAATTCATATGTGCACTGGACGGCTTGTAGTTTAATTAATTCATATATAGCATCTTATTGATAGTTGACTGAATATATACACATTGTTAATAATATTCTTTATTTATGTTGTATTTAGATGCACTATCAGCTGTACATCACTATGATTTATATTAATTCCTTATATTCATTTATATTCCTTATACTATTCATGTGAAGGGACTCTATTCATCTATTTGCTAGTATTTTCCTTGACAACCCAGGCCCCAGAAAAAGGCCAACTGATATCAAAATAACCCAAAAAAACTTAATATGGCTGATTATTGTAGAAACAAGAAAAGCAAGCTACATCATAGACAGCACACATTCAAGGACAACTTAAGATATTGTCATGGCATGAGTAAGAAGATTAATCAACATCTCCGTAACTTTGTTGGGCTTAATGTAAAACTTTTTCCATTGATGGCCTTTTGTAATTCCTTGTACATTAATCTTACTTAATATTCAATCTTCATTCACTGTACAAAATTGCGCGCGTGCACGCATGATTGGCTGAAATTGATCACGTGATTTTTGTTTATCTGTCGTCACCATCCATTGAACGTACTACAACGAGATTATACGATGAAAATCGTTGTATAATCAGTTGGAAAAAAGGCTTTTACCAGTTCTTCAGGCCGTTCTTATGATAGCATTGATGATGAAGAAATAAGTGCTATTATTGATGAATCAATACCCAAGAATACTAAAAAACAGACGTCCTGGAGTGTAGAAATCTTCAAAGGTAAGGTTTTCATTCAAAACGTTTCATTTGAAACCACAAATTGTAGCTTTGTCATCTTTAGTTAACCTGGAAGTTAGGTAAAAAAAGCTTTTATTGAATTAAACTTCAATTAAATTAAAGAATTTTCTCACTTCCAATCTAGAATGGTTGCAGTTGAGGTTTCAAAGCGAGGAATTAGAAACGCTGAGCAAAGAAATTTTAGCCGAGCGACTGGCAAAGTTTTATCAAGAGCTGAAGCAAGCAAACAACAATCAGAACAGTGATTATCTCTGTACTTTTTTAAGCATACATAAAGAAAGATTATAAAGTTGTATTTTGCTATAATACTTTTTTAAGCTTATATATTTCGCACTTATGTACTTTTGAAGTTTTTGCGAATAAACTGAATTCCTTCGCACGACGTTTGAGTTGAAACTTCACTTGATACTGTGCTTTTTATTCAGTGAATTCAGATTGAATATTAAAAGGGTTAGAGACTTAAAACTCGTGTTTTGTGTACAAAATTTGTACACTCGTATTAGTCTCTAACCCATAATTAACCACTCCCTCGCACGACCTGAAGAGAAAGAAGAAAAGTTCTCATATTAAGTTTGCATAAATTGCATGACGATGTTGTGAACTATAAAGGCCCGGGGGGGGGGGGGGGGGGTACTCCGAAACTTTTTATACGGGTATGCTCCGCCCGGACTCCCGACCCCTTACCCTTTCACATAGTAAATTTCGGAAAATCGTACCCCTTTCACATAGTAAATTTCGGAAAATCGCACCCCTTTCACATGCAAATTTTCAAAAAATCGCCCCTTTCACATACCAAATTTCGAAAATTCGTACATTTTTCCCGAAAAAGGTACCCCTTTCACATATCTTTCCCTAAAAAGGCACCCCTTTCCCATAGCTGCGGCCTGAAAAAGGTAACCCTTTCGGGCGGAGCATCCCCGTATAGTCAATTATAGGGAGTACCCCCCCCCGGGTATAAAGGTTACCTAATCCGTTACGTGACTTCGTAGCATGTACATATTTTTTACTGTTTTTTTGCTGCGTCAACGTTGACGATCAGTTTCTTTTCTAGAAATTAATTCAAAATGAAACTTTGAGTGTCATCAAGGAAGGAAATTATACAAAAAAGAAAAAGTAAAAAAGAATCGATACAAATCACGAGACAGAAAAGTAGAGAAGAAAAAACCCTTGTCCCTTGTACAAAAAAAGTACTTGTACTGTTACATAAAACTGTTCATTGTCAATTACTCGGCCAATAAATGATAAAAAGCAAAACTGACAACTTTGAAAAGGAGCCTTACCTGTACTGTAAAATGGAATGTATTTGGTCTGAATAACATCGTATTATTATATGGCTAAATAATTTCCTGAATTCCGATTGGCTAACGCATTGTCTGTATTTTGCCATATCAGGACCGCTGTCCCGGATGAAAAGGAAAGTTTCTGTTTGGCAATTGTTTTAGCGGGACTTCTAAAAGCCATATAATAAATAAGTTATTAACCTCGTTTGCTCGGTCTGTATGGGAAAATATCAGACCTCGGTCTATTTGTACAGTCAAGACCTCGGTCTGATATTTTCCCATACAGATCTTGAGCTCGGTTAATAACCCTTTATTCAGTAAAATAGACTTTAACTATACCAATAATTACTACAATGGTCAATATTATGACAATCATTTTTGACAATTCTATCTCAGTCGTCAAATTAAACTAACTGAAAGATTTATGACGTCATAATGTAATACTACGTACGTAATTTGCTTCGCGCGCGCTTCTTCTCGAACGGCATCCGAAGTTTGCCGAACTAGGTCTTTGAATAGAGAAAGGCAGGGTTAAGGCCAATTTAGATTAAACGCTACATTTTTCCCCCTTTATACGTCACATACAGCTTTTAACTTGCTAGAAAAAAATAGAGCGTAAATATAATGCTTCGCGCGCTTCTTCTTGAACGGCATCTGACCTATGTACACAGCATATATATATTGACCCTTTCAAAATCATCGAACCTAGAAGTTTAGACCGAAATGACCCCTGGGTACACTAGTAATATATGCATATTCATATGTTTTATCTGTGAATTCGCTACATAATTGTATTGGAAATACTAAGAATTTTTCTCGGACACTGTTTGAAACGTCAACGTACACGCGCTTCTTTAAATCATCTAATAAACAAATTTCCCAGTGTTCCTTTCGGTCTCAGTATGCTTTGAAAGGATCGATGTTTGTGCAATTAGCTATATGTATTATTTCATGGATAATTAATGGAACGGGTGGTGAAAATCTGATAAAGATTGAAATTGACTGAATTATATTTCAACAACGGCACAAACTTGTACTATTGAGCAATGACTCTAAATAATGCACGAGAATGCAATCAAACTCCAGAAGTCGTATGTCCTAACGATTGATTTTCCTTGATTTTAATCTTTCTAGCAACATATTATGGCTGGACATCGTGGTCAAATTTTACACCATGCGACAAAAAATGCAGGAAGTCACGTGAGCGTTACTGCTATCATAGTGGTGACGTCAAAATGTGTGGTGGTAACGTCAACAGATATGGAATTGAAAAACAGATCGTTGATTGTCCGCTTTGTCCAGGTAATATTTATTGCTGGGGTGCATGTGACGTCACGGAAGCCATCTTGGTTGACCTTCAACAAAAGATTTCTCATTAGCGTTTATTGTTTGGTCATCCAACATGGCTACCGCTTCATTGTCTTTGGATTCCCAAAGGTATGGATGCACCCCAGCAATACATTTTTACAACCAGTAACCGATGTCATTGTTTAATGTTAAATTGGAGCCATGCGATACCTACGGTCACCCCTGTGAGAACCCCCGCTATTACGGCCAGTTATTTTTACCCATGGGTACGTGGCTGCATTAACGGAGTTCCACTCTATTAGTTATATTACTCAAAACTGTTGAAGTGAAACGCATAAGGTCTAGCTGTAGGATTGCTTCAGAGGGGAGGGTACATCAAGTGCATCAGGTGTTCGTTATGTGAGAGTTCACTGCAAGCACAAAACCTTAGCTCAACGTTTTGTAATTGCACTGCAGAACCCTCATTTAACGGACGCCTCCCCAAGACGGACACCTCTCCAAAACGGACACCCATGGCTGGTCTCTTTCTGCCAAAATCACACGTTAGGTGCATTTAAACTTTCTCTAAGACGGACACCTCTCAAAAACGGACATCCATCAGGCGGGTCCTTTTCTATCCAAATCACACATGTTATGTGCATTTCAACTTTCTATGAGACAGACACTTCTCCTAAACGGACACTCCTTTATTTAAGACAGACACCCGTTGACGGTGCCGATGTTGCTTGTTTTAGGGGGTGTTCACTGTATATTGTCTCAATAGGCTCATTTAAATTTCTTTCCAAACAATTTTACGTGCAAAGCGCAATGCGTTCAGAGTCATAAAAGGCGCTAATTCCCTACTGCACCAGTATGACCAATAACGTAACAGTAGCCCCAGGTACTGACTGGCTGCATTTTCAGTTTTGCAAAGGTAATTATATACCAGAGCATTCGCCTATGAGTGTAAAATGGACCGCGCCATGCCGTGACCGTTTCAGTGAACTCGTGATGTCTATAAAAACATTTGACGTAACCGTACCGTTTTCACAGTCATATGAAAGTCGCCTAATTGCACCATGTATGCCTGTGTATTCTATATTTCCAATCATCCGTAATTTATAATCTACAGAACCTATTGATGGTCACTGGGGAAACTGGGGGAGCTGGACACCATGTTCAGCCACGTGTGATGATGGCTCCAAAAAGCGATCACGTGTTTGCAACAATCCTGACCCAGCCCACGGGGGTAAGTCGTGTCCTGGTAGCAGCACAGAAGAGGTCTTGTGTTCTATCAAGAGATGCCATCTTGGTAAGTCATCTCAATTGTTGTATATTTTACTTATTGTATAGTGTAATACTAAAGACCAGTTAATCAGTAAAGCATACAAAAGGAATCTAGCGAGTAAACTAGTTTAGGCTTTGTCGGTATATAGCTATTTGCACAAACATTGACCCTTTCAAAACCATCGAAGCTAAAAGCTGAGACCGAAATGGCTCCTGGGTACACTAGTAATATTTGGATTTTCATGTGTTTTATTTATGAATGTGCTGAATAAGTGCATCTTCAATACAAGTCGAAATGTCCACGTCCACGCGCTTCTTTAAAAGTATCTAATCAATATTTCCAAATTTCCATTTCGTTCTCAGCTTATGTAATGTTTATGCAATTAGCTATATACAGGTGCAATAAGGAATAAATCTGTAACACAGTACAAAAGAGACATTACTAGTAATCTCTTTTCATATGACGACACAGACACGTAGCCATGGTTACATTTTGGTCTACGATTTGTAAAAAAAGATGATGAATGTATTTACGGCTCATGGTTGTTGTTCGACATTAGCGCACAGGAAAAATATGTCAATTCCCAACTTAGATTCCCTGCTTAGACCCAGGGGAAAATGTTTAATTGACACAAGATGGGGAATGACATTTTTTCTGTGTGCATAACTTTAAAACCGGGACTCTTCGCGTGCCGCAATAAAACCTTTGGCGGACAAATGTAACGTGTTGCCTCACATTTGAGCTAATTTTAGAACTCGCGATCGCTCCCGCTTCTCAGTCATTTCGAACGAATAGCTGTTATCACAAACACAATCCAATGACTCTGGACAAAGGTGTCAATTTGAGGCTATTGGGCTAAAAGTACAAGAAATGGACAGAAACTTGCCCGATCGCCTCGACTATAGGAAATTTGAACAATGGCGTAATTTTACCACAACTACCAGAATGCTTCACGAATCACTCTCTTATTCAAATTTTTATTCCCTCTTGGGAATAGCAGAACAATTGTCACTACTTACTTTACAAATGGTTGGCAAAGCATTCTGGTAGATGTACTATATGACGCCATCATGCAAATGTCCTATTGTAATATGAATATCAGCTTTTCGGATCGCACTGGTAGCAAATGCATGTTAAATATTGAAACACCCGGAGCGCGCGCAAAAAGCAGTTCTAAAAAACTGACTCCAAAAGCAAAGTGGTTAATCAGACATACCGCGTAAAAGTTTTTGAAAGTTGTGGGGTTCCTCCTTTGTAGATCAAGATGATACAGACTTTGAAAATAATCGTATGGGAATCTGGTCAAATGTAAAAAAAGATAATTTTGATTGGACGCTGCACAAAGGGTTTACCAAGACAATAAATACTGGACCAATGAGAGATCACACGTCAGGATCTAGAAATGGTATGTTTAACGATTATTATCAGACAAAACAAGGCAAGAGGAATCCCCGTACCCAATCATGAACACTCTTTGGTGTTATTTATATATACCTATTTCAAAAAATGTTGTCCTCAGTATTAATGCATACTGCATAGTGAATACTGCATACCAAGACCGACATGCATTGTGGATATCAAATCAGTTTTGGGTATTTTTCACAATTTTTATAAGTAGAAAAGTTGCAAAAAAGTCTACTTAGATTCAAGCTGAGAGGAAAAAGAGAATCAACATTAGTAGAGTCTCTTGATACACAATTACAAATTGTCCATAATACATTTCAGTCTTGGTATGCAGTATTCACTATGCAGTATGCACCAAAACCAAGGACAACCTTTTTTGAAATAGGTATATACAAGAGAAAATGAGGTAAGAGAAGGAATCCCCGTACCCCATTATGAGCACTCTTTAAATCCTACTTTTGACATCGTGATGAGTTACTTTTACCTTGTTACAACGCTGGCACAATATCCCCTAATTCTAATTGCTGCCGGACTCCAAAAAGAGCGAAAGTTGCTTCCACTCAGGAGACTATGCCATCTCTCTTTAATTGTTCTGACCATCAGGCTGTTTTCCAAAATTAGAAACGAATTTAGAATAGTGTTTGAATGAAATCAAATCGAGTTAAAATTGCTTTTCTTACTTCATTTTCTGTCGAGCCTCCCTATTCAAATCGACTTTTATCCTCTAACAGGATACTACCTCTACATTGAGTCATCAATACCAAGATACCCCGGAGATAAAGCACGGTTAATATCACCATGGATGCCGTATGTCCCTGGTGGTCAGTGCTTAAAGTTTGCCTATACCATGTATGGCAGTACGACAGGCGTTCTCAGTGTATTGCTAGAGTTAGAAAGTCGTGATGTCAAATACTTTATCTTCTATAAGAAAGGCAATCAAGGAGAGGGTTGGAAGATGGCCGTGGGGAATATCGACCCCCCGCCTTCAGTTCGTTATAGGGTATGTTATTCAACAAATAGCTGATTCTACTTTTCCGCGTGCGCCTATTCTTCTAATAGATGCACAGATGACGTCAAAATGTGGTGAGAACAAAAGAGTACGCCACGCCATGCCCCTCTGTTTTATATACTTTAGTGAAATATTACAACCAATAGTCCAGTTCCGAGGTATGCTTCACCTGCCACATACAAAGGATTCAGAACGAGGATACGTGCTAACACTTTTGTCTTTTATGCACGTAGCCTCGTCTTGATACTTTTGTACGTGGCGAGTAAAGTGTATATTAGAGCGCGCGTAAGATTCTGTGATGTCATCAGCTGTGCGTGTGTACTTAACAACACACTGTTCTCGACCAATCAGAGTGCGCGTAATATACCGATCATTATATGAGATGTATTCTTTCAAATATCATGTTGCTCTCCTCTCCTCTCCATATGTATATAAAGTTTTAAAACGCTCCTGTGCAATATCACAGCATTGAAGTCTTCGGAAAGTCTCACATGTCATGATATTTTCTTGTAAAGTTGACATTCGAAGCAAGCATTGGTCAACAGACCGGATACTCAGACACTGCTATTGATGACGTTTACATCGATCCAGGCTTGTGCAGTGAGTACCTTACTTTATCCTAGTGTAAGCGCGTGCAAATTCTTCTGAACTTGTTTTCGTGTTCGCGCGAATTATCGGAGGAGTTTAAAATACGTGTCGTCTGGACTATTGCTTATCTTTTCATCTCGTCTCTTCGTCTGCCTCATTCAATAGAGCAGATTTCGTATGACTGTGAAAACGGCACCGCACGGTCACGACACGGTTACGGCAAGAATTTCGAATGTTTTTGTAGACATCATGGCACTGACACAATCACGGCACGGCGCGGTCCGTTTCACACTCATACGAAATCTGCTCTAATTGCTCACTTTTCTTGATTTATTTCCAAAGATAATCCTGACATTTCTCCATTATTATTTCTTTGCATTTTTTAAATTTGAATCTCTTTTTTCTTATTATTCAGATTGTCAAGACGAGTACGCCTCTTGCAAAAAATGGGCCAAGGCCGGAGAGTGCGATAGAAACTATGATTGGATGAAAAAGCATTGTAAAAGAAGTTGTCAACGATGCAGTAAGCATATCGATAAAAAATATTGATGTTTTCGTTTGCACAGCTGCAAGAGACTGGAATCTACATGTTGCGCAGGGAATTATGGGTGTTGATTCTACAAATTTGAATTGACACTCGGTCATCAACATGGCAGACGCTCTAGTCACGATGAGCTGTGGATCGATGGGAACAGATACTGCTGTCCATTTGTCACTATATTAACAACAGACCATAATACTAATAGAGCGAAGCTCAGTATTGATATCTGTGCGATTTTTGTGACAGCTAAGGCTATTTTTAGTAATCTCGCCATCGCACGCGCATATCTCTCAAACAACAGAATTTGATTTTTGGAGTGCGCGCGGACGGGACCGTTTGCTTTCGGATTTTGAATTCTATTGTTTAAGAGGCTTGCGCGCGCGATGGCGAAATTACTAAAAATAGCTTTAATCGCCACGAACATCGCACAGACATCAATACTGAGTTTCGCTCTCTTAGTATTGTGGTCTCTTGATATTACTATACTTTTTCTCTCGAATCATATTTGTTAACCCAGGTCTGTATCATGGATATGGGTGTTATGGAGAATGCGTTTCTAACTGTGCTGTTACCGTTTATTGTAGCCATGCCAACAACACAATTTACCAATCCACCGAAATCTACTCCCATGGTTCCAGTAACTACAGCAGGTGAGCCAGTCGTCCTTCCGTCGTCCAAATACAGTTCAACATATCAAGTAAATAGATCAATGACAGGGACAGAATATACCAACTGCGTTAGCCCATTTCAAGAGCGCCTAGCTCATTTCGTATCTAGCCTGCGTAGAGGCCGTCTTTAAAGGCGTAAGGGAAGGGAGAAGGGAAAAGAAGGAGTGCCTCTCGGTTCCTCTCTCTTCCCCAGTTCCCTTACGGGGACCGCTACGCAGGCTAATAGCCGACTTCCGAGTTACACTTCACTTGACACATACAAAAGCATCAAGACGAGGCTACGTGCATAAAGCTCAGTCATTTGTAACAAGACAAAAGTTTTAGTACGTAGCCTCGTTCTGAGTCCTTTGTATGTGGCAGGTGAAACATATCTCGCTTCGCAACTAATTACGTATCCGGCTACTTCAGCTGTACTGATGTCCTCATTCGCAGTGCCCCATCCCAACCCAGGTGAATAGTTTATTGATGTTATTCAGCTTTACGGATCCTCAGAAACCCAGGAGTATTATTATGTCTCTAGTTTCTCACTCGCTGAAAAAACTACCCCTGGAAACGTTGTTTGTTAATAGAACTTGCTCCAGAACTAAAGTTTTCTCTCGCTTCTGATGGTCCTCATTGGTCATCCTAATTAGGTCGATCGATTAGCATCTTCTCAATCTCCTTTTTTATGTCTGTAGTCATAACGATCTGTCAGCTCAAAGACGTCGACCCAGTGAATTGCAAAACATGGGCAGAGCAAGGAGAATGCACGAAAAATCCAGTTTGGATGGAAAGCAATTGTGCTGAAAGTTGTGCTCTGTGCTGTAAGTTGATAAATTAACTTTGAATAAAAAGTGCAATAAATGCAACTTAAACTTGGACTACATTAAAGTAAATTAACTACCAATCGAAAAATGTTCAAGCTTCTCATGACAGTCATGTTAGAAATAATGACGTTCTATTATGTGTTAACATAGGACCCGTATGTATACGGGAAATTATGGGATATAGGATAGATACAGATAGATACGTGATACATCCGGCTAGACCAATAGGCATCCTAAAGTATAAAATGACTACAGTAGAAAAACCTCAGCGTAACGCGCAAATTCACAGCCTACTATTTCATATATTTATTTATAACCTGTAAATTTAAAATTCTAGCTTGCCAAGATAGCGACCCTGTTAATTGTCCAGGCTGGGCGTCCAATGGACAGTGCTCATCAAATCCTGATTACATGCTTGTGAAATGCCCCAAGAGCTGCCATGTTTGTCGTAAGTATTCATTATTAACAAGAATGATGCTTTCTCAGTTGTAGTACATACCACCTCATTTATGCCTGCCTGTTGTTATAGTTTGTCCAGTTGGTAATCGTTCAAAAGAAAAGAATTTAATTGTTTGGCAATTGTGAATTGCATGTTCCAGGGTCATCCACTGCTGTTAGAACGAAGGTCGCGATTTGTTAAAACGACAAAAACAAAGAATATGTGGATTACTCTGAACAATATCTTTTTGTTCTACTTGTCGCCTGTGGCATTGTTTCCTTCCGACCGTAGTGTATTACTGATATTCCAGAGTTCTCAGCTCCATTTATTTGAGGTCCGTTATAGAAATAACTTGGGAATCATTTCGGGTGTGCGATCATTTTGAGGGATGTTTATAATCGTGGCTCATGACCGTACTTAGCTAAACCAAGCAACAAAAGACAACCACAACCAAAACGAATGAACGAGTGAACATAAAACAAACGAACAAATAAAAAAACAAACGAACAAACAAACAACTAAACAAGCAAACGGGCCAACCAAATATCAAGCAATTAAACAAACAAAAATAAACGTAACGACAGCACTAAGTGACAAATTAAATCTTTATAGATCATTAGTAAATCTAAGGGAGCCACAAATAATGACTGACATAATTTGTTTCAAGGTTGCCATGACTACGACGTTGGTTGTATCACGTGGGCTAGCCAAGGTGAATGCACTAAGAACCCAACGTACATGGCTGTGAACTGCAAGAGAAGTTGCAAACAGTGTCTTTAGTTTACTAGTGAGTATGTGCAGATCAATTTAGTTGGAACACGATCTCAAATACTGTTTTTGAACAATGGAAGATGAAGCAAATACCGTACCAAGTGCGGACAGGGGTGGCGTAGTGGGTTACTGCACACTGCCTCTCAATGTTGTAACAATTTATCAGCCTGATAAATTATTACAACATTGAGAGGCAGTGTGCAGAACCCACTACTCACAAAAATGCCACTTTTACTAGGTACGTTTTATTTTTTGCAAACTTTAGGAAAGCGCGCTGGCGGCCAGCGCGCTTGGCCATGTGTGATTTGAGTTAGATGGTCCTTCTCTAATATCCTTCTCTAATCGCCACGACGATTCTTCTACCAGTTCACATACACCGACTTCAATAAACGTTGTCGGTATCAATCCTATGCGACTCACCCGAAAGGGAGTATGGGTGTAAATTACTGAAATTATAAAAGCACATGAATAACTACACGACAATTCCAATTCAACTTGCGTTGACCTTAAGCCCGGTGTACACGGTACGATATGTCGGCCCGATTTGAGTTTTACTGTTTTAGCACTCCTTTTTCATTCAAAAATCTGTTGCACTGTAACTCGGGACAATTTCTCTCTTTTCCGAACGCAGCTTATCAAAAATCGGGCCGACATATTGTACTGTGTAAACCGGTCTTTACACACTGAAGAACCTCACTAGCTTGTTGCTACTGAAATTAAAAAAGCCGAAAAGGGCAACTCCCCATACTCCTTTTCGGTCTAGTCGCGTTGGCTTAACGCCTCCCATACGACAACTTTTTTTAAAATAGGTTAACTCACCGGTGTAACTTGAACGCTGGTGTTTGGTAATCACGTGTAGGGTTTTCGGCTGCGCCTCGTGAGTCCATAACATTTTCACCATATGTGACGTAATATCGTGGTGAATAAGAGTACATATCATGGCTTTCCATCTTAAATTTGTTAATCATCCCCTGTCCCTCCTAGTAGTAGAGTCCGATTACCCAACTATCTTCAGCAATAAGTACGAATGGAACATAAACGTCAGTAAAATTCAGTTCTGTTTTTTTCCAGGACAACGATTGATCATATAGCTACGAAAACAAGAAAGCCACAATAATTACATAAATCAGGAAATTTTTAAGATTTCACTGTCAAAAATCGTGACGCTATTTAACGTTCAGTTTTAGGAAATAAATCTAGCATCTAAATGTTTTATGGATTATTGATCACTTGTTGTCAAAGTCCTACAAAGAATTGGTTATATGGGCTTTTATCCGATACTATAGAAAATACAGCCCATCAGAAATTAAGCAGGAAAGCCGTTGTATATTCGGCGATTTTCAACTCTCTCTTCCCGTGAGACATATCATTGCGGCAATTGACTGTATTTCTATGGTGTGGGATAAAATAGTTACACAATGGTTTCTCGTAGCATACTGTGGATATCCCACTCGTCACTTGTATTTTCTTCATATACACACCCGCCTGAAGGTACTAGAAAATATACGTGACTCATGGGATATTCCGCGTCATTCCATTCGAAACCATTATATAACTAGTATTTAGTTCAAAGCTGATCTAAATAACAGGATCTGGATGGGGTTAACCGACTCATGTTGTCGGGAAAACCCAAGTCAATTGTTTTTCGCGATTTCATTAGCCGAAGCGGCTTGTCGATTTCGGGAAATGTACAAGAACTTGCAAGCTGTTGACAAGTTTAAGTCCTTGATAAGGCAAATCAAACTAGGAAAGCACGGAAATGATACTTATGCATCTGTACTGTTACAACTCATTCTACAAAGAGTTGTAACGATAAAACGCACTTTTATAAATATTAGACTTAATATTTCGATAGTTTAACTTAATGTTTTTAATGATTAACCTATGTTTACCGACAACCGACAAAGACCGAAAATTTTAACTGACAACCGACAAATTGCTCAAATTTTAACCGACATGCGGACCCCCCATCATCCAGACCCAAAAATGAAAATGAACTGTTGATGTCAAAGATGATCTGACTGGTTTTAGTTCCAACGCAAATTGAATTTTTTTATGAAGAGAGTATATTAGCTATGTAATCTTCAGTTCCATTTGAAAGTGCCTGTGAAATGAAAAAAATTCACCTTCAAAATTTCAAGTTCATGTAAAAGTGCCGTTAAAAAATCAGAGTGATGTTTACAGTTTGCTCATTCACACAGTAACGTGTTGGTAATGACTTAACTGCTTAATGCACCTTATATATAAATTTAGCGCCTTGAAATAACTCAAAAGTGCGGAGTTCTGGTCCTTGTTTCAACTTTATACTGACTTTAACTCGCGAAATTTTGCCATCTGGGGTGCCTTCAATTTTGCAAATCCACGAGTTATAGTGAGGAGTCGAAATATGCAAGTATGTCACTCACTCGAACATTGTTAAACTATGTTACTGCGCATGCTCGACGTGATTGAAGGCAGGCAAAATCATTTCAAGTTCAACATCAAAGTCATCCAAGCTTTTAGTGTCCTTAATTACTCTATCAGGACAAGAGTGAATGTTAAAATAATAAAACAAACGAAAGCATTTTGAGGACGCTCAACCAAACGCCGCCGTCCCGGGGCCGCGCGTGAAAGGAAAGGCCGTCGAGTCTGCTAGCTAACAACAGCAACAAAAAGGCATATTGAGTTTGTTTAGTGGCTGAGGGTTTTATGAAATAATTTCTTTTATTTATAGCGACAGAGAGAAACAATTTTTGCATTTGATTGGTATAGGGTCGCGTCACTTTGTGGGATTACAACCTCAAATTGACAATATATACACAAAATCTACCAAAACATCAAGCAATGACGCAGTGGTCAAATGGAATAGCTATGGCTATGGCTTTCTGAGATGGTGGTTTAGAGTTTGAGTCTCGCAGTAGTTGACTTAATTTTTTTCGCTTTTTTTCTTTTGACTCATTATTTTTTCTTTGTTTCGCTAAAAACTACAGTAACTCTTATTATTAATATTTGATTATTCAAAATGACTTTTGAAAAATTCCCTAAAAAAGCTTTATAGGTCGGTCCAATCTTTCTGTTTAAATTTGATAAAAAAATGCTTTAAAGATGTCTCTATCTAGACTGATGTGTATGTCCGTGCACAGGTAGATTGCAACCACCACAGAAAGCCAAACTGAGGAGCTGCCATAAATTAACTGTTACTTGATCGATGTTAATCAAATCCACGAGTTATATTATATGTGAATAATATGCCAAACTGCTCAAATAAACTTTCTTTTAGAATCTTTGCGGATGACACTAATTTATTCTATGTCTCGGATGACCCCAATAATCTTAGTGCTACTGTCAATAGTGAACTGGATAAACTTCTCGAATATTGCAGAGTAAATAAATTAACTGTAAATTAAAAAAACTAGACAAAAGAATTGGCAAACCAGTGTGCATAATTTGGAACAAAAATATTATATTAAATATTTGGGTACTTATCTTGATAAAAATCTTACCTGGGAGCCACAAATAAACCATATTAGAACTAAACTATCAAAGAATATTGGAATTATCTATAAAACAAGGCACTACCTTAATCTGCAAACTATGAGACATCTTTATTATACCTTAAAGATCTATCCTTATTTGACTTATGGTATACTAAGCTGGGGCAACGCCGCTAAAAGGAGACTTAGTAAGGTATCCATCTTACAAAATAAATGTATACGAAGTATATTTTTTTGCTAATAACAGAGAAAGTGCAAAGCCTTACTATAATCTGTTGGGCCTTTTGACTTTTGAGTTTATGAATTCATAGTTGCTCTGTTTGGATATAAAATTACATTTACTAAATCACTTGTAGCCGATCCTTTTATTGGATATGTTATCCCAATCTCTGACATTCATATGGCTATAACACCAGATATGCAATGCAGCATAATTTCTTTAAGCCTTCTGCTAATACAAGCTTTGGTATTTCTACATTCAAATTCTCTTTAACAACTATCTGGTATTCAATTCCAGCTCCTATCAAAAATTCGCCAACCTATTTTTCTTTAAGAAAAAAATTAAAGCCCATTTTTTGAAACAGCAAATGGTAATGTAATCAATCAAATGATAAATTACTTCTGTATTTATCAAATTAATCTCTATTTATTATACAATTGTGACGTAAATTTACCAAATGAGGTATCGTTTGAGGGCCAATATGGGACGGTAATACCCTCTAGAAATCCGGTTTGCGTATTCGGTTCTGTATGACGTCAAAGCTTCAAACCGGTTTCTTTTTTCCCGCGCGCGCGCTGGTTTGCAAAAAGGACTGTTTAGACATCCGGTTTGCGTATTCGGCCCTGTATGACGTCAAGGCTTCATACCGGTTTGAAGCGCGCACGCGCTGGTTTTCAAAAGGGGCTGTTTCGATAATAAAAATACTGTAAAAAACAAAGCGAAAAAGCAATTGTATAATAAATCCTTTATTAGATATTTTCTTGTGTATTACGGGCTGACATTTTACTCATCCTCACATTTTGCCTTGCCTAAAGGCTCGGCAAATTAAATACGCGACTCGTAAAATATCAGCCCGTAATACACAAGAAAATATCTAATAAGTGGTATAAACTGAATGATCATTTTGAATATTCCATCCTAATAATTATAGAAAAAATCGATAATAAAATAGGATTATTATTGGCTTAATTTGACATTTTTTCTAAATAGACACCGACAGTTTTGCATCTCTAAAACGACTAGAAAAGTCATTTTCGTCGATCCATACTTATATATATGAATTCGAAAGCATAAAAAACACAATTAACCGCTCAATGAAATCAATCAAAACAAACCGCTCAAGATCAATGATAATAGTATATATAATATTAGAATCATGGAAATTTACGCGCTATGCACAATTTATGCATTCAAAGTCTTAGAGCCTTGTGGTGAGGTTTCATGATATACTTTTTATGTTCTCTGAACCTTTCTGTTTGGTTTTCATCAGACTAGACACTAATTTGTCCCTAAGTTGTTATTGCTCTTAGTTTTTATCCTTGACCAGTATCTTCTCAGTAAACGTATAATTTCTTAATTTCTAGTGGTACAAGAGTACCTAAAGTTTGCGATTCTGCGCTGTCTTCTTGTAAAGTGTATATAGCCATTAGTACTCTTTTTGTATGTCTTGTTTTTTTCTTCATTTGCCATTTTGAATCATTAGGCGCGGTTCGACGAGAAGAGATTGAATGGGAAAGTCTTCTTCAGGTATTTACGGTAATTACTGCTGAAGATGAAACAAATCAATGGATTGGTCAAAAAACTAACGTAGGCAATTAAGGAGGAAGACTGTTGCAGGACAGGGTAAAAGGGTTTAATTGTAGGTGGGATTGCTCCTTTCCACATAAAAAATACCACAGAATAGAAGACATAAAATGGAGACCAGCAGGCAAAAAAACACACCACGATTGTGAACGACATCTTGATGATCGCGGTGTTTTCTTTTGTTCTTCTCTTCTCAAACTCCGTTGTACTTGGAAGTTTTTGTCGTTTAATGGTACAAGCAATGGCTAGATACAATGATGTAATGAGGATCAACGGTACGACGAAATAAGCAATGAGAATTGTTAGGTAAAAGGTGGTTTTTGCCTTGGTTGCGTCAAAGTTTGATGACCACACCCTGATGCAGCGGTTCACGCCAAAGAAAGGGATCAGTTGGTAGGTAAATAAGTCGATCGTAAACGTTGCTATCGCAATTAACCAGATTGCAGGAATGGCTATACGATTTTTGAGAAACCGTGGAATTGGCCTCATTGGGAAAATAACAGCAAAGAAACGATCTAGTCCGATAGCCACATTGCTTAGAATGGATACAGCAAAACAAACATTTGTAGTAAATGGACGGACTTTGCAAAGAATGTTCCCCAAAGTCCCTGCTACTCTCCATTCAGTGGAAAGTGTAACCAGCCTTGAGAGTTGTTCTGGTATGAAAGCAATGGAGTTAACCATGGCAGACGATACCATGTTGACGATGAGATAATTGACTGTAGAATGCATTTGCTTGTTACGAAGAACGATGGCAATCATGTATGCATTGCCAACAATCGACAAGAGAAGCACCAAGCCACATGAGACAGAAAATACAATTCTTGCACTTTCTGGGATAACGATTAACCATGGCGCATGATGGCTTCCTCCTGATAAAGATGATGAAATGTTCAAGGCAAAAGTCTCATTTACAAGGCTTGAGTTTTTCGTCATATTCATTGCTTGAAACTATAAAAAACTAGTGATCAGTTCTTGGTTGTTGTGGTGAAGATTCAAACGAGGACGGCTTAGGCAAATCTTCCTCAATTTGGTATTGAACTAGATATAATGAATGAATAACCTAATTAAATACTTTTTGTGTATTTCTATAAGCGTTCTGGTTCACAATTTCTAGTTTATTCACAACAACGCGCGCGTAGTGCGCGCCAAAACAGCATACATTAAGTCCTACTTCCTTCCATCCAGAACTTCCAAGAAATCTGACGATATTGAATGCCGATGAATAAATGAAACTTTCAACATCACCTTACCTCGAGGTCACTATAATGTTTACCAATGGTCCATCTAAGGAACTTTGTGGCCAGCTAGATGTTTTAATTTGAATATAAAACTAGAGAAGATAATTATATTCTCTTGTGAAAAACTTAATAACTGGCGATGAATATAAAACCAGTCAGATAATGTTAGACATCAACCTGCAGTACATTTTCATTTTTTGACGGAAATAAAATATTAATTATTTGGATGAACTTTGAATCGTCCATTATGACATATTCAAATGATGAAAACCTTTGTGGCAAGTTGTGACTCGCTCATTTTCAAATGATGAAAACCTTTGTGGCAAGTTGTGACTCGCTAACTAAGAATAATCAGTTATTTTTAGACATCCCAACCGTTTTCCATTTGACTAAATGCGCTGTTTCATGGTGCACTTTGCAACTGGTTCTCATAACTTAATCCCACCCAGACAATGATTGGGTGAATTTTGCAGTGAAAATGGCGGTTTACAATCGTGATTTACAAGTGTCAAAGTTTTCAGTTCTTGAATGATCCCAGATGTTTTTGTAATGAAGTAGTAAATACTCCCTTACTGATGATCAGATCATCTTAGACATCAACAGGCAACATACAGATTTTTATTTTTCATGGATATTAAATCTTGAATTATTGAATTAGCTCAACGTACTTTGGAAAGTCCGCTTACAACATGTTACCACCGTGTGCAAAACTACGCGTCCCGCCAGACTAAAGTCTCGATTGGGAATTCTGTCAATAGGCTACCAAAAATCCAGACAGAGGCGGAGTTTTCTATACAATGTCTGTACACTTTGTGGCTTCCCGGTAGCCTATTGACCAAATCCCAATCGAGACTTTAGTCTAACAAACAAGAAAACTATTATATGACATTGAGTAGTTAATACGATTACTGGAGAAGATGTAAAATGTCAATTATTGCCGAAAATTGTGTGCAGTGGTCAGAGGAGCATATGCTTTCGAGTTGACCACTGCCATAATTAAATAAATGGTGAGCTCAATAATTCAAATGTGGTTATAAATGTCCAAGTTCAAATATCCTTATACAAATATAAAGTAAATAAATAAGAAAATCAATTAACAACAATATCCCCATCCCCAGGACTTCGAAATGAGGACTGGGAAAGAGAATAAAATAACTACAACATCAAATTTTGAAAAGAAAGAAGAGAATATACATGTATATAGAGGATATTACATGGCCGCGCGGAGAAAATGTGCTTAATTTGCCAATGGCTTTCACTTCAAAAAAATCAAATGAACAATCACTCTTTGTTTAAGCTTCAATATTTCATAAAATGAACAACTTCAATGACAAAGGAGCTAGTCATCGCGTTTCACTGGCCGAGTTTGTCAGGCATAGCACCTGCCTATTTCTTCATAAAAATAAAATAAAAATAAACTTTATTAGCAACTCCAATAATGGTTTTTCAGTACTAATTACAATAAAAATGCTTATTATCACAGAAATCAAATAAATAGTCTATAATCACAATTATATTTGCAAGTATATACACATCATATTAATAAAAACTAAGTGTACTAATTAAAGTGTATTAAAAAACTCATTAATAATTCATAAGGCAAACACAATGAAAATCGCCACCGTGACGAGTGTCTTTATATCTGATAAAGATTCGGCCTAATTTACATCAACTTTAACCTCGATTTTCTCCAAGATAAATGAAGATATTTTTGATTTTCTTTTAGAGAATAACTCTAATATGTGTTGGAGTTTTTTAAGCCGTATAAAGAACTCGAGATCGTGTTTTATCGGTATAAAGATATATATCTTTATATCCGATAAAACACTCTCTCTCGTTCTTTATACTATACATAAAGTGTATTATTATTCAATTTTCATACACTGTACAAATTCTGATTTTCTGATTGGTCAGTTTGTATCACGTGACGCGTGGTTATGACGTGACAACACGTCACGACGTAATAATACCGACGTAATAATAGAATAAATCATAGGCAATAAAGCATAGTTGGAAAGAAAAAATGTTCCTGGTGGTAAATTTGAGGAGTTTTCGAAAAAGAGAAGATCAACGAGCATACTTAAAACTGCTTAGCGTGCCTGTTTTGAAGGTAAACTCAATTTCATTGAAGTTTTTGGAGCTTACTGAGATCAACATATTTCAACGGCTTAAAAACAGAGTTCGCCGGCTTTCCAAATTCATTTTAATATTTACTGTTTTTTAGACTGGTTATCCAAAACCTATCTCATAGAAAGTTTAGAAAGTCTGTCGCCACAAGTCTGTCTCTGTTTTTAACGGTAATCTTACGAAGTTCTAACTTCATTCAAACCGTATTCAGTTTTTGGCGTGTTGTTTTTGTCAAAACACTATTCGCCGGCTTTGCAAATTCATCATTATAATTTTTGTTTTTTAGACTGGCTATCCAAAAAATATCCAACAGAAAGTCTGGAAATCCTTTCCCCCCAACTTCTCTCAGATGGGGTAAAGAAATTTTATCAGGAATCGAAGAAAACGCCAAACGAGTACTTCAGCCTTCGGCTCGTCGAAAACTATAACTTACTTACTTCTTCCAGGCTTCTTGCCGGCGGCACCAAAGTTTAGCAGCGTTTCAACCGTAAGTCGCCAGTTTAAACCTATATCCATAACTCCAGCGATAATCTTCTAGACCTTTCACTTACAGAGTTCTAGGACTCAGTGCTGAATCACTTTTAACGATCCAAAAAAAATCCGAGTTCTTTGTTAAGTTATATTTATGGACGATTTCAATTTTACCGAGCAATTAACTTTATAAGTTGTAAACATGGATTCTGAGAACTCGTTTATTATCTATCACGCTACTTTTCTCCTAGTTTTCTTCTGAAAGATTTATTTTGTATTGTTAAAATTACCAAATGCTATTAATCTAATTTTGAATTAAGTCTTAATATTTTGAGTGACTTGAGTTATTTCTAGTGAAGTCGACTGACAGTTTAAATAGCCTGCTTCTGCAGTGTATTCAAATTGAATAATAAAAAGGTTAACGCACTCTTTGCTCGTGAATTATCGGGATTTTATCTTCACTCGTTTACTAACAATGAACTCGAAATTTTTTCATACTGCACTCGGCTAACGCCTCGTGCAGTATTTAAAATTTCTCGTTCATTGTTAGCAAACTCGTGAAGATAAATCCCGATAATTCACTCGCTGAGTGCGTTAACCTCTAAATAGTCAAGAAATATAATAGAATACAAAAGAGCCAAAGTGTAATAAAGTGTAATAAGCTAAAGTGTATTTCACGGGTTTATGAAAACCACTCTAAAGCTAAGGGTGCGTTGAGCCGTTTTTGATGTTTATTGTCGTTCTTACAATTTATAGTCCGTGTGCACGTGCTTTTCATGCTTCACTTATTTCTAAGTTTTGTAATTTGTACTAAATTGCACAATTTTGTTTGCAAAGTTTTTCACGGATATATTGTAAGCACTCTACCTTAATGTATCCTTATTTGACTTATGGTATACTACGCTGCGGCAAACGGCGCCGCTAAAAGGAGACTTAGTTAAGTATTCACTGATCTTACAAAATAAATGTATACGAAGTATATTTTTTGCTAATAACAGAGAAAGTGCAAAGCCTTACTATAACCTATTTGGGCATTTTGACTTTTAATAACATTTATGAATTCAAAGTTGCTCTGTTTGGATATAAAATTACATTTACCAAATCACTTGTAGCCCGCGATCCTTTTATTGGATATGTTACCCCAACCTCTGACATTCATGGCTATAACACCAGATATGCAATTGAGCATAATTTCTTTAAGCCTTCTGCTAATACAAACTATGGTATTTCTACATTCAAATTCTGTTTATCAACTATCTGGTATTCAATTCCAGCTCCTATCAAAAATTCGCCAACCTATTTTTCTTTAAGAAAAAAAAAGCCCATTTTTTGAAACGGCAAATGGTAATGTAATCAATCAAATGATACATTACTTCTGTATTTATCAAATTGATCTATATATCTAATTATATATATAATATATATATACATTTATTTATTTATTATATACATATCGAGATTTACTCACAGAAAAGCAATTCAATAGATTTTCCTTTGTTTACCAATCTCCGCCAATCAGAATGCGCGTATCGTTTTCTTCACGCGTGAGAAAAACGATACGTCCAATCAGAAGCGACTTCATTTCTGATGAAAATGTTTCTTCAAACTGGCTCCTCTCAGCACTTTTTATCGAAGGATTTTCAGTCATGGCTGTTCAATTAATCTTTATTCAGTAAGAATTCAAGCAGATAAGCTCATTCATCACAAAAGTCATCGATGTCATGCAAAATAAAAGCTCTATGGGGAAAAAGATTTTCAAAACCACGCTGTGCTGCGGCAAAAGCGAAGGAGGATTCACGGCCGGCAGTTTCAGAGTCACTGGATGGAAATTTAGTCCAAACGAGCTCTTTCAACAAAAGCTTGGAGAAAAACACTGATAAATCAAGTTCAATATAATTTATTTCAAGTTTTGAGGGATATTTGAAACGCCAGGTATGTTTAAGGTGACTCGAAGTAATTTTTTTCAGACCGCACCGCTCATTTTCATTTGGCGCAATGGACAACTTATATAATGCGCACCAATGGACTTGGTTTCTACACTAAATGTGAGGATAAGATTGAAGTTTTAAATGTTGTTATAATTAAATCGATCAACGTTTTTAAAATAGCGAAAATCAAACATCGTAAAAAATGGTTTTCCTCTAATATCTCGCAAAATTGATGAGCTTCAGACAAGCGGTAAACTGCATAGAAAAATTCAGACAAATGCACGACATTTCAAAGCGATTTTAAGAGATTTAATCTGTTTGATTTTCTTTAAATCACCAAAGTTTCCACAGATGCTGTATTTCACTTAAGTTATGAAGGAGAAGTAGGGCGGACAGACCAATGTATCACCTAAGGGGCATACTTACAGGTTATAGTGGGATATCCACTTCATTTGCATATGGGACTCCGTCGATCCGTACACGCCGTTATATCCGTGTATCTTAAAATAGAGATATGAAGGGGTAGGAGGACGGACAGACCAATGTATCCCCTAAGGGGGTATACTTACAGGTTATATTGGGATACCCACTTCATTTGTATATAGGACTCCGTCGATCCGTACACGCCGTTATATCCGTGTATTTTACAATAAAGTTATGAAGGACAAGTAGGACAGACAGACCAATGTACCACCTAAGGGGCATACTTACAGGTTATATTGGGATATCCACTTCATTTGCATATGGGACTCCGTCGATCCGTACACGCCGTTATATCCGTGTATTTTAATAAAGATGAGATATTTCACGTGCAATTTTTATTCGTGGAAAATCGTTTGTGTTTTAGCTGGAATGTTCCCTTTTATTTTTGTACAATAATGTCATTTCTTTTTGAACATTCCTGTTGTCCCTCGAGTACTAGAAACTGTATAAGTGGTGTTGATCAAGCTCAAATCATTCTCTTCTGACATGATGGACTCAAGAAGATTCAACTTTTGAAGCTGATTGAAAATCATACGCGTAAGTATAAACTTTACAAACTTTAATTCTTGCTACAGACAACATTTAACATTTGCTGCTGCATTCTGTTTTCTAGATTGACAACTACGTGTTTTTGTTTCCTTTGCAGCCGATAAGAATGCCAAACGCTCGTCATCCTGCAAGACAGCTCAACAGCAAAACTATATGTAACAACTTCTTTATTCAAGTTACGGATAACTCTACAGGTCACTTTACAGATAACTAGATTGACTCTTAGTTATCCCAGTTTGAGGTGTCTTTCCTTCTTCAGTGAACGAAGAGCAATAGAGTGAGTGCTCCTTGAGTTTTAGTATAACCTTTTGCGCCGCTCTCTTACTTTGGACCACGAGCCCCAATTTTCTTATCCGGTGAATGGCTGCGCTCTTAAATACGCACAACCCACGTGACACACAAACAATACAATACATAACACGTAACAAACAATACAATACACACACTAATTACGCTCTCTTACACCTTTCCCTGTTTTTTTTTCCCTCCTCTTCTCTTTACTAAATGGGAACATATGGTTACTCACCTTTCATTCTCAGGAAGACCCGAAGCCCCGATGCTGAAAGAGAAATAACAAAATGAACTTGCCTTGACTGCTATGAGAAGATCCAACTTGAATTTCTCATCCAAGTGGGTTTCCTTCGATTACGTTGTGGTCTATCTGTACGTTTTTCGTCATCCGTTTCTTCAGAGTCACTATTACTTTCGGTATTTGATGGCTCATAGCTGTGCCTATTTCTCATCTCGGAATCGTGTGTCTGTTCCTGTCTCTCATACGAACTGTGTGAAGAATGCAAACCTGAAGTTGGGCACGGCAAAAGGAGATTTCTATGAAGTCTCTTAGTACGTCCTTTTCCGTCTTCACGTTTAACGTTATAAACTGGAATATCTTCATTTGGTTTGTCTACCACAATATATATGTCATCTTCCAAGTAATTATCCAGTTTCCCTTGAGGGGTCACGTTTTTCACCAGTACCTTATCACCAGGGCCAAGCGTGCCTGATGTTGGTCTGCGACGATCATATATCTCTTTCTGGTGTCTCGATGAAGTTGTGGCATTGCCCTTTGCTAGCTTATAGGCGTAATCCAAACGTTTCCGTAGATCTTCAATAAAGACTGATTGATCCTTACCTTGAAAAGCATTAGGATCATGGCTGAAGTACAGGTCTATCGCTAATCTGGGGTGGCGACCAAACATCAAATAAAACGGTGAGACTCCAGTACTGTCGTGCTTGGTTGCATTATAAGCGTGAACGACTGGTGCCACAAATTCTTTCCAATTTGCTTTCTGTTCTTTTCCCAACGTTCCCAGCATGTGCAGCAATGTACGATTAAAACGTTCACACATACCGTTTCCCATTGGATGATAGGGCGTGGTCCTCGTTTTAGTGATGTTCGCCATTTTACACAACTGACTAATGATCTTCGATTCGAAGTTCCTTCCCTGGTCGCTATGAATTCTAGCTGGAAAACCATAATGAACTATAAAGTTGTTGAATAGTGCTTTAGCTGTTGTCTTGGCTGTTTGGTTCAGGGTGGGAATAGCCTGTGCGTACCTGGTGAAGTGGTCAGTTATTATAAGAATATTCTCATATCCTCCTTTGCATTTTTCAAGCTTTAAGAAGTCCATGCAGACAAGTTCAAGAGGCTCTGATGTCGTCACGCTCACTAGAGGGGCTACCCTACGTGGATTCTTTCGTAGGACACAAGCCTTGCAGTTCTTCACCCAGTTTTCAACATCTTTAGCCATCCCAGGCCAATAGAATCTCGATCTAGCTAGGTCTAATGTGCGCTCAACTGAAAAATGGCCCGAATCATCGTGAACTCCAGATAAAGCCTTCCTCTTCAATTTCTCCGGTACAAGTAGTTGTAGAACATGTTCACCTTGAGGGCCTGTTTTGCCACGCCTGTAAATAACACCTTTATCAAGAATAAGTTGGTCCCAGGATTTGAGTATTCTTAATACCTTGTTTTCCTCGTTCCTGGCTTCCCTTCTAGATGGCTTACTGCCTTTCTCCAAGTACATTTTTACCTTTGCAAGAACTTTATCATCCTGTACCAGCGAACGGAGATCTTCATGACTCAAAGCAGGTATTGAAGTCTGAGACTGGCAACAAATTCCAGATTCTTCTGTAATACTATCTATGTCAACAAGAAAATTCTCAATACATGGAACACCATCCAGAGACAAAGACTGAGAAATGGCTTTGATAGTATCCCCTTTAATGGTACACATGTCTTCGTGCGGTCTTCTGGACAAAGCATCTGCGTCAACGTTCTTCCTACCTGAACGATACACAATGTCAAAATTGTAAGTGGCTAGGGCAGCTAACCAACGGTGTCCCGTTGCGTCTAATTTTGCAGAGGTGGTTACGTACGTCAAGGGATTATTATCAGTGTGGACTGTAAATGTATTACCATACAGATAATCATGGAACTTTTCTGTTACAGCCCATTTCAAGCAAAGAAACTCTAGCTTATGCGTGGGGTAGTTCTGCTCGCTTTTACGTAAAGCTCTACTGGCAAAGGCAATCACTTTTTCCTTTCCATCTTCTATCTGGCTCAATGTCGCACCTAATCCATCCTTACTTGCATCGGTGTTTAATACAAATGGTTTCTTAAAATCAGGATATCCCAGAACAAGAGGCGACGACAAAATCTCTACAACACGTTCGAAAGCTCTCTGGCACTCCTCCGTCCATTCCCATTCTTTTTCACTTTTCTTACCCGACTTGAGCATGCGTGTTACCAGATCGTTTAATGGTTTAACCAGTCGAGTAAAGTTCGGTACGAATTTCCTATAGTAGCCTGCGAAGCCAAGAAATGTTCTCAAATCTGCTAGATTCTTTGGGATTGGCCAGTTTTTAACGGCTTCTATCTTATCCGGATCCGTCTCTATTCCTTCTGAGGAAATAACATGACCCAAATACTTTACCTTATTCTGGAAGAAAGAACATTTCGAGGACTTGAGTTTCAAACCATATCTTTCAAGTCTTTCAAATACAGCTTCTAATCTCTCTAAGTGTTCTTGAAATGTCTTAGCGTAGACTACGATGTCGTCTATATAAACTATGCATTTCCTGAAATTCAAGTCAGACATACAGTGTTCCATTAAACGTTGGAATGTTGCAGGGGCGTTGGTTAACCCAAAAGCCATTCTGTTACACTCATAAAAGCCAAGCGGCCCTACCGTAAAGGCTGTTTTGGGCTTGTCCTCCTCCTCTACTTCAATCTGCCAATACCCACTTTTTAGATCCAATACCGTGAACCATGAAGACCCTCCCATTGCCTCCAAAGCCTCGTCTATTCTAGGGATGGAATAGGCGTCCTTGATGGTTCGCAAATTCAGTTTTCGGAAGTCTATGCAAAATCTTAAACTGCCGTCTCGTTTGCGTACCAAAACAACGGGTGAGGACCAGGGGCTATGCGATTCACGTATTACACCACAGTCTAGCATTTCTTTTAAGTGTTGACGCACTTCTTCATATTGTGATGGCGGAATACGACGGTGTCGCTGCTTAAATGGCACATTATCGGTCAAGTGAATTTTGTGTTTTACAGATGACGTACAACCTAGGTCGTTAGAACTTCTCGCAAAAACCCTGCTCTCCCACTTGCCTAACATATCCAACGCCGTTTTCTTCTGCTCTTCATTCATTGGCGAGTCACTAAATTCAAATTGGCAAACTGCAGGGTCAATCTGCTCTGGCTCAACTGATTCCTCGGACCCACTCACTATACGTACCTGTTGCAGGGAAGCAAAAGCCGCTCTAGGTGGTATTGTGACATCTTTCGGTGAAGGATTATGAACTTTGATTGGAATACAGTTCCGCTTTCCATCCATATTCACTCTAACTAATGTTGGGATCACTTCTAAGGGAGATAGTAATTCTTCGCTATCAGGCTCTACTAAGGCACACAGAGATACACAGCTAATTTTCTGTGTCTTAACTTTTGACCAAACAACTGTGGTTTCGTTGGCATGGATTACTATTGGATTATCTGATTCTACTCTCACCTTGTTGGTTTTTAACGCTTTTCTGGACTTTTTATCTCGGTGCGCCAAGTTCTGGTAAGCCAATCTCCAAGCCAAATCGGGTTTTGCTCGACGAAGATAAGATTGTCCATGATGTTCGATACACCTGTCTTTACATTGCTTAATTAAATTAGTCCCTAGAACCACTGGTACTTGCTTGTTAAACGCTGTGTTGGGAACAACTAGTAGTAATGCCTGGACTCTTTCATCAACACCGCTACTTTGCTCTGGAAACGAGACTTCAACCTCGATAAAACCTTTAAATGGTACCTCTTGACCACCTGCACCTTCAATCTTAACTAAAAGATCCAGCTGTTGTAGGGGACAATCTGAAAGATACTCGTTATAGAAATTTTCACTAACAGTGGAAATTTGAGAACCTGTATCAACTAATACAAGGCAAGGAACATTTTCTACATACAGTAAACTTACATTAACATCTCCCAATAGGTCAGACATGTCGGGACGTTTCTTCTCTCCAAGACCTACTGCCTGTCCCTCGCCAGAGGTCTCCCAGAGTTTGACGGTTTGGCCGACTCTTTTTCTTTAGGTGTGTCCTTTCCGTAACTAGGATTTTTCTCTAATTTCTCGATTTTTTCCAAAATCCTACTTAGCATCTTTGTATTGTCTGGAAGTTCCTTTATCTTAGCTTCTAGCGCGTTGACTTTTTTTGCTAATTCTTCTAAAGTGCTTTTGTCCGAAATTTCGCTCACACCAGTTGTCTTTGGGCATTCACGAGCAGTTTTCGTTTGCGGCATGTACGTTGCTTTCTGTACTTTCGGCACTTTCCCGCGCACACCATCGAGCTCATGTATATCTTGTTCCATAGCTCTGAGTTCAGCTCTCAGCTTATCGAAGTCACGTATGCTATCATACTTATGGCGCGTGGCGTTTCTTACCCGTTCGTCTCTTAGGCCGGTCCATAACTTACTCCTTAGCATCTCGTCAGCTTGCTCTTTGGCGACTGCTCCTCGACTAATGGCTTTGTTTAGAATATCTTCCAACTTACACCCATAAGCAGCTACTGTTTCATCTACTTCCTGCTTGGAATTGTAGAACTGCTGAAGTAAAGTTGTACCACTTTGTACAATGCCGTAAACCGTCTCGAGCTTTTGTAGGATGACATCCAAGGTGGCATCCTCCCCGAGGTGCATGGCAACACGACTTGCTTCTCCTTTCAAAGAACGGCGGACGCTTTGAAGAAGCAAATCTTTATGGCACACTTTATCTTTCATTAGGCATCTAACTTCAAACTTCCAAGCTTCGAAGCTTACTTCCCCTTTGGAGATACTTCCTGAAAAAGTAGAAATTCTAGGCGCCCGACCATATACAAGAGGATCTATTTCTAGACTTGTGGACTTAGCAATTTCTTTAGCCTTGTCTGAGTCAATTCGGAAGCTTTTGGACGGACCGCGTTCAAAAGGTTCAGTCTGCGTCATTCTAGTTTCCCGCAACGTAGGGGTGCTGGACTTAACGGGCACAATAAAACTCGAGGGTGGGAGCAACATAGTTTTGAATCGTGTGGGCGTAGAAGTCATTTCATATTGGGTGGTCTCTTTTATGTTCGTGGTGTTCAAATTGAAGCCAAATAGATTTTCCTCTGATAACTGTTCTGAGTGCTCAGGTAGCTGTTCTATGGGCTCCACAGAAAACAGCCCTGATCGCCTGAGTGTCATTACGGCCTCAGCCAGACGATCGGTTTCGTCTTCTTCAAATTCTACACGTGTCGATGCTTCGGCCATTGTGTAAAATATAACACTTACTATAATTATCAATAAGAAAATCTGAATACTTATCGTTAAGTGTTGAAGCTTCTTGATCAAAGCGCCAAAAAGTTCCACAAACATACACATACGAAGACACCCAAACCCCCACTCTTCCACGTGTATTTATCAACAAAGCCAAGCACTAGACAATCAAACAAGAGTCGTAGTCGCGGCGAAGCCAATTCGATGCCAATCCAAACGAAAAAGAAAAACACACTGAAGCTGGAATATTCCTACAAAAATATAAATCTTGATTAAACAATATTCTGCAATTACGTAACTTACAAAAATATACAAATCTAATAACATAAATGTCCAATGCGGTAAGCGTTTCTTTAAAACTCCGCAACCTATTGTATCCTAATGTAATCAACTTATATTATACTAATTGAATTGGTACTAAATAAGCAATCTATTGTTCCTTTAACTTAAATAAACTTATATTATACTAATTGAATGGATATTAATTAATGATATATTAGCAATTCAAATTCAACTCAAAAACTTAAGCGACAACTTTATAACTTTCAAATATGGACTTTGATTAAATAAGCTTAAATACTAAGTTACTTAAGATATAAATTCTTACAACAAAAATCAAATATATTACAGTTACAAATAAATTCCAGTGCACTTAGCTTAAGAAAAAGGTCCAAGATAGTTTCCAATCCTTGCTTGCTGCACGGCAGGCCAAGGCTTTCGCTCCTCTGGCTCCCCGGCGGGGAATCGAACCCCGGTCTCCCGCTTTCGCTCCTCCACTTAGCTTCAAATCTTTCCTCCACAAATTGGTCAAGTTCAATCACTACTATGACTTCAGTACATACAATTGACCACTCTTTCCAAGCAGTTCAAAGATGATAATGCCTTGTAGCTAACAGTTCTCTCATCCAACTCAGTCCCTTGAAGGCTTTCAACGTAGAACTTGAACTATTAGAAATTCTTCAAGAATCTTCAACCACGTATAGATTCTCAGTCTACTGAGACGACGGCTCAAAAGAGGGCGACGGTCGGCCAACTTTTCTCGATCTAGCCCCACGTTGGGCGCCAAATGTAACAACTTCTTTATTCAAGTTACGGATAACTCTACAGGTCACTTTACAGATAACTAGATTGACTCTTGGTTATCCCAGTTTGAGGTGTCTTTCCTTCTTCAGTGAACGAAGAGCAATAGAGTGAGTGCTCCTTGAGTTTTAGTATAACCTTTTGCGCCGCTCTCTTACTTTGGACCACGAGCCCCAATTTTCTTATCCGGTGAATGGCTGCGCTCTTAAATACGCCCAACCCACGTGACACACAAACAATACAATACATAACACGTAACAAACAATACAATACACACACTAATTACGCTCTCTTACATATACGTGATGCAATTCTAACATATGTGGTACCCAAAGTGAAAAACAGATACTTTATTGTCTCCGCCAAAGTGGTGTGGAGAGTTGGAAAAGATAGCTCTTCGTTGATGAAAGCTTGGAAATTAATATGCGAGAAACGTGAAGAGTGCGACAACGCCATCAGGGAATTGAGTAATATAGCATTCTTTTTCTCAGCCATAGCATCATGTGAGTACAAAGAAGCCGCCGAAACATCGACATTTTCAAGTCAAGAGACTGATCCGTCCACTGAATGTGAAGATGCCATCGACATTGCCAAAGGACGCTTTCCTGCAATAGCATACTGGTTAGCTCTCGAGTCTCCCAATGGTGCTCCTGTTTCTCTTGCTCCCCTGAGAAGGAAACTTATCGACTGCGAAGTAGAAATTGACACGAGAATGCTGCACGAAGTCAAAAGCCTTGCCAAGGATTACACAAAGGCGTTAAGCACGGTATTTAAAGAACACAACTCTAGTTACTTGCAATCCATTGTGGACACCTCGTACGAGTTCTGTCTTGAGGAAACTTTGCAAGCCATCACAACACACGGCGGTGAAAATGAATATACAAAGGAATTCAGGCAGTCGAATGAACAAGAAAGAGTATTGCGTTTTTGTATTCCCAAATTGCAATATTGGAACAGAATGGAAAAGATTCTACATCATTTATCACATGCTGACTTAAGATTCAATTGACTGATGTTGAAGATTCCTGTGAGGCTACAAATGAAGTCCCTTTACAAGTACATCCCAGAGTGATTACATCTGACAAAACAACGCACGGTTGGTGAATGACATCGAGAGAATAATGAAAAGACTTCAATACGCCATCCACAAAGGAATTGTCTACCGAAAATGTCCCCAAGCACATTTCACGTATGCACAAAGGTGTAGTGTTGGTGAATTTATAGGAACACTCGAAGGGAATGAATTCTTAAAAGGACGACTGGTAAGCAACGGTCAACGAATCAAGGAGAAATTAAAGCAACCTGAATCCCAACTTATTAATCAACTTGAAATCAATTATGATCTGATAGAAGTCAACGATGGCTGGTGCCTGTGGTGTACGACCACAACCAAGAACCCGACCCCAAATACTTCAAACAAATCCTGGAAAATAGCTTATCAGACGACAAGATTACGCAATTCTGCAATGACTTCCTCGGGCTACTGCGATTCCAAAAAAAGAAGCATAAAGAAAAGGTAAATCGAATGTTACAGGTCATATGCCAATAACTGTACTAAATTTCTTGGCATTTAATATTGATTTTCATTGTTCTTTTTTTCCCTGCTAATAGGTTCCATGTCTCATTGGAGCACCCGACAGCGACAAGACCAGCTTGTTCGCACCGCTGTTGTGAACCATTCCACCAAACAACATCGCCCGAGTGACAAAGCCAATAAAGCCATGATCAACAAAGAAACTGAAGTAATATTCATCGACGAGGCCTATTCTTCCATAATGGACATCGATGATTGGAAATTATTAACGCAAGGTGGGTGGACGGCACATGACGTAAAGTTCTCCACTGCCCGTGGCTTCATCAACTGTTGCCAAAGTTAATAGCGTGCCAACAAGAACTGGAATTCGATGAGGGTAAGTTTAAAACGTATGTGTGGTTTTTTTTCAATTTGCTTTTTTTCCAAATGTAATTAGGATTTCTTTATATCGATTATTAAGGTGATCAAGACGCGATGGACTGCCGTTTGAATAAGTACTACTTCAAAGAGCTGCAAACTAAGAATCACCATGCTTTTGGGTGGATCAAGAATCATCCAGTGGACGCCATTCTTTGGTCCATGAATATGGCAAGTCACACCGAAACCAATGATAATTATGATGAGCCAGAGAATAGCAATGAAGGCCTGACAAAAGAAGATCAAGAAGAGCTCTTCATGTGCAGTTTAGATGACAATGAAACAGAGCCGGCAGATGATACCGCCGCTGTACAGGAGCAAGAAAACCAAACACCAAATCCTGAAGACTGTCAAAGAGATGACGATGATCAATGAGCTGCATCGTGGCAAAGAAATTTAGCCAGAGCACTCATATCTGAAAGCGAGAACGTTTTCCAGAAACGGGTTTTAAAGCGTCTTTGGGACAAAGCGCAAGAACATTTGCAACACGAGTAAGCGTCAAGACAAGAAATACACGACAAAGACCTAAAAGCAAAGCAGTTATGGCTGAGAGATTTAGGAATTAGTGAAGATATTCGTAAGGTAACCGATCCATATTGTTATGCCACGCCCAAAAGCATTTTAATATCAACTCAATAATCTTTTAGCAAAAGTTAGCCTGATTTAAACATTTCATAAATCTAAGTTTGTAGTCCTGAACAGTTTAGTCGTTAATAATTGTAGGACTGTTTTCAATGTCGACCGTGGACGTCGTTATAGTGAAAGTTAATTTAGTTCCTGTTTACGACACATTTGTAATTGAATTTTAAGGCTAACTAGATTTTAAGTAGGGATTCCCCCTCTTTTCAGTAATTGCCATTCGCAAGTTCAAGGCTAACTAAATATTAATTAGGGAGTTCCCCTTCTCAGCAATTGTCAATCCTTATAGCTTAAATCGTATTCCTAAAAAGGAAAGTATTTCATTTTTAAACAAAGAGCATATCTAGGTAAATAAGCTGTAAGAGTTAATAGTTTTTAGGAGAGATTAGAAGATACCTGAAGAGTAATAAAGCAAGAAGAGCGAACTTAATAAGAGAGCAAACTTAATAAAACTCGTAGATCAATCGGTACCGCAACAAATTGGTGGAGAACCTAGTGCGAGGTTTGTTGAGTTCTTTTATTGTGATTTTCGTGGTTGCTTGATTTTTTTTACTTGTTCTCTGGATTTTCCATTGCCACAAGATATTATTTACGTATTCTTATTGTTGTTTAATCATAGTTGTATGTTATTCTTAACTTAATTTTATTGTTCATATTTTATCTTATCTTTTAACACCGTAGTTAATTGCTATTTAACTCGCCGTTAGTGTTAACTTGTGGTTTCTGCGCTTTTGTTTTGGTCGTCTCCGCGGCGCCACAGGCAAGCTCTGAAAGCATAGCGTTTTAGCATTTTAATTGTCTGCACCTTTTTATTATTTGCTAAGTTTGTTAACTTTTTTCAAACTGTGGACTCGAAGTAAAGCTCGAGTGGCGAAAGCCGTTTCAGCAGAAGAAGAGGTCTGTGAGTGTCCGGACGAGCCAAAAAGGCCCAGCCCTGTTAAGAAATTCTTTCAATCTGCGCGACAGTTACTTCGTATCTCACCCGACGCCAAAAGTACTCCAGTGCAAAAATCTTATTCGTTTTCACATCTTAGCCGAGTTGCTGAAGACAACGACGCAAGTCCAACGCAGGACCCAACAGTTTCATCTGCTAATGTTTTACCTAGAATAAGATCGCGCGTACCGCTTACAACGTTAGAAACTAGCGCAGAAAATATCGCTTTTGCAGCAAGCAATTTACAAACAGCAGTTAAACGTCCTCCTCAGCCTCAGCCTTCTCAAACTCCTTTCTTTGATAATTTTACAACTGTGCCTGAAGAATTGCCTCCTCCGCCTGAAGAGTGGCTAGAAATACATGAACCGCCTGAAGAAGACATTGGTCATGAGCACATAACGATAAATCCTTTTTATGACGACGTTGTTATTCAACAAAACGAAGAGAATTTACCAGATTTTAGTGGCTCAACGTATATACTCCGCAGGCAACACCCACAATTTAGCGCTGAAACTGAAACTTCTGGACATCAACAACAATTAGAATCAGACGGTTCAAATTCCCCTTTAGATTCAATGCGCATGATGGAAGAATCTTTAGAAAGACAATTGGAAAACTTAAGGTTTGAACATGAAGATCATGAACGAAGAATGGCCGCTTTGCATACCGCTTGCCAAGAGTCATTAGGATTTAGGGGAGTCTTTAGCTTTCCTATGTTTAAAGGGGAGGAGAATGAAGATATTCATAGTTTTATTAACAATTACACTCGCGCTGCCGAAATGTGTGGATGGACAAAAGAAAAGCAGGTTAAAGCGCTTCCATTGTATCTTAAAGGAGCTGCTAGTATTTGGTTTACTTCTCTGCCCGACTCTGGCAGCTTGAACTATGATCAACTTGTAGGCGCTCTAGAAAAACAGTTTGCATCAACAGCTTCTAACTGGCGCTTAAGACAAATTTTAAATGAGAGAAAGCAAAAAGAGGGAGAACTGCTAAGTAGTTACGCTACTGATATTCGTAAGCAATGCAGTAGGCTTAACTTGCCACCTTCAGAATGGCTTCATCATTTTGTCAAAGGCCTGCGCAGAGACATAAAAGAGTATGTTGCATTGCGAGAACCAGCTTCATTCGAGGCAGCAGAAAGTTTTGCGAAATTAAAAAAAGTTATGTCAGCAGATTGTAGCAGTGCACCAGTTGATACGAAAAAACTATCGCAAGAAATCATCCAACAACTGAAGGAATCTGGGTTGGCCTCAGCTAGCCTTGGCCAGATGCCAAAATCAACAGTTGCAGCAATCTCTAAGCCAAGTGAAAGTGCGATCAATGCTGGCGCGCAATTCGGGAATATGCCTTTTTCAAGCTCAATACCTAGTATTTTAGACCCTACAATAAATGGCCTAAATTTTCCTAGCCTACCGCAGCAGAATTTGCAATATGCAGTACCACAAAGTGGCCAGCAATATGATTCAATGCCGTCAACAGCGACTCCTGATATTAGGCAAATAATAAGAGAGGAAATTCAACAACAGTTTAGAAGTCAAGGCCAAAGTCAAAATGCAAATAGAGTTGGACAGAATCGTAGTTATTCAGGTAGTTTCGCAAGAGGTAGAAGAACAACATCCGGTGTCATTATTTGTGGCTATTGTGGTAAACGAGGTCATGCTATTTATAATTGTAGATCTTATTTTGCTCAAAATACCCAGCGTCAGGATCAAAGCCAAAGAAATTTCAACCGCAATCGAAATCAAAACCAAAGTACCAGCAATCAACGACAGCAGAACCCTGCAAATCTCCCTAATCAAGAATTTCCAGTGCGTAGTACACAACATAAGCCCCAGGAAAACTAGAGGGGGCCCTCATCATAGAGTTATCTTCTAATAATCATAGGATGGGGGCCCGTGACAATTCTATGCCTAAACGAAATCAAGAAATAAAAACGCAAATGTTTCGGCGAAAGAGTAACGCCATCAAAGAAGCCAGCCTTGTACAGAATGACGAAAACGAAGAAACAAAAGATGAAGTTTGCGCAAATTCTCTAAGAGATCAGTTGTATCTTAAGTCTTTTGAAGCACAAAATTTGTTACAAAAACAGCGCGCACAAATACAACAAATTTCACAAGAAAGTGCCAAAGGCGAGCCTTTAGTTAGAACTACTGTACAACAAGATTCTGCAATGACGTCTACGCAGTGTCAAGTTCAAGGTAGTCGTAAGGTTCAGCCAACAATTAACAAAGAAAATCAGCAAACTGAAATTAAACAGGAAAATGGTCAAACCGCCCCAACAAGGGTCAATCGTATCAGTGTAATTAAACTGAGTGGAAACCCAATTAATTCAACATTAAAAGGAAAAATTGGCGATGTGGATGTTACCTTACTGGTCGATACTGGAGCGACAATGACATGTTTGAGCGACAAGACTTGGCAGAAGCTCAAACATAATCATCAGTTATTATCATGTAATCGTTCAACGGCAGTAGAAAGTGTCGACGGAAAACCTCTAAATGTGTTAGGTGAAACTAGTGTAACTTTACAAGTACAAGATAATGTTTTTAGTCTACGAGCAGTAGTAATTAGGAATTTGAGTTACGACTTTATTTTAGGAAGAGATTTACTTAATCAGTTTATTTGTGTCTTTGATCTTTTTGAAGGGATATTTACTTTAGTTCCTAAGTCGACAGATTCTCATGAAACTCTAAACAACGAACCTAATTTTCCTTTTCTGGAAATCGATGATATACCAGCAGTTATGAACAACACAGAAAATGAAGAGAAGTCCTACGCAGTACATGCTCCATTTACTTTTATTTTGCCTCCACAATCAGAGACTATCATAGCAGGAAAGCTTGATGAAGTATTGCAACAAGACACCACTGGTTTGATAAGTGCTAGAGCAGAATTGCCAGAAAAGTACTCTATCATTGGTGCAGCAGAGCTTGTTAAGTTATCAAGTGAGAATGCAGTCCCGATACGATTAATGAATCCAACTGCTAAACCAGTTAGAATTGATAGAAGAACGAAGTTGGCGACATTCAGTTCTGTTGACCCGAACATTGAAACCTTTGAATTAGATGGCAAAAGGAATGATCACGCAACGCAGGTAAACATACAAGAACAAATGGAACGTGACTACTCTTCACTTCCGGACATTTCCAAGTCTGCTTTTTCCGGTCCAGACAAAGCGAATTTACGTGATTTATTATATGACTATCGTGATATTTTTGCTAATAAACTGCAGGATTTAGGCCGAACAACGTTAGTGCAGCACACAATTCTAACCGATGGTCAAGTTCCAATTAAACAAAGACCTTATTGGACTTCACCAGAAAACAGAAAAGAAATAGACAGACAAGTTAAGGAGATGTGTGATTTGAATATTGCCCAGCCTTCAACAAGCAGTTGGTCTAGTCCTGTGGTTCTAGTCAAAAAGAAAAATGGAGAAATGCGTTTTTGTGTAGATTATAGAAAAGTAAATGCAGTAACAAGAAAGGATTCATTTCCCTTGCCTTTGATATCTGAAGTTTTAGATAGTTTGTGTGGAACTCAGTACTTTACAACCTTAGACTTAAAGTCCGGTTATTGGCAGATACCATTAGACCCAGCTACTAAAGATAAGTCAGCATTTGTTACTCATAATGGTTTGTATGAATTTCAAGTCTTGCCGTTTGGTTTAACAAACTCACCAGCATCGTTCCAACGTTTAATGGGTCACATTTTGCGAGGCTTAGAGTACAAGAGCGCACTTATCTACATTGATGATATAATCATATTTTCAAAGTCTGCTAATGACCATTTGAAGCACCTTGAAGAAGTATTCTCAAGATTGCGTGACGCCAATCTCAAGTTAAACCCAAAGAAATGTGAATTTGCCAAGCAAGAGCTTGAATATTTAGGTTACCTAGTAACACCTAGTGGCATTAAACCGTGTCTAAGTAAAATCAAAGCAGTACAGGAATTTCCAGTTCCGAAAAATTATAAACAGTTAAAAAGTTTCCTTGGATTGGCAAACTATTATAGAAGATTTATTAAGAATTTTGCACATATAGCCCATCCTCTAAATCACCTTACAAAGAAATCTGTAAAGTTTGAATGGAGTCCTGAATGCCAAGAAGCTTTTCATACCTTAAAATCAGCTTTAACAACTGCGCCCATACTAGTGTATCCAGATTTTACCAGAGAATTTCACCTGTTTGTTGATGCAAGTTCAACGGGTATAGGAATGGCTTTAGCACAAATAACAGATGATGGTTTAGAAAGAGCTATTGCTTATAATGGTCGTAATTTTACTCAGGCAGAGCAGAATTATTCAACTACAGAAAGAGAATGTTTAGCTTTAATTGAGGGAATAAGAAAATTCCAGTCCGTCACTGAAGAAATGGAGCGGATAAGGAACTACTATATAACTCACCCAAGGCCTATTCCTGAAGGCGTCATCTTTCGTCCAGGCTAACAATGTTATAAATGCGTAATTAAGAAGTTAAGTTGTAATAGTAGTTATTCTGTTAAAGCATTCATGTAACAGTTCATATAGATATATTGTGTAATACGTAATACAAATAAATTGTATATCAGTTTATACAAATAAAGTATTAATGTTAATAAAATTATATTCTTGAAATCATTTCGTATTATAAATGAAAGTTTACCTGATTTCTTATAGGTCCATTACATGTGCAGTTTCAACATGTGGTACTTGTTCATCTTACTTTTTAGCGAAGTCGTTTATATCCAGCTTGTTGCCACTCAGCAATATGGGTCACTTAATGAAAAAAATTACATTCTATCCTTCATCATTAGTGATAAGTCACAGTGCTAAACCGTTGACCTTCTACGATGACACAAAGTTGATTCACGTATCAGTGGAGCTGCCAACTCTTTCAATGGGAGACCCAATCATCTTTTCAAATTACTCTTGTTCGAGATTGAAAACCGATTTCTACAACCGTTTACTCAATTCACTGTTGCAAGTCCAAGAAACGGCACAGCGACTTTTGTCCTTGCCTGGCTTTTCGACTCTGATTGAGTGCGATACTTACCTAAGAAGATATTTTTACTACCAAACTGGAATACCATCAAGAATGAGTTGTCCTAGAGGATATAGAAATAGCTTACAAAAATGTAAGTTGTGGGCACTTAATAAGTGTCGTAGTTTGACTACTGACGAACGTATGTGGCTAAAAGGTAAGAGAAGAAAGCCAAGATCAAGTTGGTTTTGCCATGCAGGTGCCATGGGAATTTTTAGAGCCCTTTACAAAGCCACTGGTCATACATGTGAGACAAACCACGTGGAAAATTTAAAGTCAACACTCAGAAGTATTACCATGGCTATGGATACCTCCAGACATTTGATTCATGTAGTAAATGGTAAAGTTGTCCATCTCTTCAAGATTACAGATAACATAAACACTAAGCTTAATGGACTGATTTTTGCTGTGAAAGGAATAGACAAAACATTCAAAGAATGGAAGATAGAGTTGAAAAAGATGGCAAACAGAGTTGATTGTGATGAATACCTTAACATGGCTTTCTTATCAAAATTTGCCACTGAAAACAGCCGTGCTTTTTCTGTTATAATGAGGTACTTTGAGATCCAAGATGTTATGACTCAGTTAGCGCAACTTAATAACAAAATTTTATTCGGTTCCTTGGATTTACCACAGTTTATGTTCTCTGAGTTTCTGTCAGGATTGCATGGTCACCCAAAGCTTGAGTTTACCATAGATGCACTTAAAAATAACTTGCCTGTTCTTGCTGATCCAATTATTGATGTTGAGCATAACCATAACAAAGTAACTATTAACATCTTAGCTATGGTGCCAGAAAATTCCTAGTAAGGAATCTTTTTGTACTATAGAGCACTTAACACCTCTTAAATTTAATATTTCTAACTCTTGTTATGAAGGTCCTGTTAAAAAACGTTAATCTTGCTTTAATTACTTGTCCTTATACTAAGCATATTATATCTACATCCACATTAGATAAATGTTTTATAACCAATAATGCTGTGCTTTGTCCTACTAACATTCTACAAATAATAAACGATATTGAGTGGCTTGGCTTTCCTTGGAGTTCCTGGCATGAAGTTGAGTTACCCACGGTATCACCTATCGTCCAAATCTTGTCATGATTTGCATCCAATAATACATCTTGGTGGTCGTTTTTACCTGTCAACCACTACCGGCTTATTAAACACTAATGTTGGAACTTTAACGGTTTCACCGTTAACAATCTACCATTTTCCATGTAATGTAACTTTTAAAGGAATGAGATCTGGATTGTCTAAATGCCCAAAGCGAATGGAGATAGCATTACCAATTTGTAAGGAACAATCAATGCAATACATACCTTGGAACATCCAAGACAACATCAACCTACAGTTACACTATGATTCCTTAAACATACCTAAAGCTACAAAGATAGATGATAACATTACACGCCAGTTAAATAAACTGTATGACTTGTACGACCAGAAGCTTAATATTGATATTGACACTGCCAATAAAAACATTGATGCCATCAAAGAAGATAACATAACCACCTTGGATGAAATAATCCTTTACACCATTGCCGCTTTTACAGGCTTGAACACCATAATCGTTATAATATTGGTAATCGTGCATTGTAAAACACCACAACCTAAGACTTGTAGACACTGCCACAAACCAAGAAAATTTGAAGTACGTGATAGTCCACCAACATAAAGAAACAAGCGTTTCATACTTAAGTAAGGTTCCCTTACAGCTAAATAAAGAAGAACACAAGCAAAGAAGAAGACAAAGCAAGAACAAGAACAACAACAAAAACAAAAACAAAAGAAAAAAAAACATTTGATATTTGTTAACTTTATAAACATTTTAAAATTTGTTAACTTTGTAGACAAATTGCAGTAAGTAGAAAAACGAACTTTGTAGATAGCGTTATCGTTTTTGAATCCTACCTTATAGCTTAGAGGTGCATCAGGAGGTGCACCAAACTAAGAGGGGGGGCATGTTATGCCACGCCCAAAAGCATTTTAATATCAACTCAATAATCTTTTAGCAAAAGTTAGCCTGATTTAAACATTTCATAAATCTAAGTTTGTAGTCCTGAACAGTTTAGTCGTTAATAATTGTAGGACTGTTTTCAATGTCGACCGTGGACGTCGTTATAGTGAAAGTTAATTTAGTTCCTGTTTACGACACATTTGTAATTGAATTTTAAGGCTAACTAGATTTTAAGTAGGGATTCCCCCTCTTTTCAGTAATTGCCATTCGCAAGTTCAAGGCTAACTAAATATTAATTAGGGAGTTCCCCTTCTCAGCAATTGTCAATCCTTATAGCTTAAATCGTATTCCTAAAAAGGAAAGTATTTCATTTTTAAACAAAGAGCATATCTAGGTAAATAAGCTGTAAGAGTTAATAGTTTTTAGGAGAGATTAGAAGATACCTGAAGAGTAATAAAGCAAGAAGAGCGAACTTAATAAGAGAGCAAACTTAATAAAACTCGTAGATCAATCGGTACCGCAACAATATGAAGAGCTTCCGCCAGACATCAACAACAAAGTAATGAAGAAGTTGTCAGAAAGAAAAAAAGAACGAGACCTTCAACAACAAAAAGCCAATGAAAAGAAAATCCAAAAGATCTTCGCCCAAGGTTTGTGGCTGTGCAGAAAAGAGCTAGAATTGCATGAAAACGTTGAAATTGTTCATAGTCAGCACTCAAATGACTCTGAAAAATGTTTTGCCAAAGGGAGGATTTAAATCCTAACAGAGCAGTTCCATCATTCCACAAGGGCGCAGGAACATACAAGGTGCAAAAGGCCATAGAGGCACGTCAACGGGCAATTCTTTCAGAAAGTTACAAGCACCTCGTGACAAATCTAGTGGATCCCCTTCCATTGGCGACAGAATGTCAAAAGCTGGACCAAAACCAGGATGACTCTACAAATAAAACACGAGCAAGATAAGGATGACGACGACGACGACGATCAAGGCTATACAACCCCACCATCAAGCCAAATGGAGCTACAAGAACAATGTAGAAAAAGAAAAGAGCACCCAGAATAGTTTTCATATCATATCATTATCAGTTATTGCAATGAAATAAAACACTTACTCATTTTACTGCGTCGCGAATTGTTATCAAAGTTCTCGTTAATTTGAAAACCTACTAAAAGGCGCTTTTTGTCGTTGTATTGACTCCTGAATGACCATCCCTCCCCTCCCCTTCCCCAACACTTCCATGGATATACTTGCAGCGCAAACCCGACTATTTAAGCGCGCTTCATATTCATTTAATTCAAAGCACAAATATTATGCATGCATAGGGCGTCTCATTTATTTTACATTATGTACATTCATTGTGATATTTTTTACACACATAGCTTAGGAAATTTACTTTCTGCTCGTTTTTTTAATGAATCTGCTTTTCTACCACTTTGAAATTGAAATCTTTTATCTCTAAGCATAGCTGTCCATTGTCCATTTCCGTAAAGTAATAATGCCTGTTTCCAGTTTGTCGTCTTCTTCATTAGTGAATAGGAGTTTTTTGCATTGCAGTTTTCTGCCTGATCTCATCTTTTTAGGTTCGTCATTGTTATCGTTACAGTTATTTTGCTGTGAACAGGTCATTGTTTCACTTGGAGGTAAAGGTGTGTCATCACTAATGTCATCACATCTTCAGGGCACGATTCATTTAATGCACACAACTTCGATTGAATGTATTCTTCTAGTTGTTCGCTTTGGACGCCTTGGAGCTTTTTCATGCACTCTTTTCCCTTTTTGGCTATGTCCCTTGAGCGTTCTTTTTGGTAATGAACATGTGCAACAACAGAACTGTGCTTTTGATTCTTCGACACTGCATCTTGTTCTTCTTTTGTCAGGTTTTTGACACTCTCCGTTTCAACTAGTTGTCGATAACTACTTGGGTGAATGTACTTCTCAATGGCATCATAGACCATTTTTGTCATAAGGTTGCTGAGTTTGCCATATTGCTTGCCATTTCGCGTCACCAAAACATAATCGCACTTTGGTTCAAGGCGTGGACGAATGTGTTGAATGTAATCCCCAATGACCTGTAAGTCACTTTTTGTCAACACTAGCTAATCAAAGCCATATGTCATTACAGTCTTGAACTGTTTTTGATCCACAAAGCCTTCATTGTTTTTGGCTGTTTCAATCATTTTTGTTGTCAAATACTGAAATATTCCAAAGTCTCAATGTCCAGGTCGTGCATCCATTGCAATTTCATCATCTTTGCAACACTCTTTCTTGCCTTTTTTAGATGTACTTCTGTCACTGATATATTTCTTAAGACGGCCTCTTCAAGTGTTCCACTGATTTTTGTAAAGTCACTGAGTTCTGAAATAGAGTCAATATATCCAATTCGACCAGAATGGCCAATGCGGTATTCCTCTTGTAGAGCATCAACAAACTTGAATAACATGACGGGCGTACAAATAGAAAAATCAACTATGTCATTAGTCACTTCATCTTCATCTTCACAACAAAATTTAAGAAATTTGAATGCTCTGCTTAAAGTTTGCTGAGCATCGCGTGAGGATTTTCCACCACCACATCCTATGAGCCAGTTATAAAATGAATCACCTATAGCACTTGAAACAGGAAAGGAAGGAAGAATAGACGGCTAGATGTGTTTTCCTGTTTAAACTTGACGTGACAGTTCATCATCAGAAACGCTTTTATGGTCTGGTTTCTCGTCGAAGTAGTTAAACCAGCCATGATTTAATTTGACATGTTTTTGGCATCCTCTCTGTGTTGTGAATCCTTCATGATCACAATTTGGCACAGGGCAGTGATATTTTTCATCACTTTCCTTTTCTAAGTGCAATCTTTTTGGTTTAGGTGAAGCATCTTTGAAAGAGGACCAATCGATTTGTTTTCGTTTTGACATGGCGTGGAAAGACGTTTTATGAATATAATAGGACCTCATATTCACCAAAGGCCCTTGGGACCTCTTTAGAATAAAGAAATCTGAATAATGATTTTCTATTCTAAATACTTAAAATACCCTAGAGAAAACACTTAAAATAGCTCTGACATGTCTGATTGATTATGTTTAAACTTGCTCGGACATGCCTAAATGTGCCTAGACATGCCTAAACATGCCTGGACATGTCTAGCCATGCCTGTGCATGCCCACAAACGGCTGAGCATATCTAGTGCCTTTTGGTGTGCCGTTTGAAGCTGATTTGGGCATACCAATGATAATGTTAGTTATTGTCTTTTAAAAAACGGAACAAACAGGTCCGTGTTCCTTTATAACTAATAGGAATTTTGTGTTCCTTTTCTGCTTGAAGGGAGCCCATCTCAAAGGAACAAATTGTTCCCTTTGTGATCGGTCCCTGTTCCTTTTGTTCAAATGTGGACTAATGTGGACTTTGTTCAAATAAAGACTAAAATAAAGAAAGACAGAAAGAAAGTAACACAGTTTTCTCTCTCATGAGATGTTGATGTTGCCAAGAGGGAGACAGGTAAACTTAGATGATTCCAACCAACCAATAAATTATTACACAATCATTTCTTCCAAAAACCCTTAATAGTAACACAGTGTTTTCTCTCTTAATATTAGATGTTGGAGTTGTCAGACAGGAGAATGCAGGTAAACTTAGATGATTGCAACCAGACCAATAAATTATTAGACAATCATTTCTTCCAAAAACCCTTAATAGTAATACAGTGTTTTCTCTCTTAATATTAGATGTTGGAGTTGTCAGACAAAAGAAATGCAGGTAAACTTAGATGATTGCAACCAGACCAATAAATTATTAGACAATTATTTCTTCCAAAAACTCTTAATAGTAAGTAAACACTGACAGTGTTTTCTCTCTCATTAGATGTTAGTGCACCCAGAGAGGAGACAGGTATTAAACTGAGATTATTGCAGCTGGAGCACTAAATTATCATATAATAAGCCTTTTTTTAAAAATGTCTAAGTTTGAACCATACTAGTTATTCAGAGCGATTTTGTATATTTCTTAACTTACTTGCTCTGTAAAACTACATGTTTGGCATCAATTTTACTGGCTTTACAGTTACTGTATATATTACTTTGATTATCCTAAATTCTATCAGTGTACGTTATTTTTAAGTCGTTCAGCTAGCTTATATTAAGACAGAAATTCAAACAGTATTACTTTTAACTTTTTGCCTTTTTTCTCCTCATCCTTCAGAATGATTTTTCTGTAAACACTCAAAATGTGATATGGCTCAGAATTGTGAAGTCTGCAACTGGTAGTACTAAACTGCAGCTTTAGTTGTCACTTAATAAATAAATCATTTTTAAAATGAAAAATATAGCACTATTTAATTCAGTTGATACTTAAAACCTAATTATCAATAATCCATAATGTTATTATATGAACACAATGAAAATCAAGACCATGACAGATTGAGGTTTTGAATTTCGACTAAAGACTTGTCCTAATTTACATAAAATTAAACCTGGTTTTTCTCTGACAAAAATTGATAATTTCTTTATTAACTCGTGGATTGCAAATCCACGAGTTATTGTGAGGGGTCGAATATGCAAATGAGTCAGCTTAGTACTTCGTGTATGACAGCATGAAATGGCACTATTCAATCTATCTATTGTCTAACTAGAATGTTGCATACATAAAGTAGTAACCTATTGTGTCACTTACTCACTCACTTTCCTGTAAACTTCCGGTCTGTAAAACTTTACTTCCGGCCTATTCCTGATAATATCATGAGTGCTTTTATGGAGTAATTTATTTTATTCATAGCGATATTTGGTTCATAGAGAAACTTCTTCCATAATTTGTACATATTTAAGGGAGTTACAAACGTAAATTAGCAATATATATCTAAAAAATATCACCTTAAAAACAGTGAATTGCTTATTAGCTCAAGCAGTTTGTTGCTGGCTCGAGTTCTGAAGGTCGTGGGTTCAACTCTCGGGTGGTACATTCATTTTTTTCTTTTTTTTTTCTTTTTTATCTTTTTTCTTTGCTTCATTATCTTTTTCTTTTGTTCTTTCGTACTCAAGTCTTATTATCAAGTCTTATTTTTTGCTAAAAAAATACATTAGCTCATATTATTAATAATTATCCAACTGACTCTCTAAAAATTCCTTTAAATTCTTTACAGGTGGGCCCAAACTTAATGTTTAAATTTGTGAGAGCAATGATCTATCATTTAAAAAAATATGTATTGCTTTAATTGATCTATAATTTTGCCTTCAAAAAAACCTCATTATTAAACTAAAATTTAATGATTTGATTTCTCCATCTTAAAATTGTATTAGGAAAGGGCAAAACGATAACACGATCAATTTGTTACCAAACGTTTTCGGTTGTTTAATAAACCATCATCAGGGTAAAATTATTCATTACAACAATTTGTTTAAGTACTTGAATCATGTGATTGAGGTTTTTTTTAAATTCAATACTGTACTGGGGCTGCAAAGGAAGCAATTGAAAATTGTGTGATTTTACCAGCTGAAATTGGCTATCGCAAAGCAAAGGAAATTTTGCGAGAGAATTTTGGCCAGCGTCATATTATTGTAAGCGCTTTCATTAACAAGGTTGTTCAAGGTCCGCAACTTAAAGCATCAGAACCAGATAAGCTCCTGCAATTAGCTCGTGACATGAGAAACTGTGAACTGAACTCTGCTCAAATGGGATACAAGTCTGATATTAATTCAATGGAAACACTGACGAAAATCGTGAAGCGCCTCCCACCCCACTTGCAAGCGAAATGGGCGGAAGAGTCTGGCAAATTCATTGAATCAGGGGGGGGGGGGGGGGATCCAGAGTTTGCTAACCATACTGATTTTGTTGAAAGAAAGGCAGTGCTAGCAAATACAGAATTTGGTAAGTTGGTTGGATCCAAACCAGATCAAGATGTGAAAAAATATTTTAGATTGAAGCCCACCAAGAAGAAACCTGAGAATCAACAAAGTGCTGTTACGAGTTATACTGTACAGAGTAGGAATTCAAAGAAACAAGAATCAGAATTCAAGAGGACTTCCCCATCTACCAAATGTCTCTTCTGTGTCTATGTGAACCACGAGTTAATAAAGTGCTTCAAGTTCAGGAAGAAATCTTAAAAGGAAAGAAAGGAATTCACAAGGTCAAAGAAACTAACTGGGAATTCTTCGCATCCACTGAACGAGTTATTACCTATAACGCGGAGCAGAGCCTTAAGGCCACGTGGTCATAACTATGTACTACCCAAGGTTTCAACCGAAAGGTTCAAATGCTCATTCGTAAATAGATGCCTGTTTAAATTTGTGTAAATGTATTCAATTTGGAATTCAGCAATTCTATATGAAAGACATGAAAGATGTGAAAGACATGAAAAACAATTTTAGCTTCTTATTTTTTGTTACTTTTTTACACATGTGAGCCCTCACGTTTGCTGAGAGCGATTTTTTCAATAAAGACTATTATTATTATTATTATTATCTCTCCTCCATGTAATCGCTGGATGTACAACTTATCTTGATCAGGGCCGTTTTACTTGGAGGCACGACTCCATCCTTCACTTCATTGCTACAACTCTACAAGCTGTTAATGACTCCTCCCTGTACGCTGATATACCTGGCTTTAAAAGTCCATCAATTTTGACTGGTGATTCTCAACGTCCTGACCTTATACTTTCCACTACTAATGACTGCTTGTATGTGCTTGAACTGACTGTTGGCTTTGAATCAAACCTCCAGAATAATATAACCAGAAAAAGAACTAAATATAAAGAAACTATTGATAATCTACGTCACTATCACAAGAAAGTCGTGTTCGTTAATCTATCTGTCAGTGCACTTGGTGTTTTCGCTAAAGACTCTGATAATTTCTTTACAATGTTAGATGAGTTACGTTTTGACAGCAAGCAACATAAATATATAATCAAAACCATCACAAAAATAGCAATTAGGTCATCCTATTATATCTTTTGCTGTAGAAACAAAGCTTGGAATGACCCAGATCTGATGAAGTTCTAGTCTCATCAAAAAAAATTATTGTATAATAGCCATAGTTAGATATTTGTATCGGATTCAAGTAGCCAATTGTAAATTACCTACATGTAGCGAGATTTGCAATTGTAGAGTTAGGCGAAAAATGTAATAAAGTTTCCATTATTATTATTATTATTATTATTATTATTATTATTATTATTATTATTATTATTATTATAACTATGTGACAATTGTCTGAAAGAAGGTCATCAAGCGTTTAGATGTAATAATCTTGGTTCCTGTCTTGTCAGTAAATGTGGAAAGTGCCACCATTCCCTACTTCACCCACCATCTATTGAAGGGCTTAAACCTGCTGCTGTCAACGAGGTTGGTAGTTCTTCAACCTCTGGAACAAATGCAGCACCAACAGGAGAAAACGCAAGATGTGGTGCCACAGATACAGGTAATTCAGGTATAAGTTTGAGAATTCTACCTGTTCGTGTAATTGGAAAAAATGGATGTGAGCTAGAAACGTAGGCATTCTTGGATAATGGATCTGATTCCTCGCTGTGTCTTAAAAGTTTTGCTGAGAAGCTAGGACTAACTGGAAACCCCACAGAATTCACTCTGTCAATGATAAATGCTGAGCAGCAGGTCAAGTCTGCTATTGAAGTTCAGATGAAAGTTAAAGCTTTGAAATCAGATAACGAGATTAACCTCAATGTTCGCACAGTTGAACGTTTACCTGTTACAGTTACTATTCCCACTTTAGAAGATCTCAAGTGTCTACCATACTTACAGGGTATTGAATTTCCAAATCTCGCTTATGGTCAAGTGTCTATTCTAATTGGTAATGATGCCCCAGATGCTCATTGGGTCTTTGAACAAAGATGTGGCAAACCAAAACAACCCTATGCTGTACGAACTCCACTTGGCTGGACTTTGATTGGTCCAATGGGAGGTAAATCTAACCAAGCACATGTTAACTTCATCAGCGAATATCAAGAATCAAAATAGCTGGAGAGGATGTACAACAATGAATTCAACGATTCGTCTAAACAGTCAAGGGTATCAATGTCTAAAGACGATGAAAGAGCTATATCAATGATGCAGTCTACTGTTCAGCTTGTGAATGGTCACAATCAGCTTTGGTTACCATGGAAACACAAGACACCCTGTCTACCTAATAACCGTTGTGTTGCAGAAAGACAAAAGGTAGTCAAGAATAGCCATGGTTGGGATGATGAAATCTCAAAAGATGAATTAGAATTTCTGCTAAAATGGATGGACGACGTGACAAAGTTAAATGACATTGCAGTACCACGTTGTATCAAACCAAAAGAGTTTGGTGAAACGGCCTCCATACAAGTTCACAATTTCTCAGATGCCTCAGAGGATGGGTATGGAGCAGCGTCATATCTGCGTCTTGAAGATATTCATGGAAACATTAGTTGTACACTACTTCTGGGGAAATCACGTGTGGCTCCATTGAAGACAGTAACGATCCCTAGATTGGAACTTACAGCTGCAACAGTTGCTGTCAAACTTAACAAGCAAGTCCAGGAAGAAATTGACCTACCCATTCATCGTGTTACCTTCTGGACAGATTCAACAATTGTTCTTCAGTATATACGTAACAGATCAAGAAGATTCCGTACGTTTGTGGCAAATAGGATTGCTATTATACACGAACATTCGTCGCCTCATCAATGGAAACATATAGAGTCCCATCTGAACCCCACTGATGATGCATCACGTGGTATCAAACCAACTGAGTCAACAAAGATTGAAAGGTGGTTAAAAGGTCCCCAGTTCCTGAGAGTCAGTGAAGAATTTTGGCCTAAGCAACCAGAGCAATTACCTGACCTATACGATGATGATGAAGAAATTAAGAAAGAGAAAGTTCAGATCTACGCAGCTGTCCAGACCAGTTCACTAATGGAGATTTTCCAATACTTCTCTTCTTGGTTCAAACTCCAAAAAGTAATTGCGTGGTTTCTACGTTATATCGAATATCTGAAGTACCGTGCTGGAAAGTTATCTGCCAAGCCCAAATCACACCCTGTTGATTTCACAATTCGCGCGAAATGCACTGTCGCACCTTTGCATGTGCAAGTGACTTGAATGAGACAACTATACAAGTAAGTCAATCTTATATTCTTTGTAAATATCACCTATTTTCCACTCTTTTGAGACCTTTTTAAGCCTAAAACAACAACTAGCATTTCCTTCTCTAGCTAGTGCTGCACTAATTTCATGATTTCATGACATAAACGAACTTTGCAGCAATGATTCGAAGCAGTGATCAAAACACGTGCGAAAAATTATGACCAAACAAAAAGTTAGTCTAGAGTCAATACTGGAGTGAAATATTGCTGTTTCGATGATTTTTAGTCTTCGGATCAAAGCAAGTAAAGATTGACACAATTCAATGGTAGAATAATGTGCGATCTCGTGATTTTTCCCAAAAGCATGTGCAAAAATTATATTGTTTTTAAAATTGTTACGTACCTTCACAGTAAAAGGCAGAAATGGCATATTATTAACAATGCCTTCTGCCATTATATTTTTATCTTATAGACCCAAATCAGTAGAAAAGAAATCTTGATGTTATATGAATACGTAAGTATATATAGTTTTTAAAGTTCTAATGACGAGAGAAAACTGGGTCAAGATCATTGGATAATCTCGACCGAGTCTCTCTCAGTCTGAACAACAAGAAAGAAAACTTGGAGTCAAGATCATTATCTCAACTTTTTCCCTTCTTTTTCTTAGAGGCAACAATGTAGGAGGTGGGTCAGGTAATTGAAGCATTATTCAGACTTCGGTAAAACATTATTAGACAGAGAAGAAAATCATTTGGTTTTGGGTGAATATAGTAAATTGTTTTGGTGTTATTTTGGGAATGAAGAGCAAACAATAACGGTAGGATGATTCATCCAAAACCTGTCAATCGTTCCACCGACGTAATTGTTAAATGACAAATATTCATCTCATTTCAGTGCCGGCCGTGGGAAGTCAACAGCCACAGCAACAGTCCCAGCAACAGCAACAACAACAGTTACAGCAGCAACAACAACAGCAACAGCCACAACAACAATTACAGCAGCAACAACAACAGCAGCAACAGCCTCAGATAGCGGGAGCTGCCCATCCACAGCCGGCCCTCCCACGAAGACGTGGGAGGTGCGATGGCTGTGGCGGCTTCCGGAAAAACAATACACACAACTTGTAACTTATAAATCTCTGTTTAATCGGACACACGCATACATACATAAACTTTATTTCACCTTGGATTGTTCCTACATAACTACAAAGAGGCCATCTAAAAATTCCAGAAATAGATCAGGCTACGAAACTCATTATAAAGCACATACAACGTCAGCATTTCCAGAGAGAGATTGACACTTTGAAGCAAAAGGAAAGCAGTGAATTGTCAAGTAAAGTTGGCGAGTTAACCTACGTCAGCCCTCTTAGCAAACTCAACCCAGTGTTGATAAACGAAGTTATTTGTGTTGGTGGTCGACGTCAGAGATCATCATTTGCATATACAATCAAGCATCCCATAATTCTTCCAAGCAAGAATCACATCACAGATTTGATTGTTAACCATTATCATAATCTTGAAGGTCATATTGGAGCCAGTCAAGTTCTAGCAGCTATCAGACAAAAATACTGGATTCTGAGGGGTCCTGCAACTGTAAAAAGAGCAATTAGAAGATGTATAACGTGTTAACGCTGGAACGCTTGTTCTGGTCAACAAATTATGGCACCTCTCCCAGAGGCTCGTGTGACTCCATACAAGCCACCCTTTTCAGCAGTGGGTGTGGATTATTTTGGTCCTATTTATGTAAAGATGAAGAGAAGTCAAGTTAAGCGATATGGGTGTGTATTCACATGCCTGGCCATGATGGACGTACACATAGAGGTATCCCACGACCTGTCAACTGATTCATTCATACAAGCTTTTGCACGATTTGTCAGCCGAAGAGGACCACCTACCCAAGTTTTCAGTGATAATGGAACCAATTTTAAAGGAGCTGAAGCTGACATCAAGTACGCTTTGAAAATTGGAACCAGCAGCAGTTAGTGAATCACTGCCTCAAGCGAGGAATAGAGTGGAATTTCAATGCCCCCTCCACTTGTCATTCAGGATGAATGAAAGTTTTATGATTTGTTCAATAAGAAAAATTCTGCGCTGTCTTCTAGGCAACCAAACAGTTGACGATGAAAGTCTTCTTACACTACTTGCTGAGGTCGAAAAGGTACTTAACGATCGATCGCTGACCAAGCAAATGATGATGTAAACGATCTCCAGCCATTAACGCCAAGTATGCTTCTTCTTACTCGTGCTAACCATAGTTATCCACCTGGTGATTTCACAGCTAGTGATCGCTACACCAAACGCTGGCGTCATGCTGAGTATTTGGCTGGTATCTTTTGGAGATGTTGGATTAGAGAATACTCGCCGTTACTACAAGAAAGACAAAAATGGATTGTTCCACGACGCAATTTGAAGATTGGTGATCTAGTATTGATTGTTGATGATAACCTTCCCAGAAGTCATTGGCATATGGGCGTAGTACAAGAAACAACACCAGACAAATTTGGCGTTGTTCGTCAAGTTATGGTCAGAACATCTACAAGCATTCTACACAGGGATGTAAGGAAACTTTGTTTACTAGAGGGAGAATTTGATAAACTAGAGGGACCAAAGGAAGCCCAATGTGAAGGCAAGACAAGGCAAAGGCAAAGACAAGGCAGAGACAAGGCAAAGACAAGGCAGAGGCAAGGCAAAGGCAAAGGCAAGGCAAAGGCAAAGGCAAGGCAAAGGCAAAGGCAAAGGCAAAAGCAAAGGCAAAGGCAAAGGCAAAGGCAAAGGCAAGACAATGAAATAGTCAATATAAGTTTAATAATTTTGAACGTAACTAATTCTATAGCAAAAATGTTAAAAATATACAAAAAAACACATAGCATGTGCACTTAAAATTAATTGATGATATATTTCTTGCTTTGATATTATTTGGAAATGCAGTTAGCCTTTCGAGGCCGGTATGTTAATGCAACAAATATATTTTTGTTTTTCTTCTATTGTTCCGTATTTGTATCCATTGTCCTATTGTACATTCCTATGCAAATCTTAGTTTAAATTTACTTAAACAAAATTACAAATGATCAGTTCTACCTTTGAAGTGCTAAAAGCAGCTTCCAGAGTTAAGTTATCAAAATTTGAAGATTCCTAGAACATTCAACGTTAAGGTTCGTTTTTTTATCCATTCGTTATTTATTTAGTAGTTTTTTATTATATTTTATTATTGTAATTATTGTAACGTTTCTTATTTATATATCTATAATTATCCAGAACCACAGTCTTAGTACTAGCAGAAGTAGCTGATATGTGCTTATCTATACACATTGAATGTTCAATAAACTGTCAAACCTTACATACATTCTTTATTATTATTTCTTTTCAAATTCATGAAGGGAAGGATTAAAGGAAGGATCTCCTAATTAGCTTGCCTAATTAGCTTAGCTTGCACTAATTGACTTGGTGAGCATGCAGTGGATATAACACTATTACTTAAATACTAATTTTCATTTGGTTTGCCTTACAGTGTTAACTGCCGCCTCCAGAAAGGCTATTTTTAATAAAAGTAATCAAAATTGCTGATAAATAATTTTGAGTGCAATTTAGAATAAATTACGACCAGTAACGTTTTCAGACTGTATTATTCTAGATTGCATGAAAAAATCATGTGATTATTCAATGCATACAAAAATTGTGTTGTTGGGGATGGTGAACATTCAGACAAGTGCTACAGCCAATTGCAACCAATCATAATCTATTTCAAAATATGCACTAAAAATGTCAAATTATGCACACTTTCAGCCAATTTTAATTAAAAGAAAATGAGGTGCTCTCACCCAATCAGAATGCACAACTTTTTGTATGTACATATGATAACTTAAAACAGTTGGCTCAAAATTAATTCACCAATGGAAATATTTTTTTTAGTCTTCAGGAAAGAGAAACATACATTCAATAGCAAGGAAGAAGTAAGTTGGATTGCAAAATAATTAGAGACTTTACTATGGCGTAGATTCATGGCTGAAATCAATTTTTCTATAATATCTCGACAGGATTTTTTATTACAATAAAAAATAAGTTTAAAACCAAATACATGTGCCATATGCTGTGACTGCTATGCAGTCAATATTTATTGATCAATATGATCAATAAATTTATTTTTACAACAAGTAAAACATTCCAAATCCTATAACATTTCTATGCACCACTTTGCAGACAGACTCAGATGACTCATGTGAATCAAGTAGTGAAGATTCATCCTCTATATACGAGCCAAGCAGTGAGGATTCGTCATCTATATATGAACCAAGTAGTGATGAAGGAGATGACGAAGAAGAAGTATTCATGGTCGATGTATGTAAAAACAATAGCTGATGGTTGTATGAGCCACCTATAGTGGAACATCCAATAAACCAATATTATTGTAATCATCATATCATCATCCTCATCATTTTATTGGGATTGTAATGTTGTAATGTTGTGAAGTTGTGAAGGAAGAGAAGAAGATTGCCAAATATTTTCCTCTTATAAAAGAGATAAGGAAGTTACAATGGGTGTTAACAAATCAAAGGTGGTACCATTGATTTTTGGCAATTTGGGCCAGGGTAGTATCATCTTGAGGGGAACCTGAAAGAACTATGTGCTGGTGGAATGTATGCAGACACCTGCAGTCATTTGGACCACCCTCATTTTACAGAGTGTACTTAGTTGTTTCACTAAATAGACTATACATTAATGTTTTTAACATGTTATATCTAATTAAGTACAGGCAAAAAAAATGTAGGATGCTTTTCATGCTGGTTGAGGAGAATTGACCTAGAAACCTACAATCACGGACAAAAATCCTTGAGACAGTTATGAAATCCATACATTTGAGCTGTTACTTGATTAGCTTGCCTCTTGCTTACAAGTTATTTATTGACCCCCCCGGGTCAATGTTGTACCAGACGATAGCCCATTCTATGGACGGCATTGTGCACCTACAGGTACCTCAACATAGGGTGAGAGGGGAGAACAATTAACTGAAAGTCATGGGTTTACCCCAAAAGCAACATATTTTTCGCTTTGTCTTAACCTTTTTGTCCGGATTTGTAGCGCGATCAGTGTGCATTAATATATCACAATCGAGTACACATTTTGAATGAATTATCAGAAACCTACAATTCATTTATCAATTGATTATAATCATGCATCTGATCTGGACTCATTTAAGTCACCTCTTAAAACTCTACTTTTCAAGCAAAGTTTTAATTTGTACAGTTTAAGCGCATAGATCAGGATTGTATATGCACTATATAAGTATATATTATTATTATTATACAGGAAAATTCTGAAGATCAACCACTAGAGTTAGAAAGGAATTTAGGAATTGATGATGTAAGTGGTAATTGTTGTTGCTAACAGTAAGAAATTTTAGAGAATGGAAGCAGAAAAAAAATACTGACAGAGAATCAGACATAATTTGTAGGTCTGGGGAAAAATGGGTGTTTGCATAACCTTGCATTACTTAGAATTGATTTAATATGCATGTACAATTCACTGCCTACAGAACTTACCCCATGCATGTGTTTTTTAATCCTTGAGAGCTACCCTTGAGAACTTCGCCTAACAAAGTAATAATTATTCATAGGTAAAAAAAATATTTAAAAAGAAACATATTAATTTGTATATATTCTTGAATCTTACAGCTTGATGGGGAGACTCTCCAAAAATATAAAAGGAGATTGGCTGAAGGCTATGACATCATAGGCGTTGACCCACATTATGACAAATGGCGAGAAAGGCAGGAGAAAAAGGTAACAAAACAATATTCACTTTCTCCTCATTTGTTATGTATATCTGAAGGAACAGTTCAAAGTTCAAAGTGTGAACTTGGTATTCCGGATGGGTGGAATGCAGACATCTGCAGTCATTTGGACCACCCTCATTTTACAGAGTGTACTTAGTTGTTTCACTAAATAGACTATACATTAATGTATTTAACATGTTATATCTAATTAAGAGTACAGCCCAAAAAAATGTAGGATGCTTTTCGTGCTGGTTGAGGAGAATTGACCTAGAAACCTAGCTCAGTGTGCATTAATCACAATTTAGTATATATTTTGAATGAATTATCAGAAACCTACAATTCATTTATCAATTGATTATAAGGAAAATTCTAAAGACCAACCACTAGAGTTAGAAAGGAATTTAGGAATTGATGATGTAAGTGGTAATTGTTGTTGCTAACAGTAAGAAATTCTAGAGAATGGAGTCAGAAAAAAATTACTGACAGAGAGTCAGATATAATTTGTAGGTCTCGAGAAAAATGGGTGTTTGCATAACCTTGCAATACTTAATGTTGATTTAATATGCATGTACAATTATGTCTAAACTCTTTTCTTCTTCTCTTTTCTTCTGAGTAGCGATACAATGAAATTGGGTAGAAGAGAGAGTCTGGGACTAGGTTCATGTAACATGATACTGTGACATCCTCCTCTTTTTGTAATAAAGTGTTCATCTGAAACAACAATTATAACTACATTTAACTCTATTTTGTAATGTTCAATAACATCTTTCAAATAATCAGCCTATTAGGTTTTGAGACATGACCCAATCTTGTGACGTTGTGTTCTCTCTGTGCTGTTGTCCACCAATGACTCTTGCTGCTGTGCTTGTGATGGAATAGCGTGTTCCTCAGTTGTTGCATAATAGCTTGGTCTCAGGTGTGTCTTTATGGAGCGATATACAGCTTTGGTGTGGTTATTTCTTAGAATGTAAGATCTAGGTTGCTGGGCACTAGGCTTTACAACAGTACCTGACTGCCAACTGTGACTGTTTTGGTCAAAATATACACACTGGATCTCCTTACTTTAGCTGCTCTAGTTCACGTCCTGCTATACGATTGTAGCGGTAGCATTGAATCTGTTGTCGATGATGCATCCGACCCTTTACGTTGTCTCCATTGCACTTTAGACTGGCATGTTGTGCTTGTGGCAGTGTTATTCTGAATTTTCTGCCGTTGAGTAACTCAGCAGGTGACTTTAATTGATGGCCAATTGGTGTTGTTCTGTAAGCGAGGATACCAAGATATGGGTTGTCTGTACCATCCTCTCTGCAAAATGGTAAGATTGTGGATAGCGAGATGAGCTTGTCATATGGCTGATTCCACAGTTGGTTACAAACTTTTCAAATGCTTTAGAACTGTATTGAGGTCCAACTTATGTGATAAGCTCTTCAGGGATTCCATGTTCTGACATTATGCTCTTCAGATGGTTGATAATGGTAGCTGAGGTAGTACTGGTGAGTCTTCATATGATTAGGAACTTACTGTACAGGGGCCAGTTGTATGAAGGGCAAATAGCACTATCCACCAGTTAAATCCTTATCCAGCAGACAAAATCTATACAAAATCCATACAGTGGAACTCTTATCCGGTTGATAACTTTAACCAACCTTCATACAACTAGACCCTGATCTGCAACTAGTAAGTACTGGACCGAGCATTGTATACCAAATTTTGGACTGGGTCGAGGTACATCAAATGGCGCGAATTTCTTTTTCTTTACGATTATTTTGAGCCTAGTAAGCCAACATATCCTTACTGGGAATTTCAACAATTTTGTTTTGACGACCTCGATTCTACCGAGTGCGAATCTATGTTTAGAATTGGTAAGGAGGACATTCCAGTTCTAGCCGATGCATTAAGGCTTCCTCCAAGATTAAAGTGTTCTCAAGGAACCACCTTTACCAAAATAGAGGGCCTTTGCTTGCTGTTGAGAAGACTGGCTTACCCTTGTCGTTATCTCGACTTAATCCAAACATTTGCCCGACCAATACCAGAACTTTCAATGATTTCAAACACAATGCTTAATTGGTTGTATGACAATCATGGCTTTCGTATATCATCTTGGAATCAGCCATTCTTATCGCCTGTAGCTCTTCAGCAATATGCTCAAGCTATTACAAGAAAGGGCAGCCCACTCACCAACTGTTTCGGGTTCATTGATGGGACAGTTCGTCCGATTTGTCAACCAAGAGAAAGGCAACGTGTTGTTTATAACGGTCATAAAAGGGTACACATGCCCCCAAATTCCAAGCCATAGCACTCCCAAATGGCCTGATTGGAAATCTTTTTGGTCCAGTAGAAGGACGCTGTCATGATTCAAGAATGCTTAGAGAATCCAGCCTACTAGACATCCTTGAAAGAGAAGCTTATAGTCCCACAGGGGATGTATTGTCCCCACTTCATGGCACCTTACCGTGTGGCAGAGGTCCCTGTGATTACCCAGGATATGTTGGCATTCAATGAGGCTATGAGTTCTGTGAGGGTGTCAGTAGAATGGCTTTTCGGGGACATTGCAAATTACTTCAAGTTCCTGGATTTCAAGGCAAACCTAAAATTGGGACTGAGTGCCATTGGAAAGCAATATATTGTTAGTGCTCTCCTAAGGAACATAATCACGTGCTTCTATGGTAACAACACTTCTTCATTCTTTCAACTTAATCCACCAACTGTTCAAGAATATTTGGCATAAGTTTATAACACAGTAAATTAACTTTGTACTGAAAGATGACATACACAGTCTGATTGCATTTCAAACTTTTATAACTTTTTTAAAAACTGAACACCTGTTATAGTGATTGCAAGTAAACCTTTAAGATAAACTAATAGACACTAAAGTTATGTCATTTAACCAGTGAAAAGATAGTACACATAATAATCAGTAGAAAACTCTTAGCCAATTGTTTTCTATTGTTCATTATCTACCAGTACTCAGTAGTTAGTCAACTTTCTTTCACAGGTTAAATAAAATCACTCTAGTAGACCCTGTTTACATTGTTTTCTGCTCAATGAGCTTGTAAACACTAGAGTGGTTTTCATAAACCTGTGAAATAGATTTTGAACCAATAAACATTAGTAGATCCTAATTCTATTGTTTTTTGTTATTGTTGTTGTTCTCATTTGACTATTACACAATAACTATTAGTTTTTATATCACTGGTTTAGAGTGATGTTCATCAGACTGTGAAATAGTTAATAAGGTATTACACACTCAGTAGTAGACCCTAATTCCGCTGTTTCCTTTTGTTGAATTTTGACTGCTATACACTAATAGCTAGTTAGTATTGCACAGTCCAAAGAGTGATGTCACTTAATCCATGAAATAGGTATTAGTCTCTCTATTAGTCTATTAACAGATATTAAAATAATAATAATAATAATAATAATAATAATAATGAAAACTTTATTTATATGTTTTATCTCATAAAATACAATTGGAAATCTCACTTATATGTAATTAGCATAGGATAGACATTTTTCTGAGCAACCCATGTTTTGAAGTAAGTGTGGGAGAATGATGTGTATAGACATTGTAAGCCCCGTTGGGATTCCTGTGGCATTGTCGATTAAACATGAGTTTGTGTGTCAATGGCTGAGTGAAGTCTATGAAGTGTAAATACACAACAGTATACTTGTATGCCTTTGAAGATGTGTTTGAAATTAACTGAGATGGAATAGCGAAATGTATATTTTCAACAAAGTTTTCAAGCATTTGAGCCTACATAAAGAATGCATATTAATTGTTCGCTTTTTTAATAAATTGTTTCAGAGATTTGCAGACAATGCAGAGAGGAACACAAAATGAAAATAATGTCGTCTAGCACTGTGAACAGAAATGATGATGTTGCTGTAAACCTCGTAAGTATAATAAGAGATTATTGTTAGTCAAGTACATTTATTTCTTAATCAATTTCGAATTAGTTAGCCTTAGCTAGCCCCTTTGCGCTCATTTGCGCATAAGGCTGAATTATTACTATTATCTTTAAGATAAGTCTTTTCCTTTTGTCTTAGTTTTCTGCTAGCTCCAAAATAGAAAACCTACCAGATGATGGCTCGTTCAGTGACAATAATGTAAAGGTAATACGTGAACGGTTCAACCGCGTGGTATCGTAATAGCTTGTGTGTTGGGGGAGGGGGGGTGGAGGGGGGGGGGATGGAGACTACCGTATTTACTCGAATAAGCACCCCGGCGCTTATTAAATTTTTGCACGTCTAAAACGGGGCGCTTATTCGGGGGAGGCGCTTATTCGAGGGAGGCGCTTATTCAGCGGGAGGAAACGCGGAAACTTCTGTCAAAGTATGCTTTCCTCTTAATATCAATAATATCAATGTTATACTACTACAACAGTACTGGTATTGGTGTACTATAACGAGGTATGAGGCGCTTATTCGGGGAAGGCGCTTATTTTTTTTTGTTCAAAGGGGGCGCTTATTCGGGGGAGGCGCTTATTTGGAGGAGGCGCTTATTCGAGTAAATGCGGTATGTACGCTCACTAAGAGAAGTGGCAGTGCTAAATTTTGTTCACCCAACTCCCTACCTCTTATATCCCTTCTCCAAAATCCCTGCCAGTATCAAGTCATCTTTAGTTATCTATTTATAGGAAACTCTGGAAGATCACAACTTAGATGAAAGCAGTGCTCGGACTGACGTGATAGATGGTGAAAGTTTTGCAAGCCCAGCTGACAACTCCAAGGTCGACAAGAACTGGACATCGACACCCCAAGTCAGTACAAATCTGTTTGCCTTAAACAACTTTTTAAGAGTTGTCCATGGTCGTGACTTGAGTCCTCTCAGATCCCAGTGCAGTTTATTTGTCAGTGACATGGCGGGTTCAACTATTCATTATTACAAAAGAAAAGCGTTGGAATCTTGTGAAGCTGTGTTGCATTGTATTGCACCTGGTCAATCAGATGCACTTCTTGACCTGATAAAAAAGGATGATGCATCGCCAATTCCCTCAACAAAAGATAGTCAACTGATAAATAGGTTAATAATGCTTTACGAAGAATCATCGTCATGGTCCACTAAAAGGGAGATATTGTCACTGTTCGTACAGGACTATACAAAGAATCAGTTGATGACTATGGTTCCAGGATTATCGAAATGGCGCATTGACGAGGCGCGCAAACATGCTGCACTTGTTGGGCCAGGAAGACCACTTGATGAACCTGAAATTCACCGACGGCGGCTAAACCCAGTTCAAGTTGATCACTTTATTGATTTTATATCGAGCCCAAATTATTTACAGGATGTTGCCTTTGGGACAAGAACTATCGAGCTGAGCAACGGACAATCATTTGAAATACCTAACGTTGTGAGGACCGTCACATCGTCAAGACTTGTTAACCTGTACTTGTCATTCTGTCAGGAAACCGTTAGGTTGTTAGTATCATTCGTAATGAGATTGCAGCATAGCGTGTTAAAAAATCTGAATATATTTTTTTAGTAGATAAATGTTAGAAGTAGAATAGTCTAAATAAACCAAGACCATTGTGTTACCTGTACAATGTATATAAGTGCACACGCATATAATAAAACTATATAATATTATAAATTTATAAAAAGAGATATTATAGTTTTATATATTTTTTTCGTAAATAGGTACATTGCAGTTTATTTTTGAATTGGTGAAAATGATTGTACGCAGCCTAGCTCCTGTCCCAATCTTCCTCGACCCGCTAGGAACGCCTGGCCACGCAGTCTTATTCCAACATCCATCAAGAAGCCAATAGCTTTTAATACCAAAGTTATGAAATATCGATGAAATATTTACAATTTTTCGGAATGCGATGGAACAGAATATTCCTTTATGCAACACGATTTACAATCTTCTAGATGACAGGTAATTGGACGTGAATTATCAGCTCACATACGTCTTCGTTAAATTCTCAAATTGAATTTTATTTCGATTGTGACTTGAAATAGTTTAAACTGTAACACAAAATAGATTCTATTAGTTTGTTAGAAGCCAATTTAGTGCTGTTTGGAAGATGTTAAGCAGTTTTCCTGCTGGCGTAAATAATGTTGACTTTTGTGAAATTGCTGAAGTAGGGTCGGACAAATCCGTCATATATCTTAAGGTTAACCAGTGCCCGCAAATATTTTTCTTGATTTAGTAACTTAAGACATAGATTGAATAGGTTAACAGCCATTTTTGTCATTTTCGAAGTGCAGTTTTGAGATATTGGCCTCTAAATTACGAGAAATCGCAGTAAATTCAAAGTTGTCAATTTTTGCATACAAAGATAGCGTTGCCATGACAACAGTTTAAAAGCTAAATCCATCTCCCTGCTAGGTAATGGTAACTGAGATGTTTGTTTGTTATGCAAACAAGTTTGACGCTTCTGCAATAATTATTTAGTTTTTTCTGCTTCAATAAAATATAGGTTCACAGAAGCAATTTTTGGGGTCAAATTGGTCATTTTGAGGGGGGGTACCCTAACTTTCCCGCCAAAAGGCAGATCTCATTAATACTGTAGGATAGTAAATAACTCATTAGGTCCTTCAACTGTGCCAAGTTGGAGCAAAATCGGTGAACCCCCATGTAGCACCCACTGCCTGGTATTGCCTGGTTTTCTCGTGGACACACTCTTAAAGAAACCTTGATGGTTAAACCATATTTGTTTAAAGTTGGCAGTAAAGAAGCTGGCCAGAAATGGTCTGAAGTTGCAGAAAAGCTAAATGGTTATAGCTTGAAGGAAACTCCTAGAGACCAAAGAAGTGTGAGAGACCACTTCAACAGGCTGCTAAGTGAGTACAAGAAAAAAGTTCAGAAAGAAGAAAATGCCACTGGGATTGCTCCAGACCCACTAACTCTACTCCAATTCGCAATGAAAGTAGTAGTCAAAAAAAGAAAGAGGAAAAAAAGAAAATTGAAGCCTCTGACTGCAGAGATAAAGCAATGACAACATGGTCAGCCAAAGCTTAAAAAGGCCATGACTCAGATTCAGGCTCTGAAAACTCAGCAGATGATGTTTAGTATCTTCCAAAACATGTCTCAAAATAAAGAGTGACTACATTACACTGTTTAGTAGAGTGACTGCAATAAACCCATGAAATAAAAATTGAATGTAAACATGCAATGATTTAGTAGTCTACTAGTGTTTATTAGGCTACTAACTAATGGGATTAGAGTACGTACAAACACTAAAAGTGTGCAGTACTTTGCACTATTTAATACTAAAAAGCACCAATTAAACAATAGAAAACAAAAGAATTTGCATAATTAATTTAGCACTATTTAATACTATTTGTTGCACACTTTTAGTGTTTGTACTCTATTGTAACACTCTTCTAAATAGCATTTTATGTCCTTTCAGTAAACCTGATTGCTACTTTAGACCTGATTATGGGCTAATACACACCCTATTGATACAAAATTGTAAAGTCTTAAATGCTAGAGTGATGGCTCTTATTCTGTGAAACAGAATCAAGGGTCATTGTCTAATAGTCTAATCAAAACAAAAGAAAACAAAATAAATAGTGTCTATTGTCTGTTAGACTAATATCTCTTTCACAGGTTAAGTGCCATCACTCATTTTTAAAAGTACAAATAGATTCTACGAACTAATTGGTAGTGCTCAGGTTTATTGAAATGACTCTACAGTTTGCACTGTATGGTTATATACTGTTATGGTTATTATTATTTTTGGATAATTAATGCTGTTTTGAGTGGTTTCATTTAACATGTTTTTTTCACAGGTTAAATTGTTGGATAAATTTGATAAGCAGCAGTTACTGGTTTATAGAGTGATTGCATTATAGTGATGGCACTTAATCCGTGAGACAAAATCAATAGAAATAGTGCCTTTTAATCATTTCATTAGTTAACAAATAAATTTACTAAAAGTTACAGGAGGTACAAGACAATACTTCAAATCAAAGCTAGAATCATTTTAGGGATTATAGTACATAAATTTTCCAATATATCCAATATATGTATATTCTGAATATACATATATTCAATCTATATCAATCAAGTGTTTTTTTGTATTTTTTTTTGAAGGACTTTAATGGAAATACTATTTTTTATATGAATAGGAATATCATTCCAGATCTTAGCAGCGGCGTATTTAACGCCAAATTTGCCATAATTAAAATTTTGTCTAGGTTTCAGAGGAGTAGTGTCAGATTACAAAGCAGTTGGGATCAATTTTAGTCTCTATTTATATGTGCCAGAAACTGACCCCATCACAGGTGCAACATTTCACGAAAGAGAGGACCACTGCCACCTACTGAAAAGAATATGGAAGCATACAAGGGAAGGTGGCCCAGCTTGGATGGACCTCCAGGGTTTTGATGAAGCCATGATGGATCCTGGAACCGGCCTAATACAAGCTTCTCTTACAGGTGAAAGAAAGCAATCTGTCCAAGATGCAGAGCGAATGCTTTCCTTTTTTGTTGCCGATTTCCTGCAAGATAATGGTTACGACAACGAAGCCAAATTCGTAAAAAACTGTGGCTGGCATGAAGCTGCAGATGAGCGTGGCTTGTCAGAACTCGAAAGAAGCAAGCGAAACTATGATATGCTCAATATGATATTAGATGACTGGATGCCCTGGCATAGTACAGTCTATGACTTCTCAACAATTGATATTTACAGGTAAGTTTTCTTTTGAGTGATCAAACCCAACTTGTCAAAAAGTACAAAATCTAAATATTACCATTATGTAGTTAGTACAATTTCACAGGTAAAGTGCAATCATTCTATCTTAATAATTTTTAACTCAATAATGCTAAATGATCGAATCCCTTTGTTTCAAAGTTTGATTCCCTTTCAGACCAATAATGGGAATTTGTGGTTTTTCAAGAGAGACTGTGATTGGTGTGACAACAAATGTTGAGAGTCTGGAATTCCGAAGGCGACAAATGAATGATATTGGTTATGAAGAGCATCCACGTGCCAGTTCAACAGATGATGTTGAAGCCTTTTTTACTCTGGTACACAGATTCCTGGGAAACATCTTTACCCTAAAACAATTCAAGTATGTCTGGAGAAAGCTTATAAGGTAATGACTGGTACACTAAAATACAACAAAGGTGATATAGATGTGCCATGTTAAGGTGGTGCATATGTCTCTGTATTGTGATATAAACATGGCAGCTAGTCAATCAGTATGTGCTACATAAAAATATTACAATGCACAGTATTTCATCAATGAACAAATCACTTTTCATATCATAGGGAGTTTTGTAAAAGAATGAATCCTGATCAGCCATTTCATTTTTGGAGCAACAATGAAAGATACAGAGAGTTTGATGATGATCTTCAATAATTGTCCAGATGATGGTGTCGATGATGATGATGATGAAAACCTACAGAAATACCCACTCCATCTTCACAAATTAACAATCAATTGCCGTGAAGATTCTTCTATTTTTGTGTCTGGGAGAAGCTTTCTTCCCGCTAGAAATGCCACAACTGTTAGACAAAGACTATTCCGACCAAGTTCCTCCCTCCCCCCATGTCCAAGGGATGGAAGAAGAGGATCGTTAAATTATTTACCAATAGCTTCCCATTTAAATCTGTCCTTTCCCATTTTAATCTGTATTTATGCAAATTGTTGGGGTGATAGAAATAATCTACTGATTGGTTGAAATGTGGGATAGCTCATATCACCCAACAATTTGCATAAATACAGTACTTTCCCATTTTAATCTGTATTTATGCAAATTGTTGGGGTGATAGAAATAATCTACTGATTGGTTGAAATGTGGGATAGCTCATATCACCCAACAATTTCCATAAATACAGATTAAAATGGAGAAAGTACAGATTTAAATGGGAAGCAGTCCAAAGGCAAAGTGAGTATCAGCAAATATGATACATGAAATATTCACTTGTTAAATAAAGATGCAATTAAAGTGCCTATCACCCACATTTTTTTGTTCAAACTCAGTTCTTGTTGGCAAGCATAGTGAAGATGTTTTTATCCTGTTTTTCCTAGACCCATATTTTCTGAGATATAAGGGCTTCAAATATCCAAATGCAAATCTGATGACATAAAAGGAGTCATCATTAATTATTCAAAACCTAGATATTTTATGATGCTGGAATTTTTGTAAATTATTTCCATTTGTAAAACCTGTTGCTTAGTGAAAACTCCAGCTATCAAACTGAAGACCTCTTTTTGTAAAAGCCATGAGAAGTTGACATTGTTGACTTCTTTTATGCCATCACATTTGCCTTTTGAAATTTGATACCTTTATATCTAGGAAAAACAGGATAAAAGATTTTAACTGTGCTCTTCAACAAGAACTGAGTTAGAAAATGAAAAAATATGGGTGATAGGGGCTTTAAGATATATTACCCATATTCACTGAGCCCAAGGTGAATAATTTTAAATAGTATTAATTTAAAACTTGAATAAAATGGAGGAATAAAATTGGCATAAATAAAAACAAATTGTATAAAGGCCAATCACAGAAATGAAACAAATTTGTTGTGTTAAGACAGAATTGTTGAAAACTCCAGCTTACAAAGCTTGTGTTGCCAGAAATAATATTTGTGAAAAAACCAGAAATATAATACTTCATAGTAATGTGCTTTCCAAAATACAACTGCAGCAAATCACAAATAAAACCACTGAATTTATTAAATTTGTAAGTTGTCTTCTCATTCAATGACAGATTTTTATACAGATTAAAATCATTAATTCGACAGCAGCATGGGTTTCCTGTGCTTATAGCTTTCTAATATATATCATATTACTAGGTACATAGTTGATCATAGTCACTGTTCATGTTGTTCATGTTGTTCATTTAGTAGTAATATTTGGGTATTTCATAGTTTAATTTAAATGGCACAGCGTAATTTACGTCAGAAATCAAGAGTTGACTACGCGGCGTTACACGAAGGAGTCGAGGTTGATGGAGAAGATGTTTTTCATGAAAGTTTTACTGAATTGCCAGTCGCCTCGGGTACTCAAGATCACGCCGTTGAAGCGCAAGCTCTACGAGAAGAACTCGAACGAGCGAAGCAGGAAAGGGAGCGCCTCTTAAAGGAAGATGAGCTGGAGCAGTTGCGAAAAGAGTTGGATGAAGTCCGCTTGCAGAACGAGCAGTTAAAAGCTAATAAATCTTCAAAAGTTGGTGGTCATAATAAAACTGGGGGCGTTCCTGATTTACAAAAGGTTCATTCACACGAGCGAGCAACGAAGGTCGTGGATCGCCAGTTAGCTCAACTTGGTCTGTCTAGCAGTGAGGATGAAGACGATTCTGGAGACGAGGAAGTAACGAAAGCCCGACGTTCGAAGGATCGAGGTAAGCCCCGTTCGGGAAAGTTGGAAAAAATTTCGAATCGCGTCGTTTACCCACAGATTTGGCCACATAGTGAGCTTAGATTGTCGTACGTAACTAAGAACTTAAAATATGAGGACCTATCTTTAGCTGAGTTTGTAGCGGGTTATACGGCTATTCTCTCGCTAGCTACCATGTGCAGAGTCGAAAGGGAGGCAAGAATAGAGCATTTGAATACCTTGATGTATCTGGCGACTCAGTATCCTTGGCACATTGTTCGCAGTTTTCACGCGGCCGTGCTATGCGAAATTGAAGGCGGTCGAGCACGATGGGGTGACTCATTCACATGGCTCGAAAATCGCTGCATGCAGGATGCTCAAGTGGAAATATGTGGTTCGTCAAAGTCCACCTCTAGTTCTCGTGGAACTTTCTTTTGTAAAGATTTTCAAGGTGGGAAATGTTCCAATCGATCGGATCACTATGGTTTAATCCGAAATGAAAAGAAATGGCTACAACACATTTGTGGTACGTGCTGGGCCAAAGATAAAGTTATTGTTAGACACGCTGAGAATTCGGCCGATTGTAAGCACGGAAAATCGGTTGCCGATACCTCAAAATCTGAATGACTACAAGATACTTTAATCAACCCTGATTATGTGGAAACTCCTCTTGGTAGTAATATCGATTTGTTCAAGTGTGATTCTTGTAATTCCGTTCATGACAACGTGATTGGATTGTGTCCGACAGCGCATGAACGACATTCGTCTTTAATTCATGACAATGTGTCCGAATATGAAGCGGTAGCGCATGAATTTGATAACTTTGTACAATTACACGAGCAGGTTTACTGTTCTGGACAACCCAATTTTCGCCTTTTACGTCTTTCTGTGCCGTCACGGCTGAACATACCAATTTGGAGGTTATATCTCAAGGATTATTATGATAACGTGGTGTGTGATTTTTTAGAGTTTGGTTGGCCGTTAGACTACGCCAGTTTGAAGTTCCCTAAATATGAGTCGAGAAATCATAAGGGGGCTACGCAATTTCCGTTTGCTATTGACGATTACTTAACGTTAGAACGTTCGTATGGGGCTGTTATTGGTCCATTCGATTCTAACCCCTTCACTAGCCCAGTTGCAATATCACCGCTAAATTCTGTACCGAAGAATAATCCCGGGGAGAGAAGAATCATCTTGGATTTGAGCTGGCAAGAGATACAACTTGTTTATCCATCTATCGATCAGATTGCTGAGCGAATAAAAGCTCACGGTCCTGGATGTCTTATATTTAAACGAGATCTCAAACGGGCTGGTCGACAATTCCCTGTAGATCCCGGTGATTATCATCTTCTGGGTTATGAATGGAAAAATGGAATATAAAAGCAGCAGCACATCTTAATAGTTTTGTGTGGCGCAGACAGGGGAAAACATAAACACTCTCTATTTCGATGTTGTTTTGCCTATGGGCCTACGGATGGCAGCAATGGCCTGTCAAAGAGTGACCTCAGCTGTTGGCTATATGTGTTCACTCGAGGGTCATGAAGTTTTTAATTATCTTGATGATTTTATTGGGGTGTCAAACCCGTCGTCTGCGAATCAAGCATTTGAGTATTGCGGGAATCTCTTGAACTTACTCGGTCTGGAGGAATCTAAAGAAAAAGCTCTTGCCCCGGCGACTAAAATGACTTGCTTGGGTGTTGAACTAGATACAATTAACATGACCAAGTCAGTCACCTCTGATCGCTTGCGTGATTTAAATGTGTTATTACGACAATGGATAATCAAGAAATCAGCCACAAAAAGGGAGCTACAATCCTTAATTGGCAAACTTTGTTTTGTAACCAAATGTGTGCGACAGAGTCGTCTTTTCTTATCGCGACTTTTAGAGTTATTGCGTGGCGTAAAACTTAGCCATCATCACGTGAACATATCTTCTGAGTTCAAAAAAGATCTACAATGGTGGTTAAAATTCCTCTCTGTCTATAATGGTGTTTCTATTATTGGCAATTCACAGTGGTCTGATCCGGATGATGTGTTTTCTACTGACGCTTGTTTGACCGGATGTGGGGGATTAACGTCAGAAGAATATTTTCATATAACTTTCCCAGCGTTTGTCACTGACATGTTTCCATCCATTCATCACTTAGAACTGGTTGCTATAGTAGTTGCTGTTCGTCTGTGGAGTGACAATTGGGGTGGACGGCGAATTCTTGTTTATTGTGATAATGCTGCGGTTGTAAATGCCATGAATTCAGGTCGTGTGAGAGATCCTTTGCTTGGACGACTACTTAGGACATTATGGTATCACCTGTCTATAAATGAATGCGAATTGCGTGCGGTTCATCTGACGTCAACTGACAACAGAGCAGCTGATTTATTGTCTCGATGGCACATTAGTGATTGTTATGCTGAACGTTTCAATAATCTCACAGTTAGTGCAGGATTAAATGAAAGAAAGGTTTCGGAGTCTCTATTTGAGTTTGATGAGTTGATTTAATCCATTTGCTGCAGATGGGGAACTGCTACAGTTACGTTACAGCCTTAAAGCCACCAGACGCGCGGCCTTTGCCGAAGGAACTTATCGTAATTATAAATCACAATGGAGAACCTTTTTATCCTTCTGTAATTATTTTAATTTAGATTATTTGCCAGCTAGTTTAGATACGATTTGTTTATATTGCCAATTTTTGAGTCAATCAATGACTCCTTCAACTGTTGATAACTATATTAGTGGGGTTAAGGCTTTACATATTCTTGGGGGTTATGAGTTTCCTTATACTAAGTCTCCTGAGTTACGGCTCACTTTACGAGGCATACATAGGTTAGCACAGCATTGTCCTAATAGAGCCCCCCCTGTCACTCCTGGTTTGTTGTACCAGGTTTTGTCTGTTTGTGACTTGACCAATGACGATGATTTAGTTTTTGTTACCTCCTTTTTGTTTGCATTCTTTTTATTTGCCAGGATTTCTAATATTGTTCCTCATTCTATTTCATCGTTTAATCCTACCAAAAATCTTTGCAGGGGGGACATTTTGTTTACTAAGTACGGGCTTTCAGTTACCTTTAAGTGGACTAAGACCATTCAGTTTGGTCAACGCAAGTTAGTGATACCACTTTTAGCAATCCCAGGGTGTTCCCTTTGTCCTGTTAGAGCATATGCTAGTATGTGTACTCGTATCCCAGCATGCGATACCTCGCCTGCCTTTGTTCCAGTTCTTAATTCAGATAGATTGACTCCTATTACTAAAACTCAATTTGTAAAGTTCTTTCAAGACAAATTATCATTAGCGGGAATAGAAAACCCACACCTGTATAGGGGTCATTCATTTCGCAGGGGAGGGACTTCCTGGGCTTTTAGTGTGGGCGTTCCTGGGGAATTAATTCAAGTTTTTGGGGACTGGTCTTCGGACGCTTACAAAAGTTATATTGAGTTATCTCAGGAGTCTAAACTTTTGTTGGCTTCTCGCATGAAAACATCTTTAGAATATAAGTATAACTAATTTTTCGCACAGTCGAGGTTCAGTTTTGGGGGGTTTTTGGTGGCTTGAGAGGTTTGTTTTCTGCGGTCTTTGGACTGGGTAGTTGTAACATCGTGCTCTCCGGAGCTGTCAATAAACCTCTCATTCGCCCAAAACCGAGTCTCTTGTGTTTCTTCATTTATAGCGCTCGCTTATTTGTCTGCCAGTTCTACTTTTGCTCTGACTCTCTCTGCCTTTAGAGAATTGACAGATTTTTATACAGATTAAAATCATTAATTCGACAGCAGGATGGGTTTCCTGTGCTTATAGCTTTCTAATATATATCATATTACGAGGTACATAGTTGATCATAGTCACTGTTCATGTTGTTCATGTTGTTCATTTAGTAGTAATATTTGGGTATTTCACCCTCCCACCCACCCTTATGGTGGCTTGAGAGGTTTGTTTTCTGCGGTCTTTGGACCGGGTAGTTGTAACATCTCATCTCATTCGCCCAAAACCGAGTCTCTTGTGTTTCTTCATTTATAGCGCTCGCTTATTTGTCTGCCAGTTCTACTTTTGCTCTGACTCTCTCTGCCTTTAGAGAATTAAGTCATCACATACATGTATCCTCTATTTCCTGCTCCTCCACGGCCTGCGGCCATTACCGATCCGCTTATCTCTCTACCTCCCCAAGCTGTGTGATTTTCTCACCACCACATTTATTACCCATTTACCTTTACTGATCAGCGTTTTCATTCATCACTTCCAAGGGTTTCGCCTTTTTTATTTATTTTTCAAGGATCTTCCTAGTCCCCACCCACCCCTTCCCCCTAGGTCTTCCACACACAACTTGTATGTCAATGTTCTTGGTGCTTTTATTACCCTCTTCCCTAACACACTACACGCTTCCTATCGTACCTTTTATACAATTATTCGCAGACCTTTTCGTTGCTTTACCTGTCACCTTTTTTGCGCGTACAAAGCATTTTAACACTTCATCAGCAGACATGTCTATCATATATTGATACAAATAAGGAGATATTTGAAGAAACTTGAAAACATGCTGTATTACACGTGAGGTGAACATATGCATGTTTTCAAATTTCTTCAAATAGCTCCTTATTTGCATCAAAAATTCTGCCGACATACCTACAAACCAGGAGGGAGGTTTTTATTAGGTGCGCGCTGGTACAGTGATGTCTGCGATGTTACATCACAGATGGCGTACATAGCAACCAAAATTGAATTCTCAAAATGCTCCGATTAACAGGGTGCTTACCATTTAGATGGAAAATCCGGAAATTCCAGATGGAAATGTAAATGGTAAGAGTTTTTCTCATTTTTTCCAAGTGGAAAAGTTCCATTTAAAACGGATCTTTGAAAAGCTTGTCTCAAATTTCCATTCCGAATGGAAAAACGGAATTTTCCATTTGGATTTTGTTCCATTTAACATTCTGTTCCAGATCCAGGCACTCATTATTTATTTAGAAGGCCTGGCAGCCTAGCCACTCACGTTGTAACCAAGATGGTAAATCCATGGTGGAATTGCTAGATCACACGTGCGAAATGCCTGTAAGCGAAACCAGTTTGACTGGTTTTTCTCGCGCCATTTTCTACTGTACTTTAACGTGATTGGGAGAAAATAGTTTAGGAAAACAATTGAGAGTTCCATGTGAAAAACTGGAAAGCAAGTCTCCTTTGCAGCCGTTGAAGATTTCGTCTTGCAACGCTATAAACTTTTTTTGAATTTTCACTAACACGGTTGGAAGGACAATAAGACCGCCCACTCTTTTAAAATGAAGGTAGTGTAGTGTTTTTCCTTTTGTTTTCATTGTTTATTTGTTTAGTTCTTTTTTTGTCTATAAGCTAACTTTAACTAGTCTTCAGTTCAGTCTTCTGCCACTAACAGAGTGAGATATTTTATTGCTTCAGAATATTTGCTTATCCAGTTTGCTGAAGACTTGGAATATGAAATAAAAACAAAGGATAAACTTAAGAAAAACATATATGGTCTGTATGATGCACCTCATGGACCACACAAGTCAATTTACCCCTGCATGGTGGTAAAAGAGTCGGGTATGTAAGCTTATAAAGTAAAAAATGTACATTGCCCATTGCAGTAAAAGTTTCTACAAGCAAGATCTTACTGTTCTCTCTGGGGTACAAACTCTGAAAGCATGCAAAACTTAACACTATTTAGTTATAAATTAATGCTACCAATCAAACAAAAGTAATGATAGAATTAAATGAATGGATTTTTTCCGAGTCTTTATTTACACTCGATGAAGCAAACACATTTCTAATGATAGAATTATCATGAAATTGCTGCAACAGTACTTAAAAAGCATCCAAAAGCAACAGAATTCAATAATTACGAAATATTTTATGCTATTTCTTTTGCTTAATTTTGTTTTTGTACTTCACTTTATTATCCACTGATCCAGTGATTGATTGATTGACTGATGATTGAACAACTGATTGTAATTGCAGTCACTTCAAGAACAAAATTGAACAGCCACCTGGTTGGCAACCTGATATTTTAAAGTGGTGCCTTGATGAAGCCAAGGAAAAGAAGTTGAGGGAACAAGACTATTGGAGGTTTCATAATTGATGAAATGAAAATACAGGTAAAAGTGATAGTTGGGATAGTGCACAGTTAAAAGGTCTTTTTTCACGAGCAGCTTGTATTTCTCTCTTTAAGGAGGATATTGAGATGGTTATCAGAGGAGGCAAGCACCGATTGGTTGGGTTTGTTGATCTGGGAGAAATTCATGAAGATATGGAGACCTTAAATGCTGCAGGTAATAAAGAGTTTTAATCCTGAAAAGGATGTTGGGACAGATACAAAAAGTGCTACAAAATCCCTTTCATATATATATGGACTCAAAAATTTTCAAAGGCTTAAATGATCAACAATTACAGTTTAACTGTAAGCAATAAATAAACCTTTCATTTTTTTACCAGCTATAAAAGACCAATTACTATTCACTACAATTATATTACAGGGAAACCTGAAGGGCCCAAATTGGCATCCCAGGTCTTACAAATCATCTTCCTAGGAGATTCTGGGTTCAGATTTCCTGTAGCGCAGTTTCCTTCTGGAGGATGCACAGCTAGTTCAATGCACTTCAATTTCTGGGAAGGAGTTAGAAAAATGTTGGAAACTGGATTCACGTAAGAGAATATCTTTATTACATCAACAGCATTAACTCAATGTGAGGTGGCTAACGTTCTATATAAAATTTGTGAATATAGGGTATATTACTGCATATTGGATGGTGCAGAAGTGAATCGTCAATTCATTAGACTTCACTTTAAAGATGGCATTGAAATGATTGCGAACAAGTTTGTCACCAATAATCCCTACAAAGCAAGCTACCCTATGATATTTCTCATGGATCCAAAGGTAAATAATGTTTAAATACTAGCTGATTAATTGCATTTTTGCAATCTTAATTAAGTCATTGTAAACAATGTTTGTAGCTATAATTGAAATGTACATGGCTAAACTATTATTAGTAAATAATAATAATGACAACTTAAAAATGTTCCAGCCTAGCTTATTTAGATGCAGATCATTAAATATATACAATATTTGGGTTACCTGTGGTTTGCTTGCGAATGAGTGATTGCACTTGTGGTCAATTTTTAGTTATCTTTTGTAGTTGATGGCCACCTCCTTGATTTGCCATAAAGATTAGTATTTGGTGGAATAATTGTACTTGTAGTCAATATTGTTATCCACTGTAATTGATGGTGACGTACGTCCTTGGTTAGCTATGTAGAATTTTTTATCTATTGTAGTTGATGCATGGCCACCCCATTGGTTTGCCATATAGATTGTTGTTGGTACTTATTATCATTTATTGTTCTTGTAGGTCAGTACAGTTGTCCATTGTATTTGACAGCCACCTCAATGGTTTGCTATACAGATTATTGTTTGAATGATTGCATTTGTAATCAATGAAGTTATCCATTGTAGTTGATGGTGACCTTTTGGTTTGCGATATACATGTAGATCGTTATTTGTTAAATAGTTGTACTTGTAGCTCAGTTATATATTAATTGTAGTCTAATTAAGGCCACCTCATTGGTTTGCCACGTAGAGTATTATTATTTGAATGACTGCACTCGCAGTCAATGTAGTTAGCCATTCTAGTTAATGGTCATCTCTTTGGTTTGTCATGTAGATTGGTATTGGTTAAATAATATTTCTACTTGTGGTAAATGAAATTATCCTTTGTAATTGATAGCCACTTCATTGCTTTGCCATGTAGATGATTATAATATTGTTTGAATAATTAACTGGACGTTTGAAGACAACCTCTTAGTTTGCCATAGACAATGTTAGACAGTAGTCAAATTATCAATACAGTAAATTGTACTTGAAGAGAATGCTTGGATATATACTTTGGAGCTAATATTAAATTTTGATTACCTTCATTTATAAGAGCAGCCTGCAAAAGAAGTAAATAAATTAAATAATTTAATAGCGGAGCTCCCGCGCGGGCCAAAGGCCCGCGCGAGCGGAGCACCATACCTAAGAAAAAATGGTAACCCATCGAGTTGATTTTTCATGGCTTGAGATATACGTCACTTCCGTCCGTCCGTCCGTGTACATCGCGATGCTGATTGGCTGATTGCTTTTTGGCGCCAACTTGACGCGCGCTGACACTTTGAAAACTGAAAATTTACAAGTTTCCTTGCAGTTTTAACATGCAAAGCTTAAAAATAGTATTCTCGAAACCTCGTAAAAATTTAGCGATTTTCATGAACATTAATCTGTGCCAATCTTGACAGGTTAAAGCGAAAAAAACTGTACGTTTGAATTTTTTTCGGGCCTGGTGTCGTTTCAAAAACTGCTCGAAAGACGAAGGACACAGAGGATATTTTCAAAGTTGAACGACTTTTTAGTTGGATTCGTAGTTTAAAAAAATTCCTCATATTGAATGAGTCATTGAGGATCGTGTATTCTTCGTTTCGTGAAGATGCCTTCAGTAAAGCTGCTTAAAAATCTAGCCAAAGTTGGAAATAAATCAAGAATCGTCTGCATTGAGCGTGAAACAAGGACCAGTATGCTTCGAAAAGACAACAAGGAAAGCACTTCAAGGTAAAGACCCTGGCCAGAAAATGATGTCAAAAAGTCTCTTGTACCTATATTTGATCTTTTATCTTTGATTTGGGATTGATGACTTAAAAAAAACTTTTATGCACGTTGAACTGTGGCCAAGTTTAAAGAAACACTCGATCAAGCCTTACATGAAATGTACAACGACATTTAAGACTTACAAAACTGGACGACTTTTTAGTTGGATTCGTAGCTTCAAAAAACTTCTCATAAGGAATGAGTCATTGAGGATTGTGTATTCTTCGTTTCGTGAAGATGCCTTCAGTAAAGCTGCTTAAAAATCTAGCCAACGTTGAAAATTAAGAATCGTCTACATCGAGTGTGAAACAAGGACTGAGGACTACACTTCGAAAGACAAGGAAAGCATTTCAAGGTAAAGACCCTGAGAAAAAAATCTGATGTCAAAAAGTCCGTTGTACCTATATTTGATCGTTTATCTTTTATTTGGGATTGATGACTTTGAAAAAATAGACGTTTATGCATGCACGTTGAACTGTGGCTAAGTTTAGACAAACCCTCAAGTAATAAATGTATAATGAAATTGTTTTACAGTGAACTTTTTGCACTACTTTTAATAATGAAATTTATAAAAAAATTGATTTTGAACTCATTTCAACCCGGATAATGTGTATATACAGTTCAAGTTTGGAACGGTCTGGAATTTAATGAAACTGATTGACTAATGACAGGAAAAAGGAAGGAATTTGCATGCAAAATAGTTGTTTTACATTGTGCATGAAATTGCTCCATGAGCCCATATGAGACCTTACTAGTAAATGCAAATTGAAAATACTTCAGTAATTCTTTGTTTTCTTGTTGTGTCAAGTAGCTGTTTTTATCATCACTTTAAATTGTATTATCAGTGTAATCTGGAAGAGACAAGTATTCACCTAGTGTGTTATCAAAAACAAAAAACAAAACAAAACAACAACAACAAAAACAACACTAAACCACAAAAACCAAGGTATCTCAATATGTATAGTGAAAACAAACAAATTAAGATATGTAGTTCTGCAATATCCAGGATGTTGAAAAGGTTTAATTATTTGTATCAATGAAATAAGGTTTTGGAGATTTTTGCTTTCTATTCCTGAGAATTATGAACCACTACAAAGTCAATTATGAAATCTGACAGTGTATCTGAATATCAAAATATACTATAATAAAGGTCACTTCAAGCTTACAAGCCCATACAATTCACAGGAGACCAAAGGGAGAGAGTATAAACAAACCAAAGCAAATGCCTTAATTTTCATTTTCATAATCTTCATTTCAACTTTGTCATCTTTCAAGCCCTTTACAATTGGGCAATTAACACAGGAATCCCAATTCATTTGAATCAATAACATAGAAATGGGAGCTCCACTATTAGGTAGTACCTAATTTTTATATTATGAGATTTATTGATTATTGATTAACACAGGTAACTAAATATATAGCATTTATAGCGGAGCTCCCGCGCGGGCCAAAGGCCCGCGCGAGCGGAGCACCATACCTAAGAAAAAATGGTAACCCATCCAGCTGATTTTTCGTGGACACACAGGGAGCCCAACGGCTGTACGTCCGTCCGTACGTCCGTCCGTCGTGTACATCGCGATGCTGATTGGCTGATTGATTTTTGGCGCCAACTTGACGCGCGCTGACACTTTGAAAACTGAAAATTCACGAGTTTCCTTGCACTTTTAACTTGCAAAACTTAAAAATATTATTCTCGAAACCCCGTAAAAATTTAGCGATTTTCATGACCATTAATCTGTGCCAATCTTGACGGGTTGAAGCGAAAAAAACGTACGTTTGAATATTTTTTCGGGCCCGGTGTCGTTTCAAAAACTGCTCGCAAGACGAAGGACACAGAAAACATTTTCAAAGTTAGAAGAATATTTAGGTGGATTCGTAGCTTCAAAAACTTCTCATAATGAATGAGTCATTGAGGATCGTGTATTCTTCGTTTCGTGAAGATACCTTCAGTAAAGCTGCTTAAAAATCTAGCCAAAGTTGGAAATCAAGAATCGTCTGCATTGAGCGGGAAACAAGGATTATGCTCCTAAACTCAACAAGGAAAGCACTTCAAGGTAAAGACCCTGGCTAGAAAATGATGTCAAAAATCTCTTGTACCTATATTTGATATTTTATCTTTTATTTGGGGATTGATGACTTTAAAAAAGTAAACGTTTATGCACGTTGAACTGTGGCCAAGTTTAAATAAACAATCAAGTACATGACATGTACAGCAACATTTTGTTTTCACCAGTGAACTTTTTGCACTACTTTGAATATTACAATTAGTAAAAATATTTGATTTTGAACTTATTTCAACCCCACTTATGTGTAGATACAGCTCAGGAATTTAATGAAAAAATTAGACAGGAAAAAAAGGAATTTTGCATGCAAACTAGAGTTGTTTTAGAATTAAGCAAGAAATTGCTTAGTGAGTGTGAGACCTTAAATGCAAATTGCAAATGCTTAATTCCTTGTTTTCTTATGTCAATTACTTTAGTCAGCTATTTTTATGAATCACTTTAAGGTGACTCCCTATAGTAATTTTTGGTATAGAGGTAAGATGAAAGTTTTCAATTATGACAGTTTTAATATGATCAGCGTTACCATGGCAACGATAAACAATTATCGTTGAAATTGGTTTTTGCTAAATATCTCAAAAACCTGACCTGCTCGGGAACAAAGCGGTAAACGACATCATTAACTTCAAGCTAAGGCAAAGCAAATTAGACTATCTTAAAGAAATTCAATCTGTTTGATTTCGAGTAATTTGCAGAAATATTCTGAAGCATTCATTTTTATATGCTAAAAGTCACGACCGCCCAAACGTTTCTCAGAAGACGTGAAACACCAACAAAACACTGTAAAGAAGCCTTTGCTTGTACACTTTAAAGTGGCTAAATGGTTATTCTTAACTCTCTTCCAAAGCGAAGATATCACTTTTTCTTTACAGGCAATTTTTGATAAACATTGCCGTAACGTCTATTTCGAAATTATTTCCAAAATATCTCTCAAACGACTTAATATTTTGTGCTTGATATGCTAGGAGTGTATTCATTATCATCTTTGAAACAACATTTGAAAATCCCATTAAGATTGAAACAGTAAAACATTTTTAAATTCATCGTTAAAGATGACCTACAAATGAACCACAACTCCAGAATGCAAACGGCCGCAACAGCACTTCATTAGCATACTGACACCACGCGCGAAGCTTGCAATGAAAATAGCTGAAAGACGAAAGAATGTAAACAAAAAGTCACGATTAAAAGAGAAGAAGAAAAGAATAATTTATTATTTCAATATTTGAACCAGTAGCCTCAGACCTTTGCTTTCCAGCGTTTCTCTCTATTTCTTTCTAGTGCATTTTTTCTATTAGTTTTTCTTCTACTATAACGTAGCAGCACGATTAAAACTACCGCTACATCCAACTCGCCACGTGAGAGAAAGAATGCAGGCGCAAATGAACGAATCGAAAATGTCAAGTTGAATAATAATTATCAGCTACTTTGAATAAACGTCAGTTCACCATTACATTACGCTTACTATGGTTAGTCTAAATATGCACACTTAGACTATTATGCTTTATTACAACTTTCAAATTGGTATGGTTTTGGCGGGAATTAATTGTGAATAGCCTGCCTTGTTATGCTAACGAGTCTCCAAGCTTCGCGCGTGGTGTCAGTATGGGAGTAATGAGTGCTGTTGCGGCCGTTTGCATTCTGGAGTTGTGGTTCATTTGTCGGCCATCTTTAACGATGAATTTAAAAATGTTTACTGTTTCAATCTTAATGGGATTTTCAAATATTTGTTTCGAAGATGATAATAAATACACTCCTAGCATATCAAGCAAAAATATTAAGTCGTTTGAGAGATATTTTGGAATAATTTCGAAATAGACGTTACGGCAATGTTTATCAAAAATTGCCTGTAAAGAAAAAGTGATATCTTCGCTTTGGAAGAGAGTTAAGAATAACCATTTAGCCACTTTAAAGTGTACAAGCAAAGGCTTCTTTACAGTGTTTTTGTTGGTGTTTTCACGTCTTCTGAGTAACGTTTGGTCGGTCGTGACTTTTAGCATATAAAATGAATGCTTCAGAATATTTCTGCAAATTACTCGAAATCAAACAAATTGAAGTTTCTTTAAGATAGTCTAATTTGCTTTGCCTTAGCTTGAAGTTAATGATGTCGTTTACCGCTTGTCACGAGGCAGGTCAGGTTTTTGAGATATTTAGCAAAAACCAATTTCAACGATAATTGTTTATCGTTGCCATGGTAACGCTGATCATATTAAAACTGTCATAATTGAAAACTTTCATCTTACCTCTATAGCTGGTATCAATATCAAATCGATAGCTGCGGATTAAAGCTATAAACAAGGCAAATAAAAGTGAACGGTTTGGTCCAAAAATTACTATAGGGAGTCACCTTAAATTGTATTATCAGTGTAATCTGGAAGAGACAAGTATTCACCTAGTGTGTCATTTTATTCTACATTAAAAAACAAAACAAAACAACAACATGAAAAGTTTTAGCAATTGCGGCCTAGTACTGCTGTAAATACTTACAAAAAGCGATGAGTCTACTACTTCTGAACTCTATTAGTCTCTGATGATGCTGTAGACAGCGAAAGCTCAGACTCATCGCTTTTTGTAAGTATTTACAGCAGTACTAGGCCACAATTGCTAAAACTTTTCTTCAAACCATGCTGCTGAAGGATAATTTCCACAGATTAAAACAACAACAACAACCACAAAAAAACAAGATGTCACAATATAGTTGAAGACAGACAAATCAAGATATGTTGTTCTGCAATATCCAGGATGTTGAAAAGGTTTAATTACTTGTATCAATATAAAAAAGGTTTGGAGATTTTTACTTTCTATTTCTGAGAATTATGAACAACTACAAAGTCAATTATGAAATCTGACAGTGAATCTGAATATCACAGGAGACCAAAGGGCATGTACAAACCAAAACAAATGATTTTTAAAATAATCATCAGTTCAACTTTTTCAAGCAATTTACAACCTAAATATATTGGGCAATTGCCACAGGAAACCCAATTCATTTGAATCAAGAACAAAAAATATTAAAATTGAAATTGGAGCTCTGCTATTAGGTAGTGGTTGTTGTGAGTTGTTTTACAACTTCATCTAAAGTCATGATTAGTGTAACCTGGAAGAGAGAATTCTTGTTTTGTGTAAAGACAACTATTTATCTGTGTCATACTGTCAAGACAGAAAAATCTAAATATAATGACTGTCCTGCAATGTCCAGTTTAATTGGAGGATGCTCAGTATTTATGTGAGTTAAACGAGTTTGAGGGATTTTTGCATTCTATTTCTGAGAATCATGTACCAAATCTGACTGAATCTGAATAAATATCACTGTAGTGACTATATGGCTTGAAAGCCATGTAATTCTCAGGAGACAGAAGGGCAAGAGTTTTTTCAAATCCTGAAGCAAATGCTATAAAGCTTGATCTATAATCTTTATTTCAACTTTTACTACAAAATACAATCTTTGTTTGCCTATTACCACAGGGAGCCCAATTCATTTGAATCAAAAACGTCAGAGGCAAAGTATTTAAAATTATTATTATTTATTCAAATGGGAGCTCCGCTATTAGGTAGTACCTAATTTTTATATTAGATTGATTTGGCTATTGAAAAAGCATGACACGACAAGCTTTGCCAAGGAAAAAAATTCAGGCAGGGGTTCTACTAATCCATCAAAAAGGCATTTGGCTGGTGTGAAACTTGTAATTAGACAGGTCAAAGACTGCATGAACAATCTGTCATTGCAATAATTAATAGCCAGATGCCAAATAGAACATACTCCAAACATGATGCCCCGAAAAATTTCTAACATTTCAATTGAAAATATTAGATAAATAAAATAATTTTATCATCAAAAATATTTTATTCAGAAATTTTTTCAAGAGAAGGTGATCTGTTGTTAGTTAATTTTTAGGGTTTTTTTTAATCAAAAAGGCAATAAGAGAGCTGACAAGGCAGTCTGTGATGAACATGTTCTTTAGGTGGACGTTGTTTGGTGTCCACATAGTCAATTTGAACTCTTTGATGCTGCAGTTCTTGGATGACCTCTAGTTTTTCCTGTGGATTATTAGTGGGATTTTTTAGGTAATTCTTTAGAAGCTTTTACTCTCTCGGTATCTCTTTTTTCAAGTTTTCTTTCCTCTTTGTTGTGTTTTCTACTATATCGCTTTTTGTGTGTGTCAGCTTGATCCATTTTGGGACTTATGCAAGGTCGACTTAGCTTCCTGTTCTTTCTTTGACGCTACAAGTAAAGCTCCTGTTTGTTTGCCTGATGCGTCTGAATTGACGCACAGGTATGACAGTTATCTGGCTTGGCTTTCCTGTATTGCTGAGAGGGTGAATAGTGTTCACCATCCAAAATGTGAAGGTAAGTAAAGAACTGTAGTTACTGTTATGGGATTCCTTTGTAATATGGGTTTCCTGTGTAGCTCATGAATAAAGACACGTGCTGGACAAATGGCGGCTTGTCATGACTCAAGCTTATAACATGGTGTCAGAACTTCACTAAACTCACGCTAATTCGTTGAAACTCGGCAAGAAAAAAGTCAAAATGGCTAAATCAAGCATCCCAGCACCGGCTAAGATGGATATGCAAGGAGATCTCGCATCGAACTGGGAGTTTTTCAAGGACAGTTGGATCAACTTTGCAACCGCCACGGAACTAAACAAGAAAGCAGATGAAGTCGTCGTAGCAACCCTGCTCTCAATCATGGGTAAAGAATGTTTTAAGGTCTATAAAAAACTTACCTCTGACCGAAGATGAAAGAAAGAAGCCTGCGGAGATACTGGAAAAGCTAACGGAAGAGTTTGAAGGAAAAAGAAACACAATCTATGAAAGGTACGTGTTTAACTTGTGTACACAAAAGCCTGACGAAACGTTTGATCGCTATCTCACTCGCCTGAGAGAACTGATCTCTACATGCAAGTATGGAACACTTGAAAACGAAATGCTGAGAGACAAAATCGTAATTGGAATCTCACAGAACGAGACACAACAGCGACTACTGAGAGAGAAGGATCTCACGCTAGATAAAGCCATAAATATATGCCGTAGTAGTGAAATGGCTGCTCAACATGCCCAAAAAATCGAACACACGGAGGCTGTAAACTTTGTCAAGAATAAACCAAAATCTGCACACAAAAGTGACTCACAGTTGATCAAAAATTGTAAGTACTGTGGAAGTGAACACAAAAAAGGGAACTGCCCTGCTTATGGAGAAACTTGCAGTAAATGCCAAAGGAAAAACCACTTAGCCAAAGTATGTTTGTCCTCTCAAGCTAGTGAACCGGTTACTGGGCCCGGACAGCGCCAACAAAGTACAACAAGAGACTCAAAGCCAGGAAGAAAAAACAAGCATATTCATCAGTTTGAAGAGAACACCAGCAGCAGTGAAGAAAACAGCGAAGACTTAGACAGCGAAGGAAGCATCTACAGCATACAAAATAATAACAACAAAGTCAAGTTCTGTGCAAAGGTAATGGTTAAAGCCAACGACAGCAATGAGCCACAACCAATCACCTTTCAACTAGATACAGGTGCAACTTGCAGCACTATCAGCCTGAAAGAGTACAAAAGCATAACTAAAGAAGAACCACAGCCATCCCTCACCACACTCAAGCTGTATGACCAGTCAACACTCACTCCTGTGGGACAGGCAATACTACACTGTACAGTCAATGGAATCACAAAGAGGGTGCGCTTTCAAGTCATCAAAGATGCTCCAACCTCTCTTCTCTCTGGTAAAGCCTGTCAAGCCCTACAACTCCTGCGTTTCAGCGAGGACATTCTTCATGTAAACACACCTCTTACCAAGGAAAACATCCAACATGACTATGCAGACATATTCAGTGGTCTAGGAAAGCTCCCTGGAGTCTACCACATCGAGACAGATCCCGACGTTAAGCCCAAACAGAGCAACCCCAGAAGAGTACCAATACCCATACAAGAGGAACTGAAAAACAAAATAGAGGAACTAGAGCAAGCAGGAATCTTAGCAAAAGTCACAGAACCGACACCTTGGATCAGCAACATGGTTGCAGTTAAGACACCCAAGAAGCTCAGGATATGTCTGGATCCTCAGGAACTAAACAAAGCAATTATACGAAACCACTACCCAACACCTACAATTGAGCAAGTAGCGCCAAAGTTAACAAATGCAAAGATTTTTACAGTGGTTGATGCCAAAGATGGTTTCTTACAAGTTACACTGGATGAGCCTTCAAGCTACCTTACGACCTTCTGGACGCCATATGGAAGATATAGATGGTTACGCATGCCTTTTGGGATCAAATCAGCACCAGAGGAGTTCCAACGAAGACTAGATGAATGCCTCGAAGGATTATCTAACATCCAAGCCATATACGACGACATCATCATCTATGGAACTGACGACAGTGAACATGATGCTGCCCTAAGAGCCCTCCTTGAAAGGTGTCGAGAATGTGGACTAAAGCTAAACAAAAAGAAACTCAAGTTCAAGCTCGACAAAGTTGCCTACCTGGGACACATCCTCACAGCAGAGGGGATAAAGGCTGACCCAGAAAAAATCAGTGCCATTGTAGACATGTCACAACCTACAAATGTTCAAGAAGTACAGCGACTCCTTGGTGTAGTAACCTACCTCTCCAAGTTTCTACCACAACTAAGCACAGTGTCAGAGCCACTTCGACGTCTCACAGACAAAAATGCAGTCTTCGATTGGCTGCCACAACATGAATCTGCCTTCTCGAAACTCAAGACAATGATGACAGAAACACCGGTTTTGCAATATTATGATGTCAACAAGGACGTGGTCATTGAATGTGATAGCTCTGAAGTTGGACTTGGAGCAGTAATCACGCAGGATGGTAAACCAATTGAGTACGCCTCTAGAGCACTCAGTCAGACGGAGCGCAACTATGCACAAATTGAGAAAGAGTGTCTCGCTATTGTCTTTGCCACTCAGAGATTTGAGCACTACATACTGGGCAAAGACAATGTAAAGGTCCTCACAGACCATAAACCACTTGTCACTATTTTCAAGAAACCAATCCTGACCAATCCCAAACGTCTACAGTGGATGAGACTAAGATTACAGAAATACTCACTTCAACTGGAATACAAGCCAGGACCTAAGATGTTTATCAGTGACACACTATCAAGGGCTGCCCTACCAAGCAAGGATGTCAACAAGGATACACCTCCATATCAGATCTTTCAGATTCAAGAAGACAAGGAACTATTCACTGAGTTTGAGGACATTGATTCCGAAGATTCACTCTTTGTAACCGATACAAGACTGAACACCATTAAACGAGAGACGAACAAGGACATCTCCCTCCAAACTCTGATGAATATCATCAAAGAAGGGTGGCCTGACAACAAGTCAAACGTACCACTCTCTGTTCGTGAATACTGGCCTTACAGAGATGAACTTACTACACAGAATGGAGTAGCATATCGAGGAACGAGAATCATCATACCCTCTACTATGAGAAAGGAGCTAACCACTAGAGCTCATGCATCACACTTAGGAATTCAGTACACCATCAACACAGCTAGAAACATCATGTATTGGCCAAGGATGACAGCTGACCTCACTGATGCTGTGAATAGCTGCAAAACCTGCCAAGTAACACAACCTGCCGCTCAAAAAGAACCAATGATGACCCATCCTATTCCACAACTACCATGGCAAGCCATAGCTAGTGATTGTTTTGAACTAGATGGACTACATTACATTGTATTGGTTGACCTCTATTCTGATTACATTGAAGTTGCAGAGTTATCTGACATGACCACAGCAGCTCTCATTGAACAGATGAAACCCATCTTTGCTACACATGGCTCACCAGCAGTTTTAATAACTGACAATGGAAGCAACTATGCCTCGCAGGAATTCAAGACCTTTGCAGATGACTGGGACATCACTCATGTGACCACAAGTCCCCATCACCACAAAGCAAATGGAAAGGCAGAATCTGCAGTGAAAATTATGAAGAGCATAATCAAGAAGGCAAGGAAGGAAAGACAGGATGTGTGGAAAGCCATATTGGAATGGCGAAACACACTTACACCAGGGATGACAAACTCACCTGCTCAAAGACTTCTGTCTCGCAGAACTAGATCTTTCATGCCATGTGGACACAACATGTACAAGCCTGAAGTCCAAGCCAATGTGACAGCTCAAGTGATACAGAAAAGAAAGCAAGCCAAACTATACCATGACCGACATGCTACGCCACTCCCAAAACTAGTGGTTGGTCAACCTGTCATGGTGAAAACACACCCACAGCAGCCTCGAAGTGACTGGAAAGCTGGCACAGTGAAACGTGAAGCCACCACACCACGCAGCTACATAGTTGAAGTAAATGGACGGAAGTACAAACGGAACAGAGTACATCTGAAGGACACCAAAGTAACACAAGGACAAGCCTCAGACAAGTTAAAGGATCTATCATCAGAAACCACAACATCAGATACCACCACAGCTGAACCAGCTAAGAAAACTACTGCAGCTGCAGCTATAGCACCGGCAAACAACACCTCCACCGACACAGCTTCTACACCTACAGCATCCAGTCAAACATCATCATACACTACCAAGTCAGGACGCACCGTGAAACCACCAGCAAGATACAATGACTCTGTTTAGACTATTTAAGATAAATTCATTGTCACAGTTTGTTATGGACATTGACTGTTAAGCAAATTAGCTTCAAGTTGTTGTTAGTTTCATGTACCAGTACAAGCACACTTAAGTCAGTTATATTTAATAGTTTTCATTTTTTTTGGAGAAAGGAAGATGTTATGGGATTCCTTTGTAATATGGGTTTCCTGTGTAGCTCATGAATAAAGACACGTGCTGGACAAATGGCGGCTTGTCATGACTCAAGCTTATAACATGTTCAAGAGCAGATTCAAACAGCCGTGAACCAGCTCGCTGAGTCTGTACATGACGAAGAATCTGATCGTAGGCGGACAGTTGAAACACCGATAATCCCCTGGCCATCAACAGATACAACACCAGCATCAGAATTTAGCACGCCATATTTTTTCACGATGGCTTTTCCCTGCCTCTTCCCTACAGGAAATGGTGATTACAATGCAAACCGTCCAAGAACATGTACTTCACTACATGAGTGGGCAGAGCATTTGTTGTGGTATCAGGATGGAAGATTTGCCAAGCACAAAGTATGGAAATTTGTAGTTCACAACATGGTTATGAGAAAACGAGCCCTCGAGCAGAGTAGATATTTCGTTGACCAGCAACTAGGAGAACCCCACATTACAGTGGCTGATCTGCAAGAGCGATTCGCAAGAGGAGATACAAGCATAGCAAACAGACTACTGTATTTTGGAGCCAGTTTGCGTGGCACTTCACAGTATTGGCATCAAAGACGTAGAGAACTTCGAGCACTGATAGAGTTCATGGTGAATGAGAAGCTTGGCTTACCAACCTTTTTCATGACTGGGAGCTGTGCTGAATTCTACTTCCCACCACTAAGAAGACTTTTGGAAAAGTACATTTTGGAAACCACTGGAGAAGTTGTTAATCTTCTTGAAGACAGTAATGCACGATTCAAAGCAATACAGGAAAACACCCATGTTGTGGTTTCTTACTTTGATGCTCGCACCCAGAGCTACCATGAAAAGATTGTCAAGGGCGTGTTTGGCGTTAGCGACTATTGGTATCGATATGAGTTTGCAAAGTCAAGAGGACAAATTCACTGGCACCAGCTTAGTTGGAGAGGTGACCGAGAACCACATGTCTTGCTCAACAATGCCAGAGAGGAAGGATGTGATGATGACGAACGTGTTTCAAGGCTTAGCAGTTGGGTTAAAGACAAGTTTGATATGTCCGCTTCACACCCTGCGGGTAAAGATGACCAAGGAAATCCCAGAAAGGAGTTCTGGCCACCACCAGAAGGTTCTGCACAGCCTATAACCAACGACCAAGATCCACTAGTAAAGATGTTGATGGATGTATCTGCAACACAAGATGCCATACTGGAAGATTACTTGCAGTTAGTCAATAGAGTTGGACTTCATTGCTGTTCTGATTACTGCTTAAGGACACCCCGGCATCCTCAGCCAGGACTACAGCCAAGAGAACGAGTCTGTAGAATGGAATTTGGATCAGAATTCCACAGAGGAAAAGAACCTCGTGATTCAGCAGCAGTCGTAAAAGATCGCAATGGCGCTTTGAGACTTGAGCTACCTCGTGACCATCCCCGTGTAATTCAGCATTCCAGATATCAGTTGCAGTCATGGAGAGCTAATGGAGATGTTAGTTTGATTGTATCTAATTCCCATCCAGACTACCCAAGTGCAAATGAAATCATAGCTGTGACTGACTATGTGTGTGGATATGCCTGTAAAGACAACGAACCAACTGGTGCAACCATCGACCTGTTTAAAGACATGGTGAATACAACAGATTCTGCTGACGAAATACCAGGAAGGTCCATTTGTGCAAAGCTGCTGATGAAAACAGTTGGAAGAAGAGACATCAGTGGACCAGAAGCATCGTTTGAACTAAGTGGTTTGGCACTGTGGCGTTGCAGCAGACAGTTTTCCTACTTATCAATGACAGGTTCGAGACGTTTGGAACAAAATGGTGACACAGCAACAACAAGCAGTTCACTGGATAGGTATTTAGCAAGACCACGTGATCAACGGTGTTCCTGGTACGAGTACGCATCCCAAAATGGAAAAGTACCTGTTGTAAGTGGTGGTGCGACGTATGCAACATGGCCACTTTGTGAGGATTACTGCCGTACAATGATGTTGCTGCATTTTCCAAGCTGGTTTCACATTCATGAAGTGAATAGAGATGATGAATCTTGGATTGACTGTTTTGAAAGATTTCTCGATAGTGATGATTGCCCCTCTTTTGTCAAAGCGCAAGTGCTGAAAGCTCAGCAAGCAGCAGCAAACCCCGAACCTGAGGAGCAATATGAGGAAGATGATGATGAAGATGCCTCTGACGCTGAAGAACAGCCAGATTGGGTTGACGTTTATGCAGGCTTGAATCATCAATTTGAAGGAGTTGAGCGTGAATTCCAATATGATGATGGTGGCGATCAGTTTGACTGGAGCAACACTTCCATGCCACTACCTGAAGTTCAACAAGTTAAGACGTGGCTTCAAGATTGTGTAGAAGCAAATGAGGAAGGGAGTTCTACAAGCACCAATGTTAATTTGCCAGATGTATGTCCCTTCACACTGAATGAAGAACAGAGATCTATAGTGAGCCTAGTATTGCACACCTTGTACAATTTTGTGGAGAGTCCTCGTGATTACTCACCATTGCGGCTTGTGGTATCTGGTGTTGGTGGTACTGGAAAGTCTTATGTGATCAAGTGTTTACAATGACTGGTACGGCAGGTGTTTGGAATAAATGATTGCATACAAGTGATTACCCCGACAGGAAACTCAGCTTATCTAGTGGATGGTGCTACTGCCCACAGCTTTTTATCACTGCCAACAGGAGGACGATCTTGTAACGAGCTGTCGATACCATCTGGAGTCGTTCTAGAAAGAATCCAGACCAAATGTCAAAACTTGAAAGTACTAATTGGAGACGAACGATCAATGTTTGGACGCATTACAATGGGATGGATGGAACAACATGCACGATATGGCATGAATAGAGGAAATTCATCTGAAGAGCTTTGGGGAGGCATTCCAGTTATTGTGATGATGGGAGATGACATGCAGTTACCCCCTGTCTGTGATACTCCTGTGTATGTCCCTGACGCTCGCAGTGGACCTTCAAACCATGGTCGGTTGGTGTGGACAACCTTTGATAGTGCTGTGGAACTTACTCAGAATGTAAGACAGTCCGAATCTGAAATAGAGCTAAGAGAAGTACTGATGTCAATGAGATCCTATAGCAATACACCTGAACAAGTACGTTGGCTCCAAGGATTCCAGTGGCACAATCTACTAAGGAGTCATGGAGAACAGCTACTGCAAAGAATGGATGATCATGGTCTCTTTGTGTTTCCGACACATCGCTTGGAGTGGGAACGTAACAAGAAAAAGTTGCTGGAATGTAATCGTCAACCTGGACATCCTGTGGCAAAGATTAAAGCAGTAAACAATGGCAAACATGCTCAAAAGGCCGATAGCAACAAAGCAGGAGGATTGCTTCAACTTCTTTATCTTTGCCGTGACAGCAAGGTCATGCTTGTGACAAACATCAAGGCTGAATGGGGACTGTTCAATGGTGCAGTTGGCACTGTAGTAGATGTTGTTTATCTTGGTGGTCGAAGGCCTACTGACGATCCATCACCTCAGCCAGACTTTGTATTGGTGAACTTCAGTGGATACAGAGGTCCAGTCTTTCTCGAAGATCATCCGACCATTGTACCAATCGTACCTATTAGCAGGACGACTGAGTGTGGATGTCGATGCAAACGCTTACAGATTCCACTACGACTGTCATGGGGTACAACAATTCATAAATGCCAAGGAATGACTGTTGGTGAAGGTGAAGCCTTTCGATATGTAGTCATTCATCCTGGAAACCATGCCTTTGAAGCCAAAAATCCTGGAGCCTTTTATGTTGCATTGTCAAGAGCCAAGTCAGCTGGAGGACCTGACAGGGACCCTGACTTTGCTTTCCATGAAGATGTGCTGATTAATGAAGACAGGTTTCATGCAGTAAACACTCCAACTACTCGTTCAAGATCAGCAGAAATCCAAAGGCTGCATTCCCTTGCTGTAAAATGTCGTCACCGAGAAAGTCTAGCTGCAGCATATGATGAGTCTACTTTCCGTAGACTTGTAGACTGGGCTCAGTCTACACCAGTTCATTGAATTGTAAATATTATATTACGTAGAAAGTTATTGTGTTTGCATAGGTTTTGTTTGTATAGATGATGGGCCTGTGTGGCTCTGAATATCTGATTGGCCTGTGTGGCTATTACCCGATTTCAAATTGCAAAAACTATTCTTTAATAGCTTTTGAAATATTTCTTATTATCCAGACTGGCTACTCATGGTTACCCATGTGTTCTTTGAAGCGTTGAATCCTAATTCTTGTTTGGAAATACGGCTTTATTTAAGTCATATAATAAAAGAATTTTTAAACTCGCTTGCTCAGTCTCTACAGAGAAATATCAGACCTCTGTCTTTGCTATGGTCTGCGACATTAGGCCGTACATTCAAGACCTCTGTTATTCCTTTGTACAGACCTTGCGCTCATTTAATAATCCTTTATTACGGAGTCCTAAGAAAAATACATCAAAAAAGGAAACAAATAAATCAATATTTGCAGTCAACAACATTTGTCAAAATTTGTCAATTTGAAAAAATATTTTGTTTTGATTACATTTTGGAAATATGCTACATGTAGATTTAATGTACTGATGAAGTCAAGTTTTTGACAACTCTGGTCCTGAATTTTTCGTGAAATTTGTAATTTGTCAATGAATTGTCTCCGACAAATGAAACAAAAACAGTTCAAACGATCAAAACCTTAGACATATTGCAGTTTGAAATCTGGTAAATTTGTATCCAAATACCCTTTGTGGGTAAGGATATGTGATTGGCCTGTGTGGCTATGAATGTCTGATTGGCCTTTGTGGCCATCATTATCATTATCATCATCATCATCATCATCATCATCATCATTATTATTATTGTTAGTATTATTACTATTGTTAGTATTATTATGACTATTATTATTATTATCATTATTGTTATAATTATTATTATTATTATTATTATAATAATTAGTATTGTTAAAGTTATTATTATTAATATTGTTTTTTTATTTATAAATTTTTTTTACATTTCACGTCAGCATATCTACAGAGTCTTTTGTCTGCTGGAACTCAAACCAAAAATATTTCTACATGCTATAAAAGTGCAGTAATCAAATTTGATATATAGTCAACATCATTTGAAACATTTTACAAGAATTTGATTTGAAACGATAACTCTGTATTTCATTCATGGAAAGAAGATAGACTTGATAAAACCAAGTTTTCAAAAATTTTAGTGTGTATTTCACTAAATTTGTGGCAATCAATTGAAATGGAAAGACTAACAAAACTGAAATAATCTTAGGTATCAAAAACCACCCTAGCACTATTGCAGTTTGAAATCAGGTACTTTTGCATCCTATTACCCTTTGTGGGTGAGGATGTGTGATTGGCCTGTGTGGCTATGAAAATGTGATTGGCCTTGATGGCTGTGGTTAGCCTTTGTGGCTATGATATCTCATTGGCCTTTGTGGCTAAGGATATACACTCACTCACTCATACACCCAGTCAATCATTTACTCATTCACTTATTTATTCAGCCATTTATGTGTTTCATATTTTGTTCATTCCTTTCTAGCGTTCAATACAATTCAAGTGTTCATATTTAATATTAATTATGTCACTATTAACCTATTGACTATCTTATCCAGTCCAATTTAGATAGAGGACATAGCAATTCAGAATACAGGTTATGTTGTTCTTATTTGATTTTTTTAGTTCCCAGTACTTGAAACTGGGGAATAGTAGGTGGTATACATTTATGAGAATGCGGTTTTATTTTGATATCATCATTATTATTTTTATTATTGTTTTTAATTTCAACATTCTCAGGCTAGTGATTTTTATTTATTTTTATTTTTTTTTAATTCTTTATATAGGTTTGCAGTACACAGGTATTTTTACAGACAGTCATTTTTATTAAGCAGGTGAGATTATTCTGTTCTTTCTTATTAGTCCTAATGTGCATTATAGTATAAACATGCTTGGTCTATCACAAATTCTGTTTTATGTTTGGCAACTCTACTAATGGTCTACTAATTGTTTTATATCACCTGTATTCAGCATCAAGCAAAAATTCAAATTCTTTATTTTTTATTTGTCCTTTTATGACATCATGGGCTCTCAATGCAAGTACTAGCTATAAATATGACATCCACATGCACCAAAAAGACGTTTTTACAAACAATGTATTGATTCATTGTTTGCAGAATCATTTACAATCATTGTTCTAATTTATTTCAGTTGGATCGTACATCAACGCATGGAATATAATGTCTATGTTGCAGTTTAATAGTATTCCAAATACATGTATATTATGATGTTAATTTCCTTCTCGTTATAATCTTTAGCTTATCTTTCATAATGCTTTAGTCCCCGGAGCTAACATGTATGTGCATTTGTCGGGGACTACGTTTTCCGGATGTTTGATGTAATGCATGATTATCTCTTGTAAAATTTTTTAAAGAAGAATAATTATGTAACTTAGCTAGGATGTTGAATAAGCACTCTTCATAATAAATTGTGTACTAGAAGGATGCACACAATAAGAATTCAAAGTTGTTTGTGTTTTACTCTATATATAAGCCAATAAGTATTATTGATTATTAGTATTTTTATTCAAGTGAATATAACAAATCCGGCGCGCTCATTGGTCGAAATTGGAATCTTATGCTGCTATATTTACTTACAAGCTTTACTTACAAGCTTTCGCATCAGTTTCAAAATGGTGGACAGTCGTTTAAAATTACAGAAAAAAATTTTTTTTCTCCGTTATTTGTTTTATTCAAAATATGCTCGAAGACTCGCAGCTCGGTAAATATTCCCCGATAATCACTTCGCCTTCGGCGAATAATTGTTAAATATCAGGGTTTTTTTCAATTATAACATATAATATATATGTAACCATCATGACGTTGAAAAAAGTAATCTGAATCGGATTGGAAGAACATATTTCTATCCATCGGTCAATTACTTTTAATTATTAACGAATGTCGATTGATTTTCTGTTATATCAACTGCATATAACCAGTGATGTGTCGCACATATCTTTGAACTGATTATCAAATATCTTTTTCGGGAGCTCCGCTATTAGGTAATACCTAATTTATAATCACTTTAAATTGTATTATCAGTGTAACCTGGAAGAGAAAAGTGGGAGACAAGTATTCACCTAACTAGTGTGTCATTCTATTCTACATTAAATAACAAAACAACAACAACAACAACCACAAAAAAACAAGATGTCACAAATATAGTGAAGATAGACAAATCAATATAGTCAATATATGTTGTTCTGTAATATTCAGGATGTCAAAAAGGTTTAATTACTTGTATCAATTTAAAAAAATGTTTTGGAGATTTTGCTTTCTATTTCTGAAAATTATGAACCCTTACAAAGTCAGTTATGAAATCTGACAGTGAATCTGAATATTGAAATTTACTGTAACAAAGGTCACTGAGCATACAAGCCCATACAATATACAAACCAAAACCAAAACTTATTTTAAAAATGCTTTTTAAATAATCTTCATTTCAACTTTTTCAATTACCACAGAAAGCCCAATTCATTTGAATCAAGAACATAAAAAAATTAAAATTGAAATTGGAGCTTTGCTTTTAGGTAGTAGTTGTTTTGAGTTGTTTTACAATTTCATCTAAAGTCATGATTAGTGTAACCTGGAAGAGAGAATTCTTGTTTCGTGTAAAGACAACTATTTATCAGTGTCATTCTACTCTACATAATACAAAAAAAAAAAAAACAAGATGCCACAATACTGTCAAGACAGAAAAATCTAAATATAATTTTCTGTAATGTCTAATTGTTTAATTGCATTGAAGGATGTTGAATTAGGTTCAGTATTTATGTGAATGAAATCAGTTTGAGGGATTTTTGCATCCTATTTCTGAGAATTATGAAGCACTTACTACTAAGTCAATTATAAAATCTGACACAAATATCTGAATAAATATCACTATGGTCACTGAGTTGAAAGCCTTATAATTCTCAGGAGACTGAAGGGCAAGAAATAAAGCTTGATCTATAGTCTTTATTTCAACTTTTACAACAAAATGCAATCTTTGTTTGCCTATTACCACAGCAAGCCCAATTCATTTGAATCAAAAATGTGAAAATAAAACAAAGTATTTAAAATTATTATTATATTTAAATGGGAGCTCCGCTATTAGGTAGTACCTAATTTTTATATTATTTTTGATATTATCTGTCCATCCATTCATTCATCTGTAAGGTTTATCTGATTACAAATTTTTAAAATGCCTACTAGTAATCTTGAATGTGTTTTCACAGCATACCAATAAATAAATCAATTGGTTATTCCATATACTATGCTGATTATAAATTTTCCTTTTACGTCTTGTCCATATTTTCACAATATTTTTATAGTTATCAAACTTTTGGTCTACCTTTGCCATACCTGTTTAAATAACCCATAAAGTTTTAGCTTTGCTTCATCGCCAGGGTCTTCTTTAAGAGCAGTTACTCGTTCTTTAGCTTCATCAAACTCTTTGCTAGTCCTTAATGCTCCTCCAGCTGTATATATACCTCTAAATGCAGGCAAAACACGCACTAGAGATGAGCGCGAAAAACACACTAAACGAGCAGCCATCTTGAATTTAGCTCTACAGCGAGTATCCACTGTGCAGATTACAGTGGGCTCATACACAGGGAGTCCAAAATCATTAATCTTATGTGTCCTCCACCCCTCCCCCGATTAGGAGATTTGTCAGCAGTAGGAAAGCAGATGACCCCAGGCCGTCTGAAAACTGTATGTAAAAGAAAGAAAGAAAGAAAGAAAGAAAGAATGAATGAATGAAAGAAAGAAAGAAGGAATAGATGGAATAGATGGATGAATGAACGAATGAATGAAACTCAAATAGTTCTCTCCAACTTTGAGGGGCAAGAGCATTCGGGCTCTTATACATTGTTGTGGTGATAATGCTATTTATTTTTATTCCTAGAAGGGTGTAAGAACCGTTTTTTTGCGACAACTTTAGGGGCCATTCTACATCCCTAACAGTTGCTTAGTAGTTTCAGATTTAGAAGTCAATAATCAGTTGATTAGCTCGGCGAGCGCGAAGTGCGAACCACTCGGTAAACACTGATTTGGAGCAAAGGAGTTCACAATGGCTGCACTTTTTTTGTGGGAGATTTATACTTACCCATCTCTTGGAAAACAATTCAGATATATAAGTGCTGATATTTGTAAAGCTGAAAATATTTTCCAAGAAAAAACGACCCCAATGAAATAAAATTAATCCCTAATTTGGCTTTTACAGGAGCCCATAACTAATAATGATGCAATTTAATATTTATATTAGAAAAAATTGCAAAATTTAGAAATACTCAAAAACTACAGAAAATGCTAAAATCTAAGTATTAAGAAACCAAGAAAGAAAAAAGAGAGTAAAAAGGAAGAAAAAAAAAAATGGAAAAAAGAAAAATATTCTGAACTTCACAGGGCTCGAACCTGTAACCCTTAAATCGGACCCCACGGAAATGGGGAGAAAACAACTAGATAATTGAAAAAAACAAGAAAAAGTTAAAAATGAAATTTGGGACGATTCTCCCGAGACATTCAAAGAAGCTGAGACATCGAATCGACTTACGTTACCGATGAAGATTTCGGCCCCATCCACGCTATCCCGGTGCTACATAAAACAGTTGTCTTAGCCCGAAGGCCAGGGAGGGAGACGATATCCGGACCCTAATCCATACCTTTAGATATCACCTTAGACCGCTACGCTATCTAGACACTTAATGATTATAATGTCTAATCGGGGTAGTCTATTCGGCAAAGTTTCATTGTGATGCTAATAGCTGTTCCAAACCCTTGGGGAAATGGGAGAACAAATCAAAGTCCAGTATAACCGTAAGAAGGATTCCAAAAATAAACAGAGGAAAGAGTAAATAAAAGAATAAATTTCCGTGAACATTTCTAAGTGCATAAAGGCTCTTTGCAAAGTCAAGAAGTTACGCCAATGACTGTTTATGGATTTTACGGTTTTTTTCTTTTGCTGGATGATCATCAAAACTGATTTCCCATTTCATGAACAATCTTTAGGCAAGTTTGAAGGCTTAAAACGTCAGTAAAGTTAAGTACTTTAAACAATTTTAAAATTTAGGTAATATAATTCATACAATTAAGCTTGTTAGTAGCCCATACCAATTTACCTGAGACTAGAATTTACTTTCCAGTTTATCAATTTTAGCCCTACGGGCTTGTTCCGCACTTCAAGACCTCGGTCTGATATTTTTCCGTACTGACCGCGCTTTCGGTTAATAAGAAGTAATTAGTAACTCCAAATCTTTATTAGATAGGTTCATTACTGGGCTACCTGTCGCAGACCGAGCACATGCAGGTGTGCAAAATTACCCAAGTGGCCTTTGCAAGCAAGCTTTGTTACTCGAGCTCCTCGTATAGCCCAAGTGAACGCTGTTACAGTGTCTTTTTGTTAAGTAACAACTCCATCGCGCACAAGCAAGCTAAGGTTCTCGAACAGAATCTTGAAACAATAGAATTTGATTTTCGACGTGCGCGCCGACGGGATCGTTTGCATTCGGCGTTTGCTTTAGCTCTATTGTTTAAGAGCCTTAGCTTGCGCGCGCGCGATGGCAAAGTTACTAAAAATAGCCTTAGTCGCCATGAACATCGCACTGACATCAATAGTTAGTTTCGCTCTCTTAGTATTATTGTTTCTTATTATGTGAATGACACCACTTTGGACTATTCTCAATCAATCAATCAATCAATCAATCAATCAATCAATCAATCAATCAATCAATCAATCTTATTCTAAATAAATAAGTTGATGCAATTGGAATCACTCTGAGGTAAATCTTAGGTGACGAAACTTGAATACTAGTGTTTTGCGAAAGTAAATCACAGTTCAAGTCTCCAATTGCAAAGATATACAACTCTCAGAGTCTATTCTTGCATTGTCAGGATATGTTTTCAAAAATGTCAAAAATGGTAATGCATCGTCATTGATATGGAGGTATTTTTAAATTAATAAAACAGAAAAATAATTACCATAGCTGGAAAGAGCATGCTAAAACTAAAAAAAAAAAGTGAAGTTTAAAGGAAAGAAATTCAAAACTCGCGAGAACATGAATTTTTGAAAAGAGTGAATTTTGTAAGTAAACCTGTTTTGCTTTCTCTTTCCTACCAACGAATGTTGGCATATAAAATTTCGATTCTTGAAATTAAAATTCATATCTTCGTGAGTTTTGAAGTTACTTCATTCAAACTTCACAGTTTTACTAATTTTGACGTCGTCTTTCAGCTATGGTAATTATATTTCTGAGCTGTGACTTTTGAAATTACATGATAAAAGCTCATTTTTCTACGTGGGCTAAAAACGTAACTAGTAAAAACGAACAAGTTTCGATCTAAGCTGTGCTCCGTGATCAGACATGAGTCGTATGGTGGCTGCTACGTGTATGTGTATGTAAATTTGTATGTAAATGTGTGATTGTTCAATTGTCTCGTAATGAAAGCGCCCTTGTAAACCTTCGACTCGATCACGTTGAGCTGCGCCCTTCGTAATTCAGCACTTGGCTGCGAGGAAGGGTGATGAGCTACCCCAATTTTTTTATAAGACTAGCAATATTCAGTACTTAGGGAAGTCATTCTAAAGCCTCTTACCTTACCTTTGATAGCTAGGATTGTTACATAAAGCTTTCGTCTGTCGGTACTCTGCGTGAAAATCAATGACTAGATATATAAGCAAAGAAGGAAGGAAGGAAGGAAGGAAGGAAGGAAGAATGGAAGAAAGGAAGGAAGGGAGGAAGGAAAGAAGGGAGGAAGGAGGAAGGGAGGAAGGAAAGGAAGAAAGAAAGGACTGAAGGAAGGAAGAAAGAAAGAAAGGACTGAAGGAAGGAAGGAAGGAAGGAAGGAAGAAAGGAAGGAAGGAAGGAAAGAAGAATGGAAGAAAGGAAGGAGGGGAGGAAGGAAAGAAGGAAAGAAGGGTGGAAGGGAGGAAGGGAGGAAGGGAGGAAGGGAGGAAGGGAGGAAGGGAGGAAGGGAGGAAGGGAGGAAGGGAGGAAGGGAGGAAGGGAGGAAGGGAGGAAGGGAGGAAGGGAGGAAGGGAGGAAGGGAGGAAGGGAGGAAGGGAGGAAGGGAGGAAGGGAGAAACGAAGGGATAAAAGTAGGCAAGAAAGAAGGAAGGAAAGGAAGAAGGAAAGGAAAGGAAGGAAGTAAAGAAGGAATAAAAGGAAGGGAGGGAAGTTAGGGAAATGTCAAGCAGGAGATATCAAAGAAATTGGAAAAAGAAAAACTAATAAAATTCGAAAGAATTTAAAGGGTAAAATTTAATTAGAAAAATTATCAAACGGGATATATATTAAGGAAATAATGAAAAAGAAATGAAAAAATCAAGCGGATTACAAAGCAAACATAAAAGATAAAGTAAAGGAACTGCATGATTATCCGAAAACCTGAAAACTGAGAGCAAAAAGAAAGAAATGAAAACGGAGAACAAAGAGAAAATACAATATTTTATCTTCAAGTTTATTTTTAATCAAAATTTGTCAAGCATTTGAAGTCTTGATAGGCGTTTAAATCGCTTAAAATATATTTGAATGTTTGACAGCGAATGTTACCATTCGTGACACTTGTCGAAGACACGTTCAATTTTCTTGTATTGTGTGATTGAAAACATTTGAAAGCTTCTCGCTTTCAAGTTGCACTTACGATATCAAAAGCGCTGTATAAAATAAAAATGTTGAAAGAAGCTTCAGCTGAACTAACGTACACGACAGCAGGTTAAAGGGACTGTTTAAACGAGTCTAAAGTAACATTCCAAACTTCTTTTTTTAAATACAATATCAAGAAGAACGGAGACAAAAGCGAAGAAAGATATATTTAATAAACAGAGCGGTACTGACGTTTAATATTTTATCAACACAAAACGCCTCCAAAAAGCTTAAAATAAGTGTCGTTGAGAATAAAAACAAACATCTCCTGCAGTTAGCTCGAGTCTGGAGAGAAACATTTGATTAATAACTTTATTTGAAGCACTTTTGAAACAATTTTTTGATCAAGTATTTCAAAAGCTCCTAAGAGCAAACTTTACTTCGTGTCCAAACAAAATTAGTTTTTAAAAGAGATCCCAAGGACTGAATAAACTGTTCCTTTGGTAACAGCCATTAGACGTAAAAGGCTGTTGAAACAGATGTTTTATCTGAGAAATACAAAAGCAAAAAGCTCTAGAATCGTCCCCATATTGTATCCAACACTCTCAGAGCGGTTGTCTCGCGTTGCAGTTCAGGAATTCTCGTTTGAATTTCTTCGTTTATAATGCAGATACCACCGTTTGTGTGGGCTTTGTTTCTAGCTTTGGTTTTGGAGTGTGTTGTTGGAGAAACTCGTAATTTTGTTGAAGAAGAAGATGGTTCATTGAGTCAACTAAATAACGACCCTGTTCGTGGGAATGGAAGATTCAAGGTAACAAAATCTCAACAGTTTCAGAACTTGAACATTTCGAGTTTCCGTGAAACTTATATAAATCTATACGAAATTATATTTATCGGACTAAAAATTAAGGTGAAGCATTGTAATTAAGTCCCATTTTCGATTTAATTGGTCGATATAATTATTCTTTAATTTATCAATTTCATTAGAGTCTCTATACAATCAACAATAATTTGGAGCGTAGTGTGGATATTTTTGACCCAAAGCCATTAAAAAATCCATGTTTAACTTATTGGAGACGCGGGTCATTTGATATTTGATGGGGTGGATCCGAGAGTTTGTTTCAAATATAGTAAGCACAAATTGGAAGATAATTTTGCTCTTGCACGATATTCATTTTTTACCCGCCCCAAGGGTTGATATTTCTTTACAAAAATCAATCAAAACTAAAACTAGGGTCTGTGTTCTTATTCAAGGAAGGGTATAAGTTTCACTACTTTAATTCATGAATGGTAATATATTGCGCGCACAAATAAGCAAAAATCATTTACATCGACATATATACATTGATAACAAAATCCTTGCGAGCGCGAAGCGCAAACCGTTCAGGCCACAAGATGTTAAATGTTGGCAACGATAACATTCTAGTTTCATGATTTGAGGTGCTCTTGCATAGGGGGGGGGGGGGGGTTGGGGGTGGGAGAGGTGGGGAGTCACGAGTTACACGACAAGAAGTTACACGCGGCTGCTTCTGTAGCTTCTTTGGAAAAAACCGTAATTAAGAGCAATTAAGAGTAATTAATTGCAAGCGCGGCGCGCGAACTGCTTCATATATAAAATTCTGTAGTACAGTGAAATAACGGCTACTTTTTGTCGATTTGGTATATTCACAATGGATAATAGCTTTTTCTTTCAGTGAGCACAAAAGCCTACGTCTATTACTGTGACAACACACATCGAGATTTTTGCCTGACTGGTTCTCAGTCTTACGTCTCTCCAATGCAAGAGTAATTTGTATTCAAGTTTTTTGGAGAGACGACTAGGCCTACGGGTTATTATTAACGTGTATAATTTTAACTACAACTTTTTCGACAGTGGAAAAGATGTCGCAAAGAATCTGATTGCGGCCCTGGCTATCGCTGCCGTAGACGCTGGTGTCGACCTCAGCGCATGTGCTCAGTCCACCGACACTGTCCCACTAAAATGTACTGTGATAGAAGTGATGGGGTTTGTAAGCCCGGTGTACGAGTTTGTAAAGCTCATCGGGACTGTGGCTACTACATGTATTGTAATGATGGAGTCTGTGCAAAGAAGCAATGTCACTGGTGGCGTCACTGTCCGTATGGTCACACATGTGTTAAACCAGGTACATGGCATTCAGGCGCTTGTAGGAATTAAATATCAATACAGATTTTATCAATACATTTATAAATTATTTATCAATACAGATCCATCTATATAGATGAGGAGTAACACCGGATAAATGTGCATAACGCATCTGTTTTTTCGTTCGTTTTTATGAATTAAAAAAAAATGTTTTAGCTTGTGTGGATGAAACGGGAAGGCCAAACAAAGGTACAAAAAAGATGCGTCAGTTTTGACCAATCAAATTTATCCAGATTGGTGTGTGTAGAGTTATACTTATGGGAAGAAAAAACACTGCTATACAATGGGCAGTACATTACGTATACTGAGTCTGCGTATGTTGCTTGTGCTTATGTTACTAGTGAAAAGACAAGCACTGCTAATGAGCAGTACATTACTGAGTCTGTGTATGTTGCTTGTGCTTATGTCACTAGTGAAAAGACAAGCACTGCTAATGAGCAGTACATTACTGAGTCTGCGTATGCTGATAATCTCTCATGTGATATAGATGGTATGTACTTACATTGATGTTTTCTTCCTTCGCTTTTTCCGTTAGGATTGTGCAAGCTGAGAAAAGGTTTCTGCAAGAAGGAATCTCACTGTTCGTCCAATCAGTGCTGTTTGAGGTACTACGGGAAACGCTACGCAGGGGTGTGCTCACGACGTGTTCGTCCAAATGGCTGGTGTGATTTAAAGGTACGATTTAAACGTGATATGGCAATGATGATGGTGACGATTTTCTATAAATTAAAGTTAGGTGCGTCTCTATTGGAGGATATTTGCTGACGCATACGTAATGAGTTTTTCTCACCTCTTGCGTGACACTTTAATTTTTTTATCCAAAGGCAACAAAAATATGATATTTGAAAAGAGAACACCAAAGTTAGCAAAAATTAAAATTTTGAGGTAGTTTCGATGAATGTTATGGGCGGTTAAAGTTTGTGCTTTTGTATAGAAACGTTCGGTGGAGCGCAACACGAACTTCGGCCGCCCACAACTTTAGCGTCATTCATCGAAACAACCTCAAAATTTTAATTTTTTGCTAACTTTGGTGTGCTCTTTTCAAGTATTATATTTTTGTTTTTGTTGGATTAAAATTTAAAATTGCATGCAAGGGGTGAGAAAAACTCATTAATGATTTTTACATTTTGTGTTTACGTTTTGCTTCAATTGCATAAACCAATTTCAAGCTATAAACAAACAGCCTTCAGAAATTAAACCGCTGTCAGTAACATCTGAAAAATTGAGGGTATTTGCTTCAAATATTTTTGAGTAATTAGCCTTTAAATTTTGCGATTTCAAAGTCCTGTAACTTCGAGTAAAGAAATCACTTTCCAATTTTCCGGTTTTACCAAAGTATGACATTGTATTTGTTGTGTTTATTTGTAACGTACAGTTCGATTTCTAACAATTTATGGTGATGGATGAACGCAAAATGAACGACAAGAAGAGTCGTCCATTCCGCAAGTTACGCTTTCACTGGGCATCTTGATAAAGGCGATGTAAGAGAGGAAGACTGAGGACGACAGTTGCTTCCTTACCACAGGAAGCCCAAGAACTTAAAAAAGTAACTTGCAGAGATGGCTTACGAACCAAATCTAATTTTGCTATTAATGCCATCCTAATCCTCCTCTCTAAAGGGTTCCAAGTCATGAAATTTAACTGTTTTTCTCCACAGGGGAAAAGAACTTGTGCGTGCCAACTGGGCTACTCGTGCGTACGTGTCAAGGGAAATTGGTGGAGAAATTGGTGGAGAAGGCGGTGGAGAAGACGATGGGGAAAATGTAGACGCCTCGTCATCCCGACCACACCTGAACCCACAGGCGAGCCTGGATCAGGGGACATGGAAGTGTAATGGTTTAGCATAGTCGTTCAGTTGTATGGAGTTAAAGATGGACTGAACAATAAACCAAATGCTTATGAGCGTACTTGATTTCGTTATTCCAAAGGCGCACACCATCCATGCCCATGGCCATCTAATAAACTTTATCTAACGTAAGGCACTTAATTGATTGGCTGATCGATAGCAATTAACGCAGCCAAACGTTAACACAGCTAAAGACGTCTATTAAGCTCTTTAGACTTGTACTGTACTTTTCTCTAACTCTTGAAATAATATAGTGATCCCTATTTTCTTTTTACTCCACTACATACGCAGCGTTATGTCTTAGGAAAAAGGCCTACGTTCACGCAGAAAAGCTGTTTGTAGCATTACGTCTGGTGTATAAACCTTACGTTTCCGCGCAGCTTCATAGAAATGTACCTTACGTTTCAACGCAACGTCAGGTGTAGCGTCATTCTTAAAGTAAAGTAAAGTAAAGCAACCATATTTAACGTCGATGACTCGTAACAGTAATTCAACTGACAAACCTGAGGTCGACAGTGCGCTCATTTTACTCCTTCTCTCCATCAGTGCTCCGTTTTAAGGGTATTTAAAGCTAATTAAAGCTACACAGATTGGAAAGAAGTTGAAACAAGGATGTGAGGTCTGGCTGAGGATCGAACTCGGGACCTCTCGCACTGAAGGCCGCGCACTAACCAACTGTGCCATCATTGCTCCAACTGTGCCATTCTTGCGAATGAACTTTACAGTTCTCAGCGGTATAAAACCCTTCATTTTTGCACGGGACCCTATACTTTTTTGGCACTTATTTGAAAAAGCTACTAAATATCTCAAACGTATCAAATTTGTAGAAAAAGTTTATTACTCAAACCTATGAAAAAATCGATTTTTCTAACAAGTTTTGTTCGACTTGAGGGAACCTTTCGTTTGAAGTCACGCTACAAAATCCAAGAAATGAAGGTATAGTTTAGTCATTATATCAAAAGGGTTTATGGTATTACGTAGAATATACCACTGGCTAAATTTTGTGTTATTGTAGTCCTTGTAGAGCTATATTTTGGGAATTGTAATTATTTTTTCTAATTATTTCCGGTGACGTGTTTTTTTGGCTCAAAAACTCGTAAATAGGCATCCATTCAACGCTAATTGTCTTGAAAACGAAAACTAGTGACCCTTTTTACGTACTTTTCATTTTTTAAATCAGCATTAAATTTCACTCCAGAAAATTGTGGTTTGAACAAGTTCTCATTATTTTTCTCTAAAGTAGTCAGTCATCTTAATTCTTATCATACTTACTATTATTACTATAATTATCTTGTTTAGTTTAAAAGCGCCTCTACCCTCTTGGATAGCCGCGTCTTTATAAATTGTCACATGAACAGGCTATGGGGAGGGTGGGGATTACAGGACGAAATGTAGGGGTTTGGGGAGGGGGCCCGATTCCCTATCTCCCTCTCCCCTCCCTCCCCATGTTTGCCTTTTTACAGGCTAAAATTTTATTCTTCCGTATAAGCTATTATATTATCTAGTAATGCTTCATCGAGTATGTAAATGTTTGGGATGACCTTCATCCCGTGATAAATGTTTTCAGACAAAACTATTTCAAAAATCGAAAACTGTCGAAACACTTAATTTTCCTCTGCCTTTAAGTCTACGATTTTTGTAAGGATTTTGCAATGAATAATTATTACATTGTGTTTTATTCACACTTTGCAACTGAGATCACTAATCTAAAATCACTACTAGTGAATTGAAAACCAGAATTGAATCGAAGGATCGATCACAGTCGTGTTTCAGTATTCTCGTCACGCTTTGCTTGAGAACTAGAGTACCTCTCTTATGCCTTTGATACTGAGAACAAAACTATATCCAATCCATTCATTCATTCATTCATTCATTCATTCATTCATTCATTCATTCATTCATTCATTCATTCGTTCGTTCGTTCGTTCGTTCGTTCGTTCGTTCGTTCGTTCGTTCGTTCGTTCGTTCGTTCGTTCATTCTGATATTCATTCAAATCAGACCACCTCTTGTTGTAAATAGTTTAATTAAAATTTTTGGGGTGACCTTTATCCCGTTATTTATGTTTTCAGACAAAACTATTCCAAAAATCAAAAACTGCCTCAACACTTAATTTTCCTTTGCCTTTGTGTTCACTATTTTGGTGAGGAATTTGCAATAAATAATTATTACAGTGCGTTCTATTCACACTTTGGAACTGAGATCACTGATCTAAAATCACTAGTGAATTGAAAACCAAACTTGATTATAAGGACGTGTTTATTCTCGTTACGCAAGGCTGGAAATCTAGACTACCTCATCAATACCTTCGCTTTGAGCGAGCAAAACTATATGCAGTGATATCGATTTATTAGGAGTGATAGGTACTCTTCGAACATTAGCCAGTCTTCACAGTCTTCAACCAATCAAAATGTGATATTCATATAAAAGCAAACTACAAATGATATTCTAAATGTCGATATGTAAATTCAGTTGTAACCTCTATATACAGTCACGGTCAACTTCAGCTGTCTATCAGTGTACACCCATGATGTCGTGGTTACCACTATATCAGTACTATATCCTGCAGTTCTCGGAATCTGCAGCCAAACGAAGCCAGACTGCAGGATGGCCGAATTCAATGATTTCGTTTCAAGTTTAGAACAAGAACTTACGTGTGTAATTTGCCAAGACATCTTTAACGAGCCCAAAACGCTTCCGTGCCTTCACAGCTTGTGTCAAAACTGTATTGAAAGATGGAAGGAATCGTGCAAGACCCGAGGACAGCCATTTACTTGTCCTACTTGCATGGCACCCATCGATGGCGACATAACAAAGCTCAAATCTTCGTTCCACCTCGAGTCCCTGAAGGAACTCCTTCTTGCTATGAAAACCAAAGCAAACGAACAAGATAAGCTTAACCTTCCAAACTGTGTTTCATGCGAGAAACATGTTATTTTGGTTGCCTTTTGTCCTGAGTGCGAAGGCATGGTTTGCGCTGACTGCAAGAACGCCCACATTACAATGAAACAATTCCGAGACCATCAAGTGACTTTGTTTGGTGACTTGAAGCGAGAACATGTGAACACCTACATCACCAATCAACAACGGTGCTCAATCAAATTCCACGAAAAATACAAGTTAGAGTACTATTGTCAAACTTGCCACCAATCCATTTGTCAAAAGTGCACTTCCACAGTTCATAGCACTCACGACAAAATTGGCATCGAAGAGAAAGCCGAGGAAATCAAGCGATTTATCCATCAAGAATTGGATCGTGTGAACAAGCAACGACAGAGATTTTTGCAAGAACTTGAATTCTCCATGCAAAACGTAAGACGTTTGGAGAACGAAGTCAGCACAGCCAAGAAGGAAGTGTGCGATGCAGTACAAACTCAAATCAAGATTTTACAAAATCATCAAATCAGCATAACAAAAACCTTGGATGCAATGCTTCTGGAACACAAAAAAGGAAATGATGAGGAGCAAAGAAAAATTTCTGCTGCCATTCAACAGCTGGATGCATTGAATAAGCAGGGCAAAGCTTTACAAGATCAAAATGTTGCTCATTTTGTTCTTGAAAGTCAATTTCCCCAAAGATGCCAAGAGGTTTTGAGAAATCCTCGATCTATCTTAAAATCGCAATCAAATATTAAACGAAACCGAACAGTGCGATACATTGCAACTACAGTCGCACAACCTGTGCAAGACCTCGGCCATATTGAAGAGAGCGTAACAGACCCATCTCGCTGTTCCATAGTGGAATTACTGAGTAATGTTGAAAATAGCGGTTCAATCAGGCAATGTGAACTCGTAACAAGGAATTCCGATAACCAAGTTTGCTACACAAATCTCGGTTCTATTGATGTACAAATAATCAAAGATGATGACGGCTTTGAGGTTGAAAACGAACTCACAGAAACCGAACGTGGGAAGTTCATCGTGACGTATAAAGCAGAGAAACCGTCAGCGTACCAAATGCTGGTGAGTATTGGAGGAAAAGAAGTCAAGGATTCTCCAAAGACGCTGCATGGTAAAGTTGACTTTAAGGCTGTGAAAATCTATGGAGTTAACAAGGAGGATGGAACTCAAATGTTAAATAGTCCAAATTCACTTGCAGTAAGTGTTAATGGAGAGGTAATCATTGCTGATACGTATAATCACCGCATTGTGGTACTAGATGCTGATGGGAACTTTATACGTCAGTTTGGTGGACAAGGAACGGGAGATGGTCAACTGTGGTATCCACGTGGAGTGGTCATGAATGAAAACAACCTACTTGTCAGCGATAATCCAGATGGTAAATATGGTAGGCTTCAAGAATTCGACATCAATGGTACTTACCTTAGAACTGTCTGCAGCCAAGAAACAAAAAATGTGTTAAGGAGAATATGTGTTAACGATCAACACATCGCAGTGTGCTGTGGGAACCTTGATGATATAACTCGGTCAGGTATAAAGTTGTTGAGTAAACAGTGTGGACAGGTTGTTAAAGAAATTCGTACTACTGGTAACATTCCATCGTACATTGCTTATGGTAGCCATAAATACTTTGTATCATATCGCAATCAGGTGGGCTCTGCGCTGGACTATGTTGACGTTCTCGATGAGAGTGGTGCTCTCCTGTGCAAATTTGGAACTAAAGGAAAAGCAGACGGTCAGTTCGATGGTATAAGGGGAATGGCTAGTTATGGTGGAGACATGCTTCTGGTCTGTGATACTGGTAACCACCGGGTTCAAGTCTTGAAAGACGACGGTAAATTTGTTAAGTCGTTTGGTAGCCGTGGTTCAGATCTAGGTCAAATGAATATGCCTATTAATGTAGCTATTTCTCCAGACGGTAAAGTGTTAGTGCTAGAATTTTATGGAAACCGAGTAACTGTGTGGGAGTGAGTGTAGTCAACAAATCTTGGAATCTTTTTGGGTTACAATTTTTTTGGAGGGGGTGGGGAGGGGTCAGTATTTTTTAACAGCGGATAGAAGGGGGCGGTTTAATTGTTTTCCTTACATAACGTTGTTCTACTAGTCCAGGGGCGTAAGGCGGAGTTTTTCAGAGGTACACACAATTTCTAAAGAGCGGTGTTGATGTTAAGTTTTTAACAAACTAGTTATAATTTTGACAAAATGCTATTTTCTACATTTGCGCGAAATACGTGTCTACCAACTTTAATTTCGTCTTTGGTCATTTATTTGTTTATTAAATTTGTTTATTATTCATTTTTTGTCAAAAGTTTCAGGCACGCACGTGCGTAATGGCGTACAGGGTCTATCAGCTCCATTCAGCTTCCCCCTGTTTTGATAATGTTATATAGTGATTGCCTTTAACATACTTATGATGGGTGCCTGAACTTTTACAACACGAACCGATCGGGTGAACTCCTTATATATAGGTTTTTCTTTTATTTCTTGTCTTGTTGTATCCTACTAGTGTTGTATTTTAATTCGCGCCTTTTTCTTGTTACCAAATTTGATATACAGTCAATCTTATAAACGTTGTTTAGATGAAGAGACATTTATTAAACATGCACGTGTGTCATTAAATATTCATCATTCAGGACAACCCGGATTAATATTATTCAGGTTAATATTAATCTCAAGGATTACTATAACTCAGTAATGGATTATTATAATGCAGTATAATCCAGCAGTTTTTTTAGCCATTAGGATTAATATCAATCTGGGTAGGATTAGCATTAATATGATTAATATTAATCGCAAGTATGATAAATATTAATCTTAATATAATCTAGCAGATCAATAGCTCTGTTAATTGACTGATCAGAAACTGCAAAATAGAATTCTGATCTAAATAATATCGATCGTCCTTTTGCAGCAAATAGCGAGCATTAATATCAAACACAAAGAGCTGAGCATTTAATTGTCTGATCATGATTGAAGAGATAGATCAAGGGAGAAATGTTATAATATAGATGACAGCGATAATCTCCCGCAGCTTTACTATGTTTATTTAGGAGTTTCATATCAAGTCAGTTTTGGCAAGGGTCATCTAGGCAGTCTATACAATACAATACAATAAAGGTTATAATTCCAGATGCAACTAAAAATTGTATGTTACAGATATGAGAAAAGCTTAAAGCGAGTACGTTACTATATATAGGCATCTAGAAAGAAAGTTGTGAGGTTATCCCTATATGAAAACTCCTATAGAGGTGCCAAGAGACTTGCGATATTGGCATTAAGGGTGGCCATCATAACATGGCTCCTTCGAACCTTGGGGCAATTCGTGTCTTTGCGGTTGGATTTGTTATTATAATCCGCGGATATTAATCGGGGTTGTCCTGATCATTCTACAATTAGACGCATGATATATTTAAAGTGCTACTCTGATAAAAAACGGTGAAATTCTATTGAAATAAATCTTCAAGGGTCTATTGATCACCAGTTAAAATACCTTTTTAGAATTCAAAAGGGAAATACTAGATTTTTAGCGTTCATTTTAGATGTCAGTGACGTCATCGACTTAACTCATGGATTTACTCCATACATTTCTTTGTATTTTATGACTTCAATTATTCTATTCATTTCTGCTCCAATAATTTTGCTTAAGAGTTTTCTTGCAGTTATTGTGTCAAGGACTAATTACATGGTCAGTGATCTGTAATTGAAAAAAATTACACTGAGATATTTTGATTGCAAAACACAAAGAGATGTATGGAGTGAATCCATGAGTTAAGTCGATGACGTCACTGACATGCACCTAAAAAGAACGCTAAAAATCTAGTACTTCCCTTTTGAATACTAAAAAGATATTTTAACTGGTGATCAATAGACTCTTAAAGATTTATTTCACAAAGTTTCTGCTAAATAGAATTTCACCGATCAGAGTAGCACTTTAATCTTGATACAACTTGACTTTATGAGCGCAAATTTTTGGGGCGCGAAGTCAATGATATAGTCAATCAACATTAAATGGGAGGGGAGGGAGGGGGGTCCCTGTTGTGTATTTTATACTGACAAGAATAATTCTAAGTTATCAGCATCAAGGGTTTTAAACCTGTTGCTTATATTCAGCTTATGCTCCAATGCTTTTTTTACTGGCTCTAAATGCCCTGAGTCTGTAAATTCCAAGACAATACCTGAATTTCGCGCATTTACTGTGGTTTAAATGACCTTACAAGTCTTTTTCAACTAGACAATGTCTATGCGATTGACTGTGTTGTTACAGTATACAGTGGTTTCACTTTGACTAAATTGCTAAACAAAAATAGTTAACAGTATGTAACAGTCATATAGGGACAAAAGAAACGAATAAGAGTATACTAATGTCTGTTATCGTGAATATCTGTTTGACGGGTAAAGTATATTTACTTTAATTTGCTAAATAAATATATACTTTATTTCATTATTGAAATATATATGTTAAAAACAATATTTTAACTTTAATTTTAGCTTTTTTAGATTCATTTGATGTCGTTGTCACAACTCATCAGCAACAAGCAGCATGTAGAATGAATGTTTTTGCTGTTTTATGTAAACTAGACTAGTTTTCAAGATAACTTAATATGACATGTGCACGAGCACATGAAAATGTACACATCTTGTAATTGGCTAATAGCCTCATAGAAACGAGTGGGATGTGACGTAAAAGGATTGTTTCTAGCTCGTTACTCTGAACTTAGTGTACTACGCAGCCGCAGTTTGTAGCACGATTTACACGACAACCTTTTTATGAGCACGCGGGCCCAGCATTTTTGGCACGACACACGTAATTATCATCGTGTGAACAGAAAGTGTTTTGTCCTGATAGGGGTGCTGTACCCAAAATAATCGGTCCACGTGCACAGATTTAGGGGTGTCGTATAGGTGAATATAGCTATGTGCACAACTGAACAATGATTCTTTCATTATCATTCAACCTAGAAGCTGGTTATACTTGGAATTTCATGTGTTTTATGTATCAATGCGTTGTTGTTACCACGTCACTAATATCAAAATATGTCTCGCGCTTCTTTACAATCATCTAATCAACAGATTTCCCAATGTGCATTTCGTTCTCAGCTTTTATGTTTTAAAGAGGATCAATGTTTATGCAAATAGCTGTACTGGTACTAAAGAAACAAACCATGGTCAATCTTGTTGATATGTGATGATTGAATGTTTATATGTTTTTGTAGTTTTAGGGCTTCATTTAGGGTTTTATATATGAAGGGTAATTTAGTCTATGTATTAAGGTTAGATTTAAATAAATAACTTTGAAGAACATTTATATTGAAAGTAAAACAGTGCACTAGGCAATTAAATAAGTGGAAAAATATAGAGGTCCATGGAATCTGATAAGGATCGTTATCAACACGTAATTTTTTGCTAGTGCATATATGTAGTTATAGAAAAAATATCACAAACACAAATCCACCTAGATTAAAATGACTATTTTAGGGTAAGTGCTTACTCAATTGTAAAATGACTACATTTTATACAATAAACTTCATTTGAATGAAATTTTGTGAATGATTTCCCAATGCTCATATTTCGTTCTCATCTTTTATGTTTTAAAGAGGATCAATGTTTGTGCAAATAGCTGTACTGGTATTAAAGAAACAAACCATGGTCAATCTTGTTGATATGGATGATTGAATGTTTATATGTTTTTGTAGTTTTAGGGCTTCATTTAGGGTTTTATACACCTATTTCAGAAAAGGTTGTCGTACGAGAGGTCTCAAGCCTACGCGAAAAAGGAGTATGTTATGGGTAGTAGGCAAAAAATTACTCTATTTTCAGGTTTGGTCTTGATTTCAGCACTAACATGAAAGTGAAGTTCTTTAGTCTTTATGGTCAAGGTAAGCTATGTTGAGTTGTTGCATGGCTGATTTGTGTGGTTTTATAGCTTTAGTAATTTCTACCCATACTCCCTTTTGGGTGAGTCGCGTAAGTTTTGTCGACATTAATTGAAATAGGTGTATATGAAGGGTCATTTAGTCTATGTATAAGGTTAGCTTTAAGTTAAACATTTATAAAATATTTGAGATATAACGCGCGCGCTGATTGGCTGGCTACCATGTTTATATCAGAGGACAGAGACATGGCTCGCTCAAAAAACGTCGAAAATATTTTATAAAAGCAATATAAAACGATCGCTTATGTCTTTGTTCTGTGATATAAACACTCTGGAAGATGTAGAGCACTCGAAAAGCAAGAGAAACACTCGGCTACGCCTCGTGTTCCCAAGCTTGCTTTTCTCTTGCTCTACATCTTCCATCGTGTTTATATTACAGAACAGAGACATGCGCACGCGTTTTATATTCCTTAATTATATTGAAAGTAAAACAATGCACTAGGCAATTAAACAAGTGGAAAATTTAAATATAGGGGTTAATGGATATCAGTTAATAAGGATCGTTATCAACACGTAATTAATCCTCGTGTGAATTGTTAGTTATTTTTGCTTGTTCATATATGTAGTTATAGAAAAAATATCACAAACACAAACCCACCTAGATTAGAATGACTATTTTAGGGTAAGTGTTTACTCAATTGTAAGATGACTTCATTTTATACAATAAACTTAATAATTTGAATGAAATTTTGTCTATGAGCCTTACGTTTACGCAATGTTGTTAAGACGGAAACGCTACAGAATACCCTACAGAGTTAGATGGTTACAGTAGAGCCTCAAATATTGTCAACGATCCTTATATTAAATAAAAACCTCCAATGAACGACAAATGTTTTCGTACACCAGGGACGACGGCTTAATTAGGGTTGGACTGTATATAGGTGAGTTACATCAAGTCTGCTTTTAGGGGATTGACCACTGACCAAGTGATCACTGACCCTTTCCCAAATTAATGAATTAGAATACAACTGTAAGTCCTGGACCACACTTTGGACAGGATGCGCCACTTCTCTAGAAATCTAAAATATGAATTGGAAATATTGTAACAGCCATCTCAACAACAGTGACCACCTCCATCTTAAAAAGTCCAATGTAAAGTTTGAAGTGTTTTGCTATTGATATTAATTGCCACTTTGACAGAAAGGAGGCCATACCACATACGTTGCTATCTTGGTAAGAACCGAAGTCAGAAGCCTGTTTTCAAGCAGCGAATTGTTAATTGTTTTCATACGTAAGCGTTTGCACACAGGAAACCCAAGAAAAGCCAGGACAGGCGCACCTTGTGTAAGAATCAAAGAAACCTGGTTCGCACTAGCGTCATGACACTCGCAATCGCAATTGCAATAGAAATAGCAAGAAGCTTACGATCTAGTGTGATTGTTTAACTTTTTGAACACTGAGTAAAGTTTTTAAGCTTATCTTAAGCTTTTGACTTCTGGCTAGAGTCTCGATCACGATTCAATATCAATATTGCAAAACTACAATGTCTTAAGGAATTTCCAAAAAGTACATTTTCAAGTACATTTTGAAATCTGCTTTTCGGAGCATTTTGAGAACTCAATTTTGGTTGCTATGCACGCCATCCGTGACGTCACATCGCAGACATCACTGTACCAGCGCGCGTCTAATAAAAACCATTGGAGTCACCTCCTCCCTCCTAGTTGGCAACGATAACATTCTAGTTGCATGATTTGAAGTGCTTTGGGGGGGGGGGGGGGGGTAGGCACGAGTTACACGGCAAACGGACTTGCAATGAAAGAATTTCCAAACAACTGCTTCTGTAGCCTTTTGGGGATAAACCGCAATTAAGAGCTATTGCAAGCGCGGCGCGCGAACCGCTGCTCCATATATAGAATTCTGTAGCACAGTGTAATAAATAACGACTACTTTTTGTCGATTTGGTATATTCACAATGGATAAACTGTATCTTATGTTGCGGGATATTTTTTGAGTTAAAGAGCTAACTCAATATTTTTGGGGAGATTATTTATGCTCATAGTTTAGTTCATTAGTTGATATAGCTTTTTCTTTCAGTGAGCACAACAGCCTACGCCTATTACTGTGACCACACACATCGAGATTTTCGCCTCCTAATCTCAAAATGATGGGGGGTTCTCAGTCTTACGTCTCTCCAAAGCAAGAGCAATTTATATTCAACTAGTGTTTTTTGGAAAGACGCCTACGGTTTATTAGTAACGTGTTTTATTATACAATTCTCAAAGAACGCACGTAATATGCACAAGAACGCGAAAAATATGAGACCGTATTAGGTTAGTAACATTTGAATGGCTTCCCGGTGCAAAGCCGCGCGCTAAGCAAAGTCAAAAGTGGCAATAAAAACGATATCATTGTATTGATTTTTGCAGAATTGTATAATAAAACGTTATTGGTCGATTATCCAGGGAATACAGCTGTGAATTTTTACTTGTTACTTACATTTTGGTTCGCCTAAAGGCTCGCCAAAATACAGCATGACTCGTAAAAATACAAGCTGTATTAGCTGATTAGTCGACCAATAACCTATATAGATTTTAACTGATACTTTTTTGACAGTGGAAAAGATGTCGCAAAGAATCTGATTGCGGTCCTGGCTATCGCTGCCGTAGACGTACGCTGGTGTCGACCTCAGCGCATGTGCACAGTCCACCAACACTGTCCCACTAAAATGTACTGTGATAGAAGTGATGGGGTTTGTAAGCCCGGTGTACGAGTTTGTAAAGCTCATCGGGACTGTGGCTACTACATGTATTGTAATGATGGGGTCTGTGTAAAGAAGCAATGTCACTGGTGGCGTCACTGTCCGTATGGTCACACATGTGTTAAACCAGGTACACGGCATTCAGGCGCTTGTAGTAATTAAAAATCAATACAGATCCATCTATACGGATTAGGAGTAACACAAGATGGATGTGGAAAACGCATCTTATCGTCCGTTATTATGAACAAAAGAAAAATGTTTTAGTGTGGATGGAAGGCCTAACAAAGGTACAAAAAAGATGTGTCAGTTTTGACCAATCAAATTTATCCGGGAAAAGACAAGCACTGCTAATGAGCAGTACATTACAGAGTCTGTGTATGTTGCTTGTGTTTATGCTTATGTCACTAGTGAAAAGACAAGCACTGCTAATGAGCAGTACATATACTGAGTCTGTGTATGCTGGTAATCTCTCATGTGATATAGTTGGTATGTGCTTACATTGACGTTTACTTCGTACATTTTTTCCGTTAGGTTTGTGCAAACTAAGAAAAGGTTTCTGCAAGAAGGAATCCCACTGTTCGTCCAATCAGTGCTGTTTGAGGTACTACGGAAAACGCTACGCAGGGGTGTGCTCACGACGTGTTGGTCGAAATGGCTGGTGTGATTTAAAGGTACGATATAAACGTGATAATGGCAATGAAGATGGTGACGTTTTTTTCATAAACGAGACCCTGATTCCAGGGTTGACTCGTGCCCTGAAAATGAGTTGTCAAGGCTCTTTCAGTCAATGATATGAAATAAATAAACATTGATCATGGTGAAAAAAGGTTTTTAAAACATGGGCAGTGGGTAATCTAGACTGTAATATCATATAAGGGAATGGTTGTACTGTATAACCTTGTGTAACAGGGCCAGGGTTTAGCTTAATATCACCTGAAAGCATTAATTGCCTCATGGATACACAATATTTTTGACACAAGTAATGCAAGTAAAATACACAAAACAACACAATAAAATATTATCCAACATTGGTATTTAAGTTATTTCATTAATTAAGAACTTGATTTCCACTATCATGCATTGAATGAAATATCATTAAATTTATGTACATCAAATGAGAATGACACCTTCATTATTTTGTAATACTCAGTGACATCTTGTAATATTTTGCTTGTTTTGTAATACTTTGACTGTTCGACCTCACTAGTGGTCTCTTCGTTAGTGGCAGCTCTTTGAGCAACCCTGCTAGAACAGCTCTCTTACGAATGGAAGAGGTAGCGACCATTTTAACTCTGATGGTCTCTTCGTTATCGACTGTTAATCGAACAGTCACTGCTAGGACAGTTCCCTCACGAATGGAAGGGGTAGCGACTATATATATTATTAATAGTCTCCTCATTCTTTGCTCGGCTAGGACAGCTCCCTCACGAGTGGAAGGGTTGATGATCTCAGTGTTTAAGATCTCCTCGTCATTAAAATACAACTTAGAAACATTCTGAACTTTCTGACGAGTGAAGAATGTCAAATTTCGCTTGTCATGGTACACAGTTGGCCCAAAAAGTCCATATTTTCGTCGGTATTTTTCAGCTTTGGCTTGTTATCCATGTGGTTTAGCGACAGGAAACCCACAGCCAGGATTAGAAAAGATAACTTCTGACCCATTAATTGCAGGCTCGGCCATGTGGTTAGTGAAAGGCATGATGGGAAGGTCGACGGGAAGTAGTGAAAAAAATACAAAACTTGCTGCATTTTTTACCTCGTGCGGCCAGAGGCCTGGCACGAGTAATTAAAGTTAGGTGCGTCTCTATTGGAGGATATTTGCTGACGTATACGTTATTTTTTTTATCCAAAGGCAAAAAAAAAAGAAAAAAAAATTTGAAAAGAGAACACCAAAGTTAGCAAAAATTAATATTTTGAGGTAGTGTCGATGAAAGTTATGGGCGATTAAAGTTTGTGCTTTTGTATAGAAACTTCGGTGGAGTGCAACACGAACTTCGGCTGTCCACAACTTTAGCGCTATTCATCGAAACAACCTCAAAATTTTAATTTTTGCTAACTTTGGTGTGCTCTTTTCAAATATTATATTTTTGTTTTTGTTGGATTAAAATTTAAAATTTCATGCCGGCAAGGGGTGAGAAAAACTCATTAATGTTTTTTACATTTTGCTTCAATTGCATGAATTCAATTTCAAGCTATAAACAGACAGCCTTCAGAAATTAAACCGCTGTCAGTAACATCTGAAAAATTGAGGGTATTTGCTTCAAATATTTTTGAGTAATTAGCCTTTAAATTTTGCGATTTCAAAGTCCTGTAACTTCGAGTAAAGAAATCGCTCTCCAATTTTCAGGTTTTACTTAAGTATGACATTCTCTTTATATTTGCTGTGTTTATTTGTAACGTACAGTTCGATTTCTAACAATTTATGGTGATGGATGAACGCAAAATGTAAACAAGAAGACTCATCCACTCCGCAAGTTACGTTTTCATTGGGTACCCTGTCTTGGTAAAGGTGATGTAAGAGAGGAAGACTGAGGACGACAGTTTCTTCCCTACCACAGGAAGCCCAAGAACTTAAAAAAGTAACTTGCAGAGATGGCTTACGAACCAAATTTGATTTTTCTATTAATGCCATCCTAATCCTCCTCTCTAAAGGGTTCCAAGTCATCAAATTTAACTGTTTTTCTCCACAGGGGAAAAGATCTTGTGCATGCCAACTGGGCTACTCGTGCGTACGTGTCAAGGGAAATTGGTGGAGAAATTGGTGGAGAAGGCGGTGGAGAAGACGGTGGGGAAAATGTAGACGCCTCGTCATCCCGACCACACCTGAACCCACAGGCGAGCCTGGATCAGGGGACATGGAAGTGTAATGGTTTAGCATAGTCATTCAGTTGAATGTTAAAGATGGACTGAACAATAAACCAAAATCCTTATGAGCATACTTGATTTCGTTATTTCAAAGGCGCACATCATCCATGCCTATGGCCATCTAATAAACTTTATCTAAACGTAAGGCATTTGATTGGCTGATCGATAACAATTAACGCAGCCTAACGATAACACAGTTCAAGACGTCTACTAAGCTCTTAAGACTTGTACTGTGCTTTTCTCGAACTCTTGAAATAATATAGTGATCCCTTTTTTCTTTTTACTCCACTACATACGTACGCAGTGTTATGTCTTGGGAAAAAGGCCTACGTTCACGCAGAAAAGCTGTTTGTAGCATTACGTCTTGTGAATAAACCTTACGTTCCCGCGCAGCTTCATGGGAATGTACCTTACGTTTCAACGCAACGTCAGGTGTAGCGTCATTCTTAAAGTAAAGTTAAGTAAAGCAACCATATTTAACGTCGATGACTCGTAACAGTAATTCAACTGACAAACCTGAGGTCGACGGTGCGCTCATTTGACTCCTTCTTTCCATCAGAGTTGGAAAGAAGTTGAAACAAGGATGTGAGGTCTGGCTGAGGATCGAACTCGGGACCACTCGCACCGAAGGCCGCGCACTAACCAACTGTGCCATCATTGCTCCAACTGTGCAACTGTGTCATTCTTGCGAATGAACTTTACATTTCTCAGCGGCATAAAACCCTTCATTTTTGTACGGGACCCTATTAATACTTTTTGGCACTTTTTTGAAAAAGCTACTAAATATCATAAACATATCAAATTTGTAGAAAAAGTTAATTACTCAAACCTATGAAAAAATGGATTTTTCTAACAAATTTTGTTCGTCTTGAGGGAATTTTTTTTTCGAAGTCACGCTACAAAAGTCAACAAATGAAGGTATAGTTTAGTCATTATATCAAAAGTGTTTATATTGTTACGTAGAATATACCACTGGCTAAATTGTGTGCCATTCTAGTCCTTGTAGAGCTATTATTTTAGGAATTGTAACAAGAGACCATAATACTAAGAGAGCGAAGCTCAGTATTGATGTCTGTGCCATGTTCGTGGCGGCTAAGGCTATTTTTAGTAACTTCGCCATCGCGCGGGTAAGGCCCTCAACCTATAGAATTTGCTTTTTGGCGTGCGCGCGGAAGGGAGCGTTTGAATTCTATTGTTTAAGTGCCTTGCATTTTGCAATGAATAATTATTAAATGCATTATATTCACACTTTGCAACTGAGATCGCTAATCTAAAATCATTAGTGAATTGAAACCAGAATTGAATCGAAGGATCGATCACAGTCGTGTTTCAGTATTCTCGTCACGCTAGGCTAGAGATCTAGACTAACTCTTTTATGCCTTTGCTTTGATGCTGAGAACAAAACTATATCATTCATTCATTCATTCATTCATTCATGCATTCATTCATTCATTCATGCATTCATTCATTCATTCAAATCAGGCCACCTCCTGTTGTAAAAACTTTAATTAAAATTTTGGGGATGACCTTTATTCCGTCATTTATGTTTTCAGACAAAACTATTCCAAACATCACAAATTGCCTCAACACTTAATTTTCCTTTGCCTTTCCTTTGTGTGTTCACTATTTTGGTGAGGAATTTGCAATAAATAATTATTACAGTGCGTTTTATTTACACTTTGAAAATGAGATCACTGATCTAAAATCACTAGTGGATTGAAAACCAGAGTTGAATTTAAGCACGTGTTTGTTCTCGTCACGCAAGGCTGGAAATCTAGACTACCTCTCTTATGCCTTCGCTTTGATACTGCGAGCAAAACTATATGTAGTGATATCGGTTTGTTAGGAGTGATAGCTACTCTTCGAATATTAGCCAGTCTTCAACCAATCAAAATGTTATTTTTATATAAAAGCAAACTATAAATGATATTCTAAATGTCGATATGTAAATTCAGTTCTAACCCCTATATACAGTCACGGTCAACTTCAGCTGTCTATCAGTGTACACCCATGATGTCGTGGTTACCATTATATCAGTATTCTATCCTGCAGTTTTCGGAATCTGCAGCCAAACGAAGCCAGGCTGCAGGATGGCTGAATTCAATGATTTCGTTTCAAGTTTAGAACAAGAACTTACGTGTATAATTTGCCAAGACATCTTTAACGAGCCCAAAACGCTTCCGTGTCTTCACAGCTTGTGTCAAAACTGTATTGAAGGATGGAAGGAATCGTGCAGGACCCGAAGACAGCGATTTACTTGTCCTACTTGCATGGCACCCATCGATGGCGACATAACAAAGCTCCAATCTTCGTTTCATCTCGAATCACTTAAGGAACTCCTTCTTGCCATGAAAACCAAAGCAAACGAACAAAACAAGCTTAACCTCCCAAACTGTGTTTCTTGCGAGAAACATGTTATTTTGGTTGCTTTTTGTCCTGAGTGCGAAGGCATGGTTTGCGCTGACTGCAAGAACGCCCACATTGCAATAAAAAAACTCCGAGACCATCAAGTGACTTTGTTTGGTGACTTAAAGCGAGAACATGTGAACAACTACATCACCAATCAACAACGGTGCTCAATAAAATTCCACGAAAAATACAAGTTAGAGTATTATTGTCAAACTTGCCATCAATCCATTTGTCAAAAGTGCACTTCCACAGCTCATAGCACTCACGACAAAATTGGAATCGAAGACAAAGCTGAAGAAATCAAGCAATTTATCCATCAAGAATTGGATCATGTAAACAAGCAACGACAGAGATTTTTGCAAGAACTTGAACTCTCCAGACAAAACATAAGACGTTTGGAGAACGAAATCAAGACAGCCAAGAAAGAAGTGTGCGATGCAGTACAAACTCAAATCAAAATTTTACAAAATCATCAAAACAGCATAACAAAAACCTTGGATGCAATGCTTTTCAAACAGAAAACAGAAAATGACGAGGAGCAAAGAAATATTTCTGCTGCCATTGAACAGCTGGATGCATTGAATAAGCAGGGCAAAGCTTTACAAGATCAAAACGTTGCTCATTTTGTTCTTGAAAGTCAATTTCCTCAACGATGCCAAGAGCTTTTGAGAAATCCTCGATCTATCTTAAAATCGCAATCAAATATCAAACGAAACGGAACAGTGCGATACATTGCAACTACAGTCGCACAACCTGTGCAAGACCTCGGCCATATTGAAGAGAGCGTAACAGACCCATCTCGCTGTTCCATAGTGGAATTACTGAGTAATGTTGAAAATAGCGGTTCAATCAGGAAATGTGAACTCGTAACAAGGAATTCCGATAACCAAGTTTGCTACACAAATCTCGGTTCTATTCATGTGCAAATCAAAGATGATGACGGCTTTGAGGTTGAAAACGAACTCACAGAAACCGAACGTGGGAAATTCATCGTGACGTATAAAGCAGAGAAACCTTCAGCGTACCAAATGCTGGTGAGTATTGGAGGAAAAGAAGTCAAGGATTCTCAAAAGACACTGCTTGACTTTAAACCTGTGAAAATCTATGGAGTTAACAAGAAATATGGAACTCAAATGCTCGATCGCCCCAACTCACTTGCAGTAAGTGTTAATGGAGAGATAATCATTGCTGATACTTGGAATAATCGCATTGTGGTACTAGATGCTGATGGGAACTTTATACGACAGTTTGGTGGAAAAGGAACGGGAGATGGTCAACTGTTCCACGCACGTGGATCGGTCATGAGTGAAAACAACCTACTTGTCAGCGATAATCCAGATAGGAAATATGGTAGGCTTCAAGAATTCGACATCAATGGTACTTACCTTAGAACTGTCTACAGACAAGAACCAAGAAATGTGATAAATAGAATATGTGTTAGCGATCAACACATCGCAGTGTGCTGTAGTAACCTTGATGACATTACTCGGTCAAGTATAAAGTTGTTGAGTAAACAGTGTGGACAGGTTGTTCAAGAAATTCGTACTACTGGAAACAATCCATCGTACATTGCTTATGGTAACCATAAATACTTTGTATCATATTCCGATCAGGATATCATTGATGTTTTTGATGAGAATGGTGCTCTCCTGTACAAATTTGGAACTAAAGGAAAAGAAGACGGTCAGTTCAATGGTACAGGGGGAATTGCTACTTATGGTAGAAACATGCTTCTGGTCTGTGATGAGTTTAACCATCGGGTTCAGGTCTTGACAGACGACGGTAAATTTGTTAAGTCATTCGGTAGCCGTGGTTCAGGTCTAGGTCAAATGAATGGGCCTATTGATGTAGTTATTTCTCCAGACGGTAAAGTGTTAGTGCTAGAACTTTATGGAAACCGAGTAACTGTGTGGGAGTGAGTGTAGTCAACAAATTGCAATTTTTTGGAGGGGATGGGGATGGGTCAGGCTATTTTTAACAGCGGATAGAAGAGGGCGATGTAATTGTTTTCTTTACATAACGTTGTTCTACTAGTCCAGGGGCGTAAGGCGGAGTTTTTCAGAGATACGCACAATTTCTAAAGAGCGGTGTTGATGTTAAGTTTTTAGCAAATTTTAATTTTGACAAAATGCTTTTCCTACATTTACGCGAAATATGTGTCCACCAACTTTAACTCCATCTTTTTTTATTTCTTTGTTTATTTAATTTGTTTTCTTATTAATTTTTTCCCAAAAATTTCAGGCGCGCACGTGCGTAATGGCGTACAGGGTGCTACGCCCTTGTAGTCCATCAGCTACATTCAGCCTCCCCCTGTTTTGATAATGTTATATTATATAGTGATTGCCTTTAACATACTTATGATTGGTGCCTGAAGTTTTACAACACGAACTGATCTGCTGAACTTATTATATAGGTTTTTCTTTTACTTCTTGTCTTGTTTCTTACTATTACCGTATTTCTAGTTACCAAATTTGATATGCAGTCAATCTCATTAGTGTTTTAATTTCCAGACAAAGAGACATATTTATTAAAAATGCACATTATTAAATTAGGTGCATAGTATCTAGATACTATTTGACTTTTTAAGCGCATAAAATCCTGGTACCAAATGACATCTCCCCCCCCCCCTTCCCTCCCTATCAAACGTTGTTAATAGTATAACCAAACAACATTAAATGGGAGGGGAGGGAGGGGGTCCTGTAATGTATTCTATACTGTTAAACGAAAGACCGTCCTATTTACGCAAGACGGTATCATGTGAGGAGACAATTATTTGATAAAATATGTGGCATTCATTGTAGTTAAAATGACCTTCAAAGTGTTTTTTTCAGCTGGACAGACATAGCGGAAAAACAGCTAAGCGGCCATTTTCATATAGTTTTTCATAAACTGATGATGAAGTATGAAAAACAGTAACTGCTACACTTTTACTGGCTTAAGTAAAAACTTATACTTTTCAGTATATATTGGATAATTTATGTTCTATAACCCCTAAAATGATTCTAGCTTTGATTTGAAGTATTGTCCTACACCTTCTGTAACTTTTAATAAATTTATTTGATAACTATACGTATATATATATATTCCCTTTTGATTTAAAATATCTAGTCTTGTATTTCCTGCAACTTTTTAGTAAATCTATTCCATAACTATATATTTCTTCCTGTTTGACAATTTATATAATATATATATTTTTGTACCGATAGTTATCAGCCCTTCCATCGTATAAAATTATTTTTTCTACCTGTTTCTAGGTTGCAAGAGCTAGTTTAACCCCTAGGGTTGTTCTCTTGCAACCTCCACAATTTTTTTTGTGTGTGTGTAAATATTATATTATTGTATGCAGAATGTGGAAATAAAGAACCTTTGAACCTTTGAACCTTTGAACCTTTTTACAAAACCTTGTGACGTTACAGTAAAGCTTCGCGGGGATATTTATTAAAACAATGATTTTTCTGCTGATCAAAATGTCACCTCTCCCAAAGTACAGGGCATTTATACTCTCAAATCGTATTCACTAAATTTTGGTCACATTTGATATTTTGTTCTTTGTGTCTAAAACGGCTTGTATGCAAAATATTGAGCCTTAAAAAGCTATGGTGTCCTTTTAAATGGAGGCTGTAAAACGTTTTCCCGCTCTGTCAGCTGGATAATGTCTATGAGAATGACTGTGTTGTTACAGTTTACAGTGGTTTTACTTTGACTATTCTGCGAAACAAAAATATGGAACAGTATGTAACAGTCATATAGGGATAAAAGAAACGAATAAGAGTATACCAGTATCTGTTATCGTATCTGTTTCACGTGTAAAGTACATTTACATTGCAAAATAGATAAATATATACTTTATTTTATTATTGAAATATAGATGTTAAAAATATATAGTAAAGTGAAGTTGCTAATATAGCTATTAAAAAGCGTCATTTTAAATTTTAGCTTTTTCTTAGTTATGATGGTTTTCGGTATATTTTTATAAACTTTGGAAAGTATATTGAATTTCCATTTTTTATCACAATCATTCAGTTTCTCGCTTTCTGATTGGTCGAGAACTGTGGTGAATAAGAGTCCATACTATAACGAATTGCGTCATCATTTTGAATTTCGTGCTTGCTCGCACTCGAAGCTACAATCTTGGACATAAATGTTAAGAAAAAAGTGGCATTGTCGTGTCCAATTCAAATAGAAGTGATTCCCACTACGATACTGTACGCTTTGTTCCCCCCTACCCCCTGGATCAATGTTGCAGGCTGACGGAAGCATCTGGGCCCCCAACTGATCAACATTGTGTTGGGTGGGGGGAGGGGAGGGGTGATTTTGGGTTCAAATGTGAGGTGAAGCCCGCATTTCTTCCAAAACAGGAAATTCTTAACCCTTTTTGTCCAAGATTGTAGTTTGACGAGAAATTACTTCTCCGATTTAGTTTGTGTTAAAAAATACGATGGCTTTCCCGTGGTATGGACTCCTATTTACCGAAATTTACCAACATAAGAGTCCAGTACCACGCAAAGCCATTGTAAAACATTTGTAAATTTTGAGACTAATATTTGAAAATATAGAGACACGTCAGATTTACCATTGTGAAATGTATAAGTTAGATATCTGACTAGCTTAGCCCTGTAGTTATTATCATATAAACTCAATTCGATCAAAAAATGTTGTCACAACAGCAACAAGCAACTAACCTAGACCAATTTTTTTTGCTTTTAATTGATGTAAACTCGACTAGTTTTCAAGATAACTTAATATGACATGTACACGAGCACATGAAAATGTACACATCTTGTAAATGGCTAATAACCCATTAGAAACGAGTGTGATGTGATGTAAAAGGATTGTTTCTAGCTCGTTACTCTGAACTTAGTGTCCTACGCAGCCGCAGTTTGTAGCACGATTTACACGACAACCTTTTTATGAGCACGCGGGCCCAGCATTGTTGGCACGACACACGTAATTATCATCGTGTGAACAGAAAGTGTTTTGTCCTGATAGGGGTGCTGTACCCAAAATAATCGGTCCACGTGACAAGATTTAGGGGTGTCGTCGTGCGTGTAAAATCATTTTATGAAATAAGTGTATATAGCTACGTGCACAAATAATGATCCTTTCAGTATCATTCAGGTAAGTACTTCATGGCTGAATGCCATATAGTCGTCTTTCTAACATTTACCCTAAACCTAACCCTAAGAGCGACTATGTGGACATTCAGCCATGAAGTATAAACCATCATTCAGCCTAGAAGCTGGTTATACTTGGAATTTCATGTGTTTTATCAATCAATGCGCTGTTGTTACCGCGTCACTAATATCAAAATGGTCTCGCGCTTCTTTAAAGTCATCTAATCAACAGATTTCCCAATGCTCATTTCGTTCTCAGCTTCTATGTTTTAAAGAAGATTAGACAAGGCGCAAAACTGAAAAAGTCGATCGCAAAAGGTGCAGAAGGCATTTTGGGGTAGAGGCTGGTAACATAACAATTTTAAACTAATTTTTCATGCTGAATGCCAATATGACTGTTACCAAGACGTATTCTGCAATCTTATTGTGTAAATGACGTATTTTGTGAATTGCTACAGTCATTTCATAATAATGGCCTTTTCATGTAATTTCAAAAGTTCCCAAACTTAAAAACGATTACCATAGCTGGAAAGAGCACATCCAAATCAGTAAAACTGTGAAGTTTGAAGGATATAAGTTGAAAACTCAAGGAGATACGAATTTCCAAAAAACGAAATTTTGTATGAAAACACTTACAGTTATGCAAGAGATACAAACAAATTTCGTTTTTTGAAAATTCGTATCTCCTTGAGTTTTCAACTGATATCCTTCAAACTGCACGGTTTTACTGATTTTGATGTGCTCTTTCCAGCTATGGTAATTGTTTTTAAGTTTGGGAACTTTTGGAATTACATGAAAAAGCCGTTAGTATGAAATGACTGTAGCAATTCACAAAATACGTCATTGACACGATAAGATTGCAGAATACGTCTTGGTAACAGTCATATTCGGATTCAGCATGAAAAATTAGTTTAGAATAGTTATGTTACCAGCCTCTACCCCTAAATGCCTCCAGGTATCCGATTTTTCGAAAATGCGCCTTGTCTAGATCAATGTTTGTGCAAATAGCTGTACTGGCCGGTACTAAAGAAACAAACCATGGTCAATCTTGTTGATATGTGATGATTGAATGTTTATATGTTTTTGTAGTTTTAGGGCTTCATTTAGGGGTTTATATATGAAGGGTAATTTAGTCTTGGTATTAAGGTTAGATTTAAATAAATAACTTTAAAAAACATTTATATTGAAAGTAAAATAATGCATTAGGCAGTTAAACAAGTGGAAAAATCTAGAGGTCCATGCCGGAATGTATCAGATAAGGATCGCTATCAACACGTAATTAATCCTCGTGTGAATTGTTAGTTATTTTTGCTTGTTCATATATGTAGTTATAGAAAAAATATCACCAACACAAACCCACCTAGATTAGAATGACTATTTTAGGGTAAGTGTTGACTCAATTGTAAAATGACTACATTTTATACAATAAACTTTATTTGAATTAAATTTTGTGAATGAGCCTTACGTTTACGCAATGCTGTTCAGACGGAAACGCTACAGAATACCCTACAGAGTTAGATGATTACAGTAGAGCCTCAAATGTTGTCAACGATCCTTATATGGTCAATGTACAATGTTTTTAGCCTGAAGATGGGTAGCCTCGATTTCCAGCCGTGGATGGAGGTTTCTCGATCCCTTCACGGTTAGAAATCAAGACTAGAAAATGGTCGATGAACCAGACATTTCGGACATGAAGACAATTTACAATTGTTTAAAGAGTGTCTTAACAACATAAATGAACATCCCAACCCTAAATACAAGTATTGAATTCTATTTTTCATTCATTTGTCTTTCTTGTTGAGTGTAATACACGATTTTTTGTATTTTTGTCTTGATTTAATTTTTTCCTGACCTTTCTCCCATATCATTTTTGTCTCGTTTCCACACTGTTTTGTCTTACCAATCGCATAAAGTATCAACTTTACCAATAATGCAATAAGACCGCGCGCGCACGACGTCACAATGAAATCCTGTGATATCATTAGTTCTGATTGAGTTGTATTTGGTGTTAATAGCTTAAACAGAGTTTGTCAAATCTCTTTAAAGTTGATGCGATAAAAGTTTGTAACCATGAAAGTGAATCTACAGCTTCGTCGTAGTCTTTGTGAAGCCACCGAAGGTAAAAACATGTACATCACGGTTGACAAAGTTGTCTATTGATTATTGACAGACAAAAATAACAGGCATCTGTACGCCAGGCTCGCTAACTTTGTTTGTTCTTGCCAGTGTACACGGACCAAGTACAACAACACGTGCATGCGCACTAAGAAAACATTCAAAGCGGTCCTTTACCCATGCAAATACAGTCGTCGCCTCAGATCGCCCGCTTGACTTTTGCTAAATCTTCCTGATTTTAGGAAATGCGACGCGATGTGTAAGAGAAACCGTGCGCACTGACAGATTTTGTTCGTAATAACCGTTGTCATCTCCGACGTCAAAAACAGGACGCGAAAACAAGTGAAAAAGCGTCCTGTACGCGGCGAGACTAAAGCATGATTCAAAGATCGTGTAACAATAACTTGATTTTAAGTATTCGCAAGTTCAAGGCTAACTAAATATTAATTAGGGAGTTCCCCTTCTCAGCAATTGTCAATCCTTATAACTTAAACCCTATTCCTAAAACGGAAAGTATTTCACTTTTAAACCAAGAGTTTATCTAGGTAAATAAGCTGTAAGAGTTAATAGTTTTTAGAGAGATTAGAAGATACCAGAAGAGTAATAAAGTAAGCAGAGCAAGAAGAGCGAACTTAATAAGAGAGCGAACTTAATAAAACTCGTAGATCAATTGGTACCGCAACATGATGGTGTTAAGGAAATTATCCTCGACACCTACAAAAATGGTTTGTGGAACAACATGGTTGAGGCTGCATCTTGGTGTAGAAAACAACTTGCTTGGCTACCTAAGTCGACAATGAATAAAGTTGATTGTTGAAATTGAAGAGTTAGAACTCTGACAGACTTTTAGAATCTTCTTTATTCTTCTCTAACTCCTTCTTGCTCTTCTAATCCTTCTGATTCTTCTAATCTCAGAGCCTCTAATTCTTCGGTTTTTATGTGCTATAGCCCGACAGTGTTTGGACTTCAAGTTAGACTCTGGACTTAAATTTACGAAGCCCTTTTCCAAATCGTAGCCAAACGTTTATGGTAGAAATTAAGATTCCATTCATAATGTTTTGGCTGATTTTGGACATCTCGCTAGAGATGGGATTTTGCCTGCCTATACCACATATAGCACACTAAAACTATAAATTTAGCAACGAATGAATTAGCTTCTAATTATCACGTTGTAAATACATTTTTCAACTATGGAAATCTTGTCGTTCAACTTCGACGCTAGCTGTTGACTTAACAGACTTAACAATTGCTAATACGAATTTTAGCATTTACCAGAAGGGATATGCGGGGACATGTGGCATAGCAACATTCTAAATTCCCGGGACAACCTGCGTACGCCACACGTTACCGCATGCCCAACCTTGAACTTGCCGAGCCGCTCAAAATCCTACTTGAACCTGAAATCCTATTCTAGGCTCATACAAGCTGAAACGCTGTAATGACGTGACTAACCAAACAACAAATCATTAATTATTACTAATATTAACTTAGCTTAAAACCGTTGTGTAACACTTTGTATGCCCCATCGACACTATTCACGTCTTCGTGCTTTTGTAAACTTATGCGAATTTCGCTTTTACGCTTGCCTTCAACAACGGTGTTCACAAAATGTCGAGACTTTAGGTCAATTCTTGAAACTTGAAATTTCTGTAAATCCGGAAGTTTGATATGCTGCTAGGACAATGAATGGAGCTTAGGGTTGCTAATCTGTAATAATGACTAAGCATTATCCTAGCCAATCACATTACAGCATTACAAACTGTCAATTAAGTTGTGTATCACATTGTAATCGATCAGCCGCAGTTTCCATTAATTCTGGTGTAAACAACCAACTTGATACAAACAATTTTCCCTGAGGTAGCGTTAAATATGTGTACTGACCGCCTGTCTAGTATATACGTTACTATCATCGTTAGAATCAATCATTCATTATTTTCCAACAGGCTACGACTAAGGGATGGACATGTGAAAGTAGGGAATTGAGCGTTCACTCGAATTACCAGTCCGATGAGGAGGTCAAATGTTTTGTGGCTGTGGAGCATTAACAGGCAGCCCAAGTTCAGTTCCTGTACATTCTGTTTTTTATTAGCCTGCGGCGCGTTAGAGCCAAACGAAACCCTGGTTGAATAGGTCCGCAGACAAACCTGGCATTTATTCGGCTATAACACAGGCTAGTTTTAATGGCAACTTTGCAATTGCGTTGATAATGGAAGTCTGCGTGTTCGAATCCTGGAATGATTATCACCAACTTTTTTTATTCGTTAGTTGTTTTAAATATTGGTTTCTTTATGCTAATTGCCCTATCGCATAATGACGTCACAGTTTGTTTACATTGGGGATAGATGCTCAGAAACAGTGGAAATTGGGACCTATTAATATTCCTTTTCGAAGTAGAACTTCAATGTATCGAGTTTTGATATATATCTTGTATCAGTGATTGCTCATCTGCATTTTATTTGATATGCAATCACTGTGATCCCTTCTGGCGACCATAATCCTTAGCGTCAAAACAATAGAATGTTTTGGTGTGACGTCATTATGCGATAGGGCAATTGAACATTAAAAAATAACAACTACTTTAACCTAACCGCATTGCATCATGATAAAGATAGTACAACCTACAATAACAGCATCAATTATGATAATTTTGGTTACTTTGTTACAGCAATTTCCATTGTCTGGAGGGTTGGAAGGAATTGCTTTGTTAGAGTCATTCCCCTAATGGAAATGTACCAGGAAATGGATAAATCTTGTATTGTGTCCCTCCAATAAGTGGCCAAGGTTATATCCATAGCTTTGGATCGACTGAGAACTACATCATATTTGCTGGTACTGAAAAACTTAATTAATTTTTCGTTCATTTGTCTTTCTGCATGATTGAATGTAATTATACATGATTTTTGTATTTTTGTTTTGATTTTTACTTGATCTTTATCCCGTCATTTTGTCTGCCTCGTTTTCACACTATTTTACCTTACAAACCGCGCGAAGTACCTACTTACCCAAAATGCAATAAAACCGCGCGCGCACGACGTCACAATGATCATGTGATGTCATCAATTCTAATTGAGTTGTATTTGGTTTTGTATGTGCTTTCATTTGATTCGATAAAAGTTCTTAATTATGGAGCAGATCAGGGTTCAGTTGCTCGAGGGTTAAAATCGAAAGCTTCCTTAAAACTTAACCCTGGGGCAGCACTAACCTGCCTTAGAGGAACCGGATCAAGATGACGATACGTCTTTTGCGGATCTTAATTTTGGTAACATTCACTAACACGTTTCTGTGCACAACGTTACGTAAACGTAAGGTTTATTAACACATAACGTCGACGCTGTGAACAACGTTGCTCGAGACATAAATTAAGAGACCATCTTGTTTCTCTCGTGTACTAGCAGCATAACGCAGTTGATACACGCTGAGTGTTGGCCAAATACGTTGTGATAGTAATTACATCTACGTATTCATAACACTTCTCGTTTATCGAGAAATGCAAATTAAGTCTGTTGATAAATTTGTAACAATATTGTTACTGCCCAATCATGTATTTTGTTTTCAAAAGTTGAATTATGAATTATCATAGAATACTTTGACATTTTAAAATTAATTACGTTAAATCATTCCATTCATGCACTGATTCATTTGTTCATTCATTCGTTCGTTCGTTCGCTCGTTCATCCATTCATTCATTCATTTATTCATTCATGATCATTCATTCATTCATTAATCATTCAGTACATGATACAAAACGTTTAAACGAAATGGCTATACACAACGACAACAACAACAATTCGCTGCGAAAATAGTGTGGGGTTTAAAGAAACTAATTTAATTTTAGATTTTATTCGCCATTTTGCCGCTTTTTCCAACTTGTCTCAAATACTAGAAGTAAATGTTACAAAGACGAATGTTAAAGAGTATTTGTAATCTTAAAATTGATTCATACAAATACACCTCTCTTGCAAATAGTTGAGCATAGATTTTTTCTCTTAATTCTTATCATACTTACTATCTGGTTTAGTTTATAAGCGCTTCTAGCAGACCTGGATAGCCGCGTCTTTATAAATTGTCACGTGAACAGGCTACGGGGAGGGTGGGGATTACAGGACGAAATGTAGGGGTTTGGGGATGGGGACCCGATTCCCTATCTCCCTCTCCCCTCCCTTCCCATTGCCTGTTTACAGGCTAAAATATAATTCTTTCGTAAAGGCGCTGTTACACGCTGAAACTTTCCGCTGCCACGTACCTCATTCGCTGAAAAATAGTTTCACAACGCGAGACAACTAGTTTCACAATGCATTACACCGTGTAACATGGTCATTTAGCTGAACCTTTCCCCGGGTCGGCCGTTTCACAAGACGGTTTCACGAAAAATAGGACTGCTTTCTACTCCTGCAACAGAAGCTTAAACACGTTTCAGGACGAAATCTCAGCGAAATTTCACCCCTTATGAAATTCGTCTCGCATTGGCGATCGAATAAGTTTCAGATAAACGTTTCAGCGTGTAACAGCGCCTTAACTATTATCTAATGAGTATCGATGTAAATGTTTGAACCTTTATTCCGTGATAAATGTTTTCAGACAAAACTTTCAAAAATCAAAAACTGTCTAAACACTTAAATTTCTCTCTTTCTCTTTGCCTTTGTGTTTACGATTTTTGAAAGAATTTTGCAATGTATTACAGTGCATTTTATTCATACTTTGGAGCTGAGATCACCGATCTAAAATCACTAGTGAATTAAAAACCAGACTTGAATTTAAGGATCGATTACAGGCGTGTTTATTCTCGTCACGCAAGGGTGCCGGAAATCTAGACTACCTCCTCTCTTCGCTTTGATCATAGTTAATGGATGGGATTTGGCAGCATATATACCAACTAACATTAAATCTATGTCTTCAAATATGTCTTTTAAAAAAGAATACAAAAAAAATTCACTAAATGATCAAAATTGAGTTAAATACACTCTTTATTTTACAAACGAAAGAGTGTATAAAGAAATATAAAATCTATCTCGTATTTTAAAATAATTTATAAGTTATATCTATATTGTAATATCAATATTTTCTTTATTCTTTCCATCATATATATATTTTTTCTTTGTTATTCAGCTTTGTTTTGTTTTTATTTTGTTTTTTTTCGTTTCTCGACTATTACATGTTGTAGAGGCTAACTCGAAAGCTTTAGCTACTTTAGCCTCTACGCACAATTTACATTTTTTCAATTCTTTTCTTGTTAATGTATATTTGTATATTTCTTATGAGTTATTATGTAAAAATATATATTTATTATCCTGAAAAGTGCAAATAAATTAAAGTGAAAACTGAAACTAAAAACTGAAACTGGGGATGCTATCGGTTTGTAAGGAGTGATAGCTAGTCTTCGACCTTTAGAACCGAAGCAAGTCCAAAATATTGAAAATGTTATTACTCGTGCCCAGGCCTTCAGGCCGGGAACGAGTTATAAAATGCGAATGTTTCTTATTTTCCTATGTTCGTCTCCAGCTACTTCTGATTGGTTAAGAACGTACAAACAATGCCCTTCATTCATCGCGCTTGAGCGACCGCGAACGCAAGCCAGGAACTTTAGGAATGCAAGATGGCCGACGACAAAGGAAATAGCTTTCAGAGACGGGCCTTTCCTGCAGTAGAACAATGTAATTTGGAGCTTTTAACTCGAGATATACCTATATACTTATAAGAGCTTCAGGACGGGCTGTTATTTTGAGCTTCATCTCCAATATCGTGACCAAATATCGAACTCTAAATGGAGTACTTGAAAGGAAGCGGCTCGCGATAAAGACTATTTCCTATGGGCTGAGAATCTACGAAATTGTAATCCTGCATGTTGCTAAACAAACATACATAGGAGCAAGTCAATTATATTCCTCATTCAAGCATCCAAGAGATGTTGAGAGGTTGTTGTAGTGAATTTTAATTTAATATTGGAATGGCATGAAACTAGATGCCATTGACTTTGTATTTCGGGTTTGGTCACGTAACGTCTTTAAGTGATATATATAACATCCGAAACATGAATGAAAAAATACACGATTTGTTAATGTGCGAAATATGCCGTTGTAGAAGTCTTTACAGCAAACAATTTGGAGCTTTAGGCAGTTCGAATTCTACCAGAGACTGTCCCCGGATGATTTCAGATATATAAAAGTCAAGACTATTTTGAGGTAGAATTTCTAATTGTAGCTGCAGGCTAGAGCTTCGGGCCACCGAAATTTTACAATTCATTTCGCCTCAGTGAGTTCTGATTTCTTTAATTTACATTCGGCAAGAAATAAGTGCGTCTACGGCTTGGCTTTTTATTAAGTTTCAACTCTTGTAATCGACTGACTGTATACTTTGAGACGTATATTGATGCAGTAACTAAATACGCCAGATAGAAGTTTGAAGTTATTTATCGTTTTGATCTAAAGGAATAGACAGTCAGGAGCCAGCCCGAGCACGGCTGTGACCTCAACAGTACAAGTCTGAGCTATGACAAGTGACCGTTAATTGCGCTACACCACCGTAACGTCTAGTACGTGAGATTATATATTATTAGCGGTATTTTGCTGCACACACAGAGAGAAACTGTTTTATATTTGTTCTGGTAGCTTCTCCTTGCTGTTTGTGGGGCTACAACCATAAAAACAAATACCCTGAAAACGTGGCTTAATTGTTTATGTAATTCGAACTAAAGTGGTCGAGGCCTAACCAAGAAACACGGCCGGCACGACTTTGCGCTGAAGCACTGAGTCAAGCAATTGAAATTGTGATACGAGAAAGTAAGCTGTCGTTCATCTAATGAAGGGTGTCTGGTTGATGTAGTAGGTAATTTATACTTTCGCCTTCAAATGAAAACTTGTCATTTCACTAAGATGTATTGTTTGGGCTAACGACAGATAAAGTTCAATCACATAGAGTGCCTGATAGAGCGTGAAATCTTTCATTTTAGTCTATCGATTTGAAGTACTAAAACAAACGTTCAGCCTCAATTAGATTGGCCTTTGCTCTATTAGTATGAGCGCAAAGGTCCGTGTGAGTTTTCATGGTTTGACGGGTCCATTTTATAACTTGTGCACACACACACTAGCCGTGTTTAGCCAGAGAGCGCTGAGTGACGAGGCTAAACACGGGTGCGAGGGAGACCACACACACACATGAAATACGGAGGAACTGTGATATATTTCAAATCCAACAAATCTAAAAAATCAAATCGTCTAGACGCACTCGCGGGTTCACTCGTGCTTATGAAAGGGAACCGAAAATGGGCTTAATTAGGACATTTAGATTTGTAGTTGCCGCTAGAGTAAGAGCGATTGACATGTTGTCGTTAATAAACATTTTAACAACACGCATCTCGAACCGTGTCGAACCGTATACTGGTTGGCTGTGGTTCAATAGGCCGCAGTAGTAAAGAACTTTGTTTTGTAAAATATCGTCCCATGTGTTTCTGTGCTGAAGTTTCCTATTTCATTGCGAACAACTTCGTCAATACTACGTTTATCGAAAATTGATCAAACGTTTCCTTTACAGTCATATTGTTTAAGTGTTATTTTTCTAAATAATAGAGAGATAGAAAAATAGCCAGATGGAAAGAAAGAAAGAAAGAAAGACAGAAAGACAGAAAGACAGAAAGAAAGAACGAAAGCCAGAAAGAAAGAAAGAGAGAAAGACAGAAAGACAGAAAGAAAGAAAGAAAGGAAGCAAGCCATATCCAAAAATTGTCTGTTCCCTTTAGTTTTCTTGATATTTCTCGGTGCCTTTTCCTTATCAAGCTCTTTTGTCGATGTTGACGCTTTGAACAGGATTCATTTCGGCTGAACATATTACATTTTTGAACTGGAATGCCAGTGTTTTCGATATACTTTGGCTTTTACGGCCAACTATGCAGATGCATTAGGAACAAACACCTTTGGGGAACAGTGTGTTCCTTCGGAACAAAACAGTTCCTCATTACATTCCTCATTATCAACGGAGTAGAACTTCAAATAAATTTATCTTGAATCCAATGCAAGTGGGTTAAGAGTGGGTTAGTAGATGCAAATCAATCCTCACAGATTCATAACCCACTTAACCCACCGTAGAACAATAGTAACCCAGCTAACCCACTGTTTCTGGAAAAGCAATGGTTGTGATCCATCTCAGACTGGAAGTACTGCGACTGAAAATAAGGGGAGGGGTGGTCAACAGATGCACATTACACTTGCACTGTAATTCTGCCTGCCAGTACATTAGAACTGTTGGGGAGGGGTGGTCGATCGTCACACATACATTTCTCTTGAATCCAATGCAAGTGGGTTAAGAGTGGGTTAGTAGATGCAAATCAATCCTCACAGTTTGATAACCCACTCAACCCACCGTAGAACAATAGTAACCCAGCTAACCCACTGTTTCTGGAAAAGCAATGGTTGTGATCCATCTCAGACTGGAAGTACTGCGACTGAAAATAAGGGGAGGGGTGGTCAACAGATGCACATTACACTTGCACTGTAATTCTACCTGCAAGTACATTAGAACTGTTGGGGAGGGGTGGTCGAGCGTCACACATACATTTCTCTTGAATCCAATGCAAGTGGGTTAAGAGTGGGTTAGTAGATGCAAATCAATCCTCACAGTTTGATAACCCACTCAACCCACCGTAGAACAATAGTAACCCAGCTAACCCACTGTTTCTGGAAAAGCAATGGTTGTGATCCATCTCAGACTGGAAGTACTGCGACTGAAAATAAGGGGAGGGGTGGTCAACAGATGCACATTACACTTGCACTGTAATTCTACCTGCAAGTACATTAGAACTGTTGGGGAGGGATGGTCGATCGTCACACATACATTTCTCTTGAATCCAATGCAAGTGGGTTAAGAGTGGGTTAGTAGATGCAAATCAATCCTCACAGTTTGATAACCCACTCAACCCACCGTAGAACAATAGTAACCCAGCTAACCCACTGTTTCTGGAAAAGCAATGGTTGTGATCCATCTCAGACTGGAAGTACTGCGACTGAAAATAAGGGGAGGGGTGGTCAACAGATGCACATTACACTTGCACTCCCTCGTATCATTTATTCATCCCTTGGGTATATTCTGATCCAACCATTTGTAATTACAGATTCAACTTTTTTGTTTTTTGGGCATTTGCTAATTTTAGATCACTTGTTCCGAGTTCCTATATACATATTTATTAGCGTCGGTCTCTTCGAATAAAAGAAGTTTCATAAACTCTTTTAGTTCATTCCTATACGTCGAAAATGTCGTTATTGAGGCCTCAAGCGGTACCAAAGAGAAGGTTAACAAGCCAAAGGATACGAAATCTTTTGGAAAAGAACGTTGTAAATGATTTGGTGTTAAACAAGCTTGAAGTTATAGCATGTAGATTGGTTTGGAGAGTAAACTATCGAAAAGATGGCGACCGTGCCAAATTGTTGATTGCGAACAAGCGCAATAATTGCGACTCTATAGTAGCTGCGGTTGACGGATTTGGGCATGTCTGGGCATGTCTGGGCATGTTTGGGCATGTCTGGGCATGTTTGGGCATGCCTGGGCATGCCTGGGCATGTTTGAACATGTCTAGGCATGACCGGGCATGTTTGGACATAACGTAACATCCTCACGCATGTTTGAACATGTCCTACTATGTCTACTAAAAACGGAACAAAGGGAACAATTCGTTCCTTTAAGTTAATTAGGAACGCGTTCCCTTGTGTTCCTGTTTTGTTCTAAGGGACCAATTTGTTCCCTTTGTCATTGGTTCCTGTTCCTTTTGTTCAAAACAGAACGGACCCATTTATAAAAAGGGTACCAAATTGGACCCATTCATTCAAAAAGAACAAGTTGTTCCGAAAAATGGAACAATAAAAACTTGTACTGCTTAGGAACTGTTTGTTCATCGAGGAACAATTCTGTTCCCCTAAAAGGAACGCGTCAAAGATCATAAATTCGTAACTACATAGAAACACAGGCTTATAAAAACAGAGCAATTGTGCAGATTTCTTTCAAAACATGTCAAACGAGAAACCAAACTCAATTTTCGGAATAAATTCCCAGCATTATTGAGCACAAAAGAAAACAACAATTTTAGACTATGGTGAAAGAGAGATAGAAAGATTGGTATGCATCAACAATTAGTGTCGCGTGCATAGGCGAGAATTGCATCAGGTTACATAAGCATAACAACCAGACGCCGACTGCTAGGGCTGTCACCTCAAGCTGACGCGACTAGACCGAAAGGAGAATGGGTAGTTGCAAACTTTTCATTCTCATTTCAGCTGAAAAATGCACCTTTAAAAATTAAAATTTATTAATAAAAGCAGGCCCGTTGCTTGGGGTGGTTCGAAGGTTCGAATGAACCCGTTCCCTTCCCACAGAAAATAGCCGCTTGGTTTAGACTACTAGTACTTTTCCCTGAAGAAACAACAGTCACATGCATTTCTGTTTAAGTGTATGAAGCCTTGGTAAATGCTGGTGAATGACGGTTTTATCAAAACCCCGACCTAATTCAGCAATTTGTTTTAACGATGTCTTAGTTTTAACAGCCGAAGTATTTTTTCTGCCATTTCTATTTATTCTTTCATAATCTCTTTCTTTTTCTGTCTTTTCTCTCCCTCTATATATATCTTTTAATTAACCAGATAAGCTCTTAACGTTGATTTGGTTTCGCTAAAAAAAATTCGCGAGTTTCCGGCCTTGGATTGTTTGAGTGGTTTGAGAAGCAATTGGATAAAAGCGCATCGATTTGTTAATAAGGAACAAATGGTAAAAAAACCCGTCCGTTTCAACTTGGATTACTCTATTACAGCTGCTACGACAACATTTAGAGCCGCCCTTCTGTCAGCACCACGATAAAACTCTTGAGCCCACTGATAACGATCAAAAACATGTGTCTCATCATACAGGGCTCCCTATACTTCTTTCGTGGACCGCGACGGGGGCTATCAATTTTCGGGAGAAACGTGATTGAGGTTTTTATTTTGTCGGAATTCGCGATTCCTAAGCCAAATTTTATCTTACGCGTGAAATCAATTTTGGACTTAAACATGATTTGTGACAAAGCCAAATGTTTTTACGGACGAGAACGACTTCTGTTAAGGGTATAGAAGTCCTTGACCATACAGTGGTAAAACAGTGGGTTCTTATCGATTCAAGGACGAATGGCTGTAGTAGCAAAATCCACTTGGATTGCATTGTAAACACATATATGCGCTATATAATCGCGTCTGTTGTTAAGTCCTTCTGCACATCTTTGTGTACGTTTACATTCTATGATTGTGAGAGAACAGCGCAACCTTATTACAGTTTCATTACCACTATCAATGGTTGACCGGTTTTGTTGTTTTAAATATGCAGTGAAACATGCAGAGGTGTCGAAAGATGATTTGATGGATAGTCGAAAATGTCGTTTCGTTTTCTTTGTGTTTTTTTGTTCTTTCTTTTTTTGTTTTTATCTCCCCTTTTTTTTTCTATCCTTCAATCTTGCTATTTTTCTAAATAATAGAAAGATAGAAAAATAGCAAGATAGAAAGAAAGAAAGAAAGAAAGACAAAAAGAAAGAAAGAAAAGAAGAACGAAAGAAAGAAAGAACGAAAGCAAGAAAGAAAGAAAGCAAAAAGGAGAGAAAAAAAGAAAGAAAAAAAAAGACAAGAAAGAAAGGGAAATGACATTTTTGGACTATCCAAGAAATCTAAAAAATCACATCGTCTTTCGATACGCCTGCCTATTTAGTTACTGCTCGTTTACAACAACTGAAAAACGTCAACCACTGATCGTGGTAGTGAAACTGTAGTAAAGTTCCTCTTTCCTCTCGCAATCATAGACAGAATTTCGGTAAGCACACATAAAGATCGGTATGCATCAATAACTTGTGTTGCGTGCACAGGCGAGAATTGTATCAGGTTATATAAACACAACCACCAGACACCGACTGCTAGGGCTGTCCCATTATCAAAGAGTCGCTGTAAAACGCGGATGGACTTTGCGGATGCGGATGCGGATGCGGACAACATATCGATGTCACTCTTCATTTGTTGTTGTTGTTGTTGTTGTTGTTGTTCTTTTGTTGTTGTTGTTGTTTTTTGTTTTTTGTCCTAATTAACGCGGCTTTCGAAAACATGCCCTTCGTTCATCGCGCTTGAGCGACCGCGAACGCAAGCCAGGAACTTTAGGAATGCAAGATGGCCGACGACAAAGGAAATAGCTTTGAGAGACGGGCTTTTCCTGCAGTAGAACAATGTAATTTGGAGCTTATAACTCGAGATATACCTATATACTTATAAGAGCTTCAGGACGGGCTGTTATTTTGAGCTTCATCTCCAATATCGTGACCAAATATCGATCTCTAAATGGAGTACTTGAAAGGAAGCGGCTCGCGATAAAGACTATTTCCTATGGGCTGAGAATCTACGAAATTGTAATCCTGCATGTTGCTAAACAAACATACATAGGAGCAAGTCAATTATATTCCTCATTCAAGCATCCAAGAGATGTTGAGAGGTTGTTGTAGTGAATTTTAATTTAATATTGGAATGGCATGAAACTAGATGCCATTGACTTTGTATTTCGGGTTTGGTCACGTAACGTCTTTAATTCATATATATAACATCCGAAACATGAATGAAAAAATACACGATTTGTTAATGTGTGAAATATGCCGTTGTAGAAGTCTTTACAGCAAACAATTTGGAGCTTTAGGCAGTTCGAATTCTACCAGAGACTGTCCCCGGATGATTTCAGATATATAAAAGTCAAGACTATTTTGAGGTAGAATTTCTAATTGTAGCTGCAGGCTAGAGCTTCGGGCCACCGAAATTTTACAATTCATTTCGCCTCAGTGAGTTCTGATTTCTTTAATTTACATTCGGCAAGAAATAAGTGCGTCTACGGCTTGGCTTTTTATTAAGTTTCAACTCTTGTAATCGACTGACTGTATACTTTGAGACGTATATTGATGCAGTAACTAAATACGCCAGATAGAAGTTTGAAGTTATTTATCGTTTTGATCTAAAGGAATAGACAGTCAGGAGCCAGCCCGAGCACGGCTGTGACCTCAACAGTACAAGTCTGAGCTATGACAAGTGACCGTTAATTGCGCTACACCACCGTAACGTCTAGTACGTGAGATTATATATTATTAGCGGTATTTTGCTGCACACACAGAGAGAAACTGTCTTATATTTGTTCGGGTAGCTTCTCCTTGCTGTTTGTGGGGCTACAACCATAAAAACAAATACCCTGAAAACGTGGCTTAATTGTTTATGTAATTCGAACTAAAGTGGTCGAGGCCTAACCAAGAAACACGGCCGGCACGACTTTGCGCTGAAGCACTGAGTCAAGCAATTGAAATTGTGATACGAGAAAGTAAGCTGTCGTTCATCTAATGAAGGGTGTCTGGTTGATGTAGTAGGTAATTTATATTTTCGCCTTCAAATGAAAACTTGTCATTTCACTAAGATGTATTGTTTGGGCTAACGACAGATAAAGTTCAATCACATAGAGTGCCTGATAGAGTGTGAAATCTTTCATTTTAGTCTATCGATTTGAAGTACTAAAACAAACGTTCAGCCTCAATTAGATTGGCCTTTTCTCTTTTAGTATGAGGGCAAAGGTCCGTGTGAGTTTTCATGGTTTGACGGGTCCATTTTATAACTTGTGCACACACACACTAGCCGTGTTTAGCCAGAGAGCGCTGAGTGACGAGGCTAAACACGGGTGCGAGGGAGACCACAGACACACATGAAATACGGAGGAACTGTGATATATTTCAAATCCAACAAATCTAAAAAATCAAATCGTCTAGACGCACTCGCGGGTTCACTCGTGCTTATGAAAGGGAACCGAAAATGGGCTTAATTAGGACATTTAGATTTGTAGTTGCCGCTAGAGTAAGAGCGATTGACATGTTGTCGTTAATAAACATTTTAACAACACGCATCTCGAACCGTGTCGAACCGTATACTGGTTGGCTGTGGTTCAATAGGCCGCAGTAGTAAAGAACTTTGTTTTGTAAAATATCGTCCCATGTGTTTCTGTGCTGAAGTTTCCTATTTCATTGCGAACAACTTCGTCAATACTACGTTTATTGAAAATTGATCAAACGTTTCCTTTACAGTCATATTGTTTAAGTGTTATTTTTCTAAATAATAGAGAGATAGAAAAATAGCCAGATGGAAAGAAAGAAAGAAAGAAAGACAGAAAGACAGAAAGACAGAAAGAAAGAACGAAAGCCAGAAAGAAAGAAAGAGAGAAAGACAGAAAGACAGAAAGAAAGAAAGAAAGGAAGCAAGAAAGATAGAAAGATTGGTATGCATCAACAATTAGTGTTGCGTGCATAGGCGAGAATTGCATCAGGTTACATAAGCATAACAACCAGACGCCGACTGCTAGGGCTGTCACCTCAAGCCGACGCGACTAGACCGAAAGGAGAATGGGTAGTTGCAAACTTTTCATTCTCATTTCAGCTGAAAAATGCACCTTTAAAAATTAAAATTTATTAATAAAAGCAGGCCCGTTGCTTGGGGTGGTTCGAAGGTTCGAATGAACCCGTTCCCTTCCCACAGAAAATAGCCGCTTGGTTTAGACTACTAGTACTTTTCCCTGAAGAAACAACAGTCACATGCATTTCTGTTTAAGTGTATGAAGCCTTGGTAAATGCCGGTGAATGACGGTTTTATCAAAACCCCGACCTAATTCAGCAATTTGTTTTAACGACGTCTTAGTTTTAACAGCTGAAGTATTTTTTCTGCCATTTCTATTTATTCTTTCATAATCTCTTTCTTTTTCTGTCTTTTCTCTCCCTCTATATATATCTTTTAATTAACCAGATAAGCTCTTAATGTTGATTTGGTTTCGCTAAAAAAAATTCGCGAGTTTCCGGCCTTGGATTGGTCGATTGGTTTGAGAAGCAATTGGATAAAAGCGCATCGATTTGTTAATAAGGAACAAATGGTAAAAAAACCCGTCCGTTTCAACTTGGATTACTCTATTACAGCTGCTACGACAACATTTAGAGCCGCCCTTCTGTCAGCACCACGATAAAACTCTTGAGCCCACTGATAACGATCAAAAACGTGTGTCTCATCATACAGGGTTCCCTATACTTCTTTCGTGGATCGTGACGGGGGCTATCAATTTTCGGGAGAAACGTGATTTAGGTTTTTATTTTGTCGGAATTCGTGATTCCTAAGCCAAATTTTATCTTACGCGTGAAATCAATTTTGGACTTAAATATGATTTGTGACAAAGCCAAATGTTTTTACGGACGAGAACGACTTCTGTTAAGGGTATAGAAGTCCTTGACCATACAGTGGTAAAACAGTGGGTTCTTATCGATTCAAGGACGAATGGCTGTAGTAGCAAAATCCACTTGGATTGCGTTGTAAACACATATATGCGCTATATAATCGCGTCTGTTGTTAAGTCCTTCTGCACATCTTTGTGTACGTTTACATTCTATGATTGTGAGAGAACAGCGCAACTTTATTACAGTTTCATTACCACTATCAATGGTTGACCGGTTTTGTTGTTTTAAATATGCAGTGAAACATGCAGAGGCGTCGAAAGATGATTTGATGGATAGTCGAAAATGTCGTTTCGTTTTCTTTGTGTTTTTTTGTTCTTTCTTTTTTTGTTTTTATCTTCCCCTTTTTTTTTCTATCCTTCAATCTTGCTATTTTTCTAAATAATAGAAAGATAGAAAAATAGGGGGATAGAAAGAAAGAAAGAAAGAAAGACAAAAAGAAAGAAAGAAAAGAAGAACGAAAGAAAGAAAGAAAGAAAGCAAGAAAGAAAGAAAGCAAAAAGGAGAGAAAAAAAGAAAGAAAAAAAAAGACAAGAAAGAAAGGGAAATGACATTTTTGGACTATCCAAGAAATCTAAAAAATCACATCGTCTTTCGATACGACTGCCTATTTAGTTACTGCTCGTTTACAACAACTGAAAAACGTCAACCACTGATCGTGGTAGTGAAACTGTAGTAAAGTTCCTCTTTCCTCTCGCAATCATAGACAGAATTTCGGTAAGCACACATAAAGATCGGTATGCATCAATAACTTGTGTTGCGTGCACAGGCGAGAATTGTATCAGGTTATATAAACACAACCACCAGACACCGACTGCTAGGGCTGTCCCATTATCAAAGAGTCGCTGTAAAACGCGGATGGACTTTGCGGATGCGGATGCGGATGCGGACAACATATCGATGTCACTCTTCATTTGTTGTTGTTGTTGTTGGTGTTGTTGTTTTTTTGTTGTTGTTGTTTTTTTTTTTTTTTTTGTCCTAATTAACGCGGCTTTCGAAAACTCAGGAAATTGGATATTGAAATTGTGCCTGATTATTACTGAACCTGAGTAACAACGTACAAAACTGAACACGAGTAACAACGCAGGAAAGTAACGTGACGTGTCTTGAATTCGGATAATGCGCTTGAAATCTTGAAATCTATATCCGTGATTTTGAACATGGCACGCAAAATATGTTGTTTGAAACAACATTGAAACAAGCAAACCGTTGAAGACGAGAGAATAAATGCACTACATTGACCATAAAAACTTTTCACAATTTACATAAGAGTCGGTTCACCGATGCTTCGTTATCATGGTTAACATTCCCTTGAGTAAAAAGCGCGTTCACTGATCACAATATGTGTGCCATAAGTCATTTATAGACAACGTGATCATACTGCTATAGCGTGACCATTTATCCTGAAAAGATAAGAATTCCGGTATGAACTGACAAGATGAGCACAAGCATAAATATATATTTTGATGTCGGGTTCCTAGTAAAGAGGCGCAAACACAACAACGAAATGACTTATGGCACACATATTGTGAACAGTGAACGCGCTTTTTACTCAAGGGAATGTTAACCATGATAACGAAGCATCAGTGAACCAACTTTTATGTGAATTGCGAAAAGTTTTTATGGTGAATGTAGTGTATTTATTCTCCCGTCTTCAATGGTTTGATTGTTTCAATGTTGTTTCAAACAACATATTTTGCGTGCCATGTTCAAAATCACGGATATAGATTTCGAGATTTCAAGCGAATAATCCTGAATTCAAGACACGTCACGTTACTTTCCTGCGTTGTTACTATTGTTCAGTTTTGTACGCTGTTACTCAGGTTCAGTAATAATAAAGCATATTGTCAATATCCATTTTCTTGAGTTTTCGAAAACCGCTTTAATTAGGCCAAAAAAAAAAAAACAATGAAGAGTGACATCGACATGTTGTCCGCATTCGCATCCGCATCCGCCTCCGCAAAGTCCATCTGCGTTTTACAGCAACTCATTATCAAAAAACTGGCGATAAGAAGTCTAGATAGTTGGGATCACAAAAATGTGTTTGCTAGAATCATATATACACATATTCATTCTTTCTCTCTTTTTTCTGTTTATTTCGGTCTGGGTCCCAGGATATAATATACGTATAGGCGACGATGGGACTATTTATAGGGCGTGGCAAATTGATACGGACAGTAGTGATGGTTGACTAAAATGATTGACTGAAACGTTCTATAATGAAGAATTATCTATGTTATTTGGCAACAGCGCGATAATGACGTTGAACTTTTAATATATCATATGACAGTCTAGATATTAGTGTTGTGATCGTCATTGCAAGTTTCGGTCTGTGGTTGTCTGCTGTTTGCTATTACTTGCAATGTGGGTTATTAGAAGTAAATATACGCTCATCTGGAAACATACAAGCGCACACGTGAGTTGCGGTAGGCCTACACTAAAAGACGTCGAGCGTTTTCGGAACGGGCCGGTCCGCAATAGTGCAGTAGAATTGAATTGGAATTTGAACTGGAATTTAAGTTGGATTTACAATGCTAATAATCTTGACTCAACAGTATTTATGATGTACAGTTTGAGAAATCAGAAGTTACATAAAGCGACAACCGTTAATCAAGGTGAGAAGAAGTTTGATAGTTTATGTACCGATACAATGGTACGTAAAAATGAGATTTCTATAGTATCGGGTATCAAAACGCAGGATTTGCATACGTATAACTGGTACAAGAACAGTGTCGGGTCATCTGTTTATAAGAATTTGAATCATAGGGCGAATCATTTGAACTTTATGCTGTCCAGGGATATAGAAACAAATCCTGGTCCTATTGATCCCAGTAAGACAATCGAAGCGCCTTACAGTCAAGACAATGTGGTATTGTTTGGGGAAAGTGCAGGTACTCAGTGCGTAGCTATGTCTCTGACATCACTGGTATTCAACTACAGAAATAATGGTATTTCATCGTCAACAGATTTGGCTCAAATAATGAACATCGGTAATGAACTGTATGGAGCATTATCTAGACTGTCCCGACAAACATTCTTGTTGTTAACAGAAGTACCCGAAATGGTTACGGTGTTTAATAGTACGTATCAATTTGATTACAGTCCAAGCTATAATGGTACTGTTCATGGTAATTATACTGTAGAAAGTTTTAATTATTGTGCATCATTTGTGAATGCAATGGAATCTTTAATTGTAGAGAATTATACGTCATTTATATTAACAATTGGTTGTAGTACTGTGGCTGTATACTTGACGTCACATGGTAAGATGAAATTATTTGATTCACATGCTAGAGATGCAAGAGGTATGTCTCATCCTGAAGGAACATGTGTATTGTTAGAAATTGCATCATTACAAGACTTACAAACCTATTTACAAAGGCTGCATTCAAATCCAAATGCGTTATTTGAAGTCAAGGGTGTACATATTAGTGCTGTTAATAGCTCTGAAGAGTTATGGCAAGATAATGCTATACCATGCAATAAAATTCGTCAGACAAGGGATAGTAATGTTATTTGTAATACAATCATTGATATTCCGTTGGAAAGGTGTTGTGCTATATCGTTGTATTGTCTTTGTTTTAGTGTAATAAAATCCACTATGTATTGGAATTCAGAAACTTTAAATGCAATTGTTGAACATGGAACAAAGTTTTATGGCTTGGTACTTGATACTCACCTTGATGAACAACAGCCTACCATTAATGACCTTCCCTGTACAGTTCAAATATATGATGCACATATTACTGTTAACTATACTGTGGATAAACAAGGAACGCTAAATTGTGGATCTCTAAGTAACAAGATGACGCTTCAAAAATTAATTGAAGATAATTCAAAGGATAACACTGGATTCTTGATGTGGATATCAAATTGCTGTGTAAGTTGTATTTTTCAAAACAACAAGAGCGCAAAGTATTTTTTGGCAGAATTCACTCGTGATGGAAACAAAGTCGGTGCATTTGGAGGTATTACAGGTATTGATTCTTTGTCTCAGATGCTTTATGACATTGTTGAAAGACAAGCTGAAAGTAATCATGTAAAATATTATGTAAAGTTTTTATGTTGCTCAACAAATTTGTCAAATGATGTTATACGAAGGGTAAGGAGAAAACATATGTCTAATGACCGAAAGGAACAACGATCAAACAGAAAGAGAAAGCTATATGGAGAAATGGAGCCTGAAAGCAAAAGAAAGTGTTTGCAAAAAAAGGCGGATGAATATAGATTATTGACTCCCAAAGCAAAAGAGAGGGTTTTAGAAGAGGCAAGAGATGTGACGAAGAAGTGGTATAAATCACTAAATCCTGAACAAAAGGCATCCCATTTGACTAATCGAGCAAAACGGTATAAATCACTAAGTGCTGAAGTAAAGGAAACACTTCGGACTAACCGAGCAGAACGGTACAAATCGCTAAATGCTGAAGAAAAAGAAACAGTTTTGATGAATCGAGCAGAACGGTACAAGACACTACAGCCTGAAGAGAAAAGCAAAAAAGTGTCACATGTCCTATCAAAGAGACTAAAGGGACAACAAAACGCTGACTTGAATTCTAAGATCTTAGTATTTGAAAACAAAATAAGAGAGGGTCCATGCTATGTATGTTCGGTTTGTAACAGACTACTATACAAAAAAACAGTGATTAAGTTCAAGGAACAGAAGTACAATGTTCATAATGTGTTTACACGTGTTCAGTCGTTTGACGGGAAGGAGTACATCTGTAAAACGTGTCACGCAAAGGTTATCAAAGGCCAAATCCCATGTCAAGCCGTGTGCAATAAATTGTTTGTATACGAAATACCTTCGGAACTATCAGTACTTGAAAAGCTGGAACAAGTCCTTATAGCTAAAAGAATTGTGTTTGAAAAGATAGTCATAATGTCGAAAGGGCAACAGCGAAAAATTAAAGGTGCAATATGTAACGTACCAGTTGAATGTCATGAAACATGCAGTATATTACCACGTCCTCCGGAAAGATCAGGTATAATAAGATTGAAACTGAAAAGAAAAATGGAATTTAGGGGACATGTTTACTTTCAAGGAGTGAGACCTCAACTTTTGCTAGATGCTCTAAACTGGTTAAAGATGAATAATCCACTTTACAGTGATGTCATTGTAAGCAATAAGAATCTTGATGCTCATACAACGAATTTACAACAAAATGAAGATAACAGAGACGGGATAACCAGATCTATTAATATAAACGAGGATAACCTAGGTGGTTGTTTTGCTAATCGCTCGGATGGAGCAAAAACTGATAAAGAGGACGTAAACGATGATGAGGAAATAGAAGATCCTATGAACGAATATAGATCGCCAACCACTGAAACGTGTTTGCAGTCTATAATACCGGATTACCCTGTAACTGTTGAACAAAACGAGAATGTATCACCAGGAAATGAAGTGTACAGCGTTGCACCAGGGGAAAACAAACATCCTGTGTCATTTATGATGGATGAGCAATGCGAAGAGCTAGCGTTTCCAGTACTTTTTCCGAAAGGGCAATTTGGATACAATGTGGAAAGAGATGTGGCATTGTCGCCAGTGAAGTACTTTAATGCCAGATTGTTGCATTATAGTGGGAGGTTTGCTACAAATCCTGAGTATCTTTTCTTTGCACAGTTCATTGTAGAACAAAAGAAGGTGTCAGATAGTATAAATATTGCTCTTAAAAAGGTTCATGGTCGGCCAATAACAGCTGCACAACTACGGTCTAATGTACAAAGACTACAAGATCTTATTTGTCAAGATCAGGCTTTCTTATTTCTGAGACAAATTCCAGGAACGCCACAATACTGGCAAAAGTTTATGTATGAAGTAGTAGCTATGGTGAAACAGTTGGGAATACCTACGTGGTTTATGACATTGTCGTGTGCTGATCTTAGATGGCCCGAATTGTTTCAAATTATTGGTAGAACGTTGGGACAAAATCTGACTAATGAGGAAGTAGAAGCGATGACATACCACGAGAGGTGTGGACTGTTGAACACTAATCCTGTTGTTGTTGCTAAACATTTTCAGTATAGGATTGAAACATTCTTTACCGAGGTTTTATTAAGTGCTGCCAAGCCTATAGGTAAAATTGTCTATTATGCATTACGTATTGAGTTTCAAATGAGAGGATCTCCACATTTGCACGCATTAATATGGACATCTGACTGCCCAAAATTGACCTCTGATACTAAACAGGATTACATAAATTATGTAGACCAGCATGTACATGCATATCTCCCTAGTACACAAGAAGACACCGAATTATATGAGCTAGTCAAAATGTATCAAAAGCATAGCCATTCAAAGAGTTGCAGAAAATACAAAAACATGCCATGTAGGTTCAACTTTGGACAATTTTTTACGGACAAGACTATTATAGCCGAGCCTTTATGTGAAGATGTAGATGAAGAGATAAAGAGAACAGTCGTTGAAAGGCAACAAGAAATTTTAACATTGGTTAAAGGAAAAATTGACGAACTGTTGAATCCTAGTAAATCAAGTTACGACCCGACATTAACTGAAGTAGACATATTTGATTCTGTTGATATTACAAAAGAGCAGTATTATTGGGCATTGTCTATCTCTCCAAATTCAGATTATGAACTGCATCTGAAAAGACCAATCGACAGTTGTTTCATTAACAATTACTTCATTGCCGGTATCAAGGGATTTAAAGCAAATGTTGATTTGCAGCCAGTTTTCAATCACTACAAATGTGTTACTTATGTATGTTCATACTTCACTAAAGACGAAACCGAATGTTCACAAGCTATTATGAATGCAGCGAAGGAAGGTAGAAAAGACAATCTAAGTATAAGAGATCGTTTGAAAAAAATTGGTGCAGCTTTTTTGTCGACTAGAGAAGTTAGCTCACAAGAATGCGCGTACAGATGTATGCCGGAGTTGTGGTTAAGAAAGACCTTTCCAGTTACTATTTTTGTCAATACAGATTTACCACATAAAAGAGTACGGGTTGCAAAGTCACACGATGAACTACAAGATCTAGATGATGATAGTACAGATGTGTATAAGTCTAATATCATTGAAAGGTATAGTATCAGACCGCGAGCTATCCCGGTAGTAGATAATTTATGTCTTGCCGAGTTTGCTGCATATTATTACAAGGTGTATAGAAGGGAATGTTATGAGACGGCTGATGCCCAGCCAGAAGTTTTAAAAGATGACGCGATTGAATTACAACATACTTTAGCCGATGGTGACGTGTCATTGCTTCCACAAAGAATCAAACTTATGGGTGTCGCCAAGGAAATTATGCAGCGAAGGAGGGTAAAAGCTGTTATAAGATATCACAAGCCAAACAAAACAAAAGAACCTGAACTGTATTTCCATCACCTGCTTATGTTATATTATCCATGGAGAGTTGAAGGAGATCTTCTAGGTAGCAATCAAACATATGCGTCAAAATTCTATGATTCGGGAGTACAAACTGTAGTAGAACGGAATAGGAAAAACTTTGAACCTGATGGTGATGCCTTAACAGAAGCACTTGAATTCCTTAGAAATAATCCAGACCATCACTTTCATTCATATGATGTTTTGAATGACCAAGAGAATGCAGATGTGCAATCAGAGATGCAAGACGAGTTAGCACCAGAAGGGTCATTTAATGAACAGTTGCCTGGTGATTTATGTGGCATGAGGCCTGTAATTAATCAGCACTCAAACATTGGAATAACATCGTTCAGACAGCCTTTAGAAATTTCCGATGATGACCTACGTGAACATGTCAGATCACTAAACAAAAGACAGCGTTATGTGTATGACAGTGTTCTTACATGGTGTAGAAGTAAAATGAAAAACATGAATAGTTTAAGACCTCAAGATGTGAAAGGTATCTATCTTTTTGTAACTGGTGGGGCAGGTACTGGAAAAAGTCATTTGATTAAGACAATATATCATACTGTTACAAAGACTTTCAGATGTCCTCCAGTAAACCCTGAATTGCCAACAGTTTTGTTAATGGCCCCTACAGGTGTTGCTGCAATTAATATTGATGGGACAACAATAAATACTGCGCTGGCTATACCTAAAGAAACTGGTGATAATGTACCTGCAATGTCGGACGAGAAGAAAACACACATGCGAATGTCATTAAGTCGGCTACAGTTGATTATAATAGATGAAATATCAATGGTTGGTAATACGACATTACTTCACATTCACCAGAGACTGAAAGAAATCTTTGGAACAACAAATGGTCAGTTGTTTGCAGGCATAAGTATGATTGTTGTTGGTGACATGTATCAACTGCCACCAATACGTAAGAAACCGGTTTTTGCTGACTTCAAGAATGGCGTGTTGAATTTGTATCATCCATGGCGTCTATTTACTATGATAGAACTTGTCGATATTATGAGACAGAAGGATGATCAACGGTTTGCTGAGTTACTAAATAGATTCCGCACAGGGAGTCAAACGGAAGACGATATAAAGTGTATTCAATCGAGAGCAATAGATCGATCACATGGTAACTATCCTTCAGATGTTCTTCATATCTGGGCTGAAAATAACCTTGTTAATCAACATAATGAAAGGAGATTGCAACAAATAGGTGCAGAATTGTTTCACTTAAGAGCAATAGATCAATATCCTCCTAATGTCTCACAACAGGATATCAATAAAGTCTTAGCTAGACCACGATCTGAGACAGGTGGCCTCGGAGGAGATGTATGTCTTAAGGAATCTGCTAGAGTTATGTTAACGTCTAATATTGATATTGCTGACAGATTGATTAATGGTCAAATAGGAACAGTAGCCAAGATAGAGGTGAATCATATAAGCCAAAAACCGGTTTTCATTTATATCAAATTTGATGATGAAAGAGCTGGTAACACATTGATACAAAAGAGTGACAATGTTTATGTGAGAGAAAATAGAGTTGTGCCGATACGACCCATACTGGCCAAAATTAAAACGCGACCAAACAAGGCGTCTTCACCTGAAATACAGAGAACGCAGTTTCCTTTGACGTTAGCATATGCTGTGAGTATACATAAAGTACAAGGTTTATCGCTTCCAAATGTGGTAATTAGCTTTGAGTTGGTAAAGCAAAGATCGTTTAACTATGGTCAAGTATATGTTGCCTTGAGTAGAGCAACTTCTTTAAGTGGTATCCATATTTTGGGGACATTGCAAAGCAAACATGTCAGAACAGATCCTAGAGTACATGAAGAATATGAAAGGTTAAGGCACGTATCTTCGTTGGTAAAGAAAGGGGGTGACGCTTTGGAAGAGCGATTGTCGTTGACGGTCTGTTTGTTGAATGTTAGATCTTTAAATAAACATGCCATAGATATTAAGTATGACTCAAATGTCATGGACAGCGACGTTATAGCCTTCACAGAAACACAGCTTCTAAGTGGTATGAACTGCGCCGACATCAAGAAGCATTTATGTCCGTTCACACTGTATAGACAAGATCATGCTACCGACAGATTCTTGAGTTTAGCAGTATGTACGAAAAATACAGTGAAAATAACAGATTACCAATACTTTGAAGAGGTGAATGGCTTAAAGTTCGTAATTGCCAATAATGGTGGGCGAGGACATTGTACAGTACTGCTTGTTTACCGGAAAAATAACGTCAATATTGTGCAGTATGTTGAACACCTTAGAGGTATTCTTGGCTGCAGTCACAGTGCTGTTGATGTTGTAATGGGAGATTTCAATATAGATTATTTTCACGAAAGCCGCATTGCATCATAAGATTGGAATCTTTAATGAATTCCTTAGATTACTACCAAGTCGTTGAAAGTCCAACATTTGTTTCGGCTGGGAGCACCTTGGATCTTGTGTATGTAAAATCCAGATGTGATATTGTTGAAAAGAGAATCGTAAGTATTTATTATTCTGATCATGATGCCGTGAAATTTTCACTCTCATTCAGGTGAAGGAACTGGTGTAGTTTGGTATGAGTCTTATATAGCCCTTGTTACAATGTCGTTGGATATTGATTGGAACGATATTTGATATAGAATTGGGCGAAGGGTTGTTTCTATTAGGTAGGTTGTAGTAGAGGAAATAGAAGACCGAAAAGTTTACAAGTCGATACCCGTTGGTAATATGTGTTGTATTATATATTGGTCTATTTATATAGTGAATTATCTGTTGATATATTTGTGGACATATTTATGGACTTGTCTATTGATCTATTGATGTATATATTTCTGCAAAGATCTGTTTATGTATTTATCTATTTATTGATTAAGTTATAGACGCATTTCTTTATCTACTTACTTATTTACGTATTTGTTAGTTTAATTAATAATTGAGCTATCTAGGTATTTTGTTAATGTCGTATTATTAGCACAAACGTTTTTTAGGTGCAGCGTTAATGAAGTATTGAACGCTGTATTGAATTTCTACAAATCGCCAGAATGTACAGTTCGTTAGAGGACATCAGGTAAGTTCAAAAGATTGTTTTGTATACATACTTTTTAATAATATACATTATTTGTAAGAATAATACTGATTACCTGGATATGTTTACGTTTATAGTTACACATGGTAGATACTTTTGAGGGTCTCACCAAAATGTACAAAAATGATTTACCGGTGTGATATTCAAGGGGTAACAGATTGTGGATACTTGTATCATAAAGGCCAACAATAGAGAATGGTATGAGATAGTTTTGTATACAGAATTTATGATAATATGCATAATTTATAAGAATTATACTGATTACCTGGATATGTTTACGTTTATAGTTACACATGGTAGATACTTGTGAAGGCCTCACCAAAATTTGCAAGAATGATTTACCGGTGTGATATCCAAAGGATAATGGATTGTGGATACTTGTATTATGAAGGCTAACAATAAAGAATGGTATAAGTTCAAAGAACAGTGGTTCCTGAAGATATTTAGAACGTATTAGAAACAATCTGAAGGACAATAGCTAATGAACAATTTGGTGGCCTTAATCACATCGGTCTTAAAAACGATTTGTAAGATGAATGGGGATAGCATGTGTAAAGGACGATAGTATCTCGATGGTTGGAGAATCGATTCTTTATGAGCAACGTGAAATGTATTAAGGAAGAGCAAAATCTGGCCAGTTGAATAGTTTGTGGCTGTTAAAGAAGAAATGGTGTAATCCAGAAGAGGATATTTACGGGACAATGGATCGTTAATGCATGTATTATAAATGACATGGAATGAACTATGAAAAAGAGAATATCTTTGCCGAAATGCTTTGAGCGTGTAAAGAACTGGAACTATAATTTCGGTTAGAACATCGAAAGGACAATACCTCTTGGGTCTTCATGAGGTATATTGGAAAGATCTTGAAACGAAATGTCGAAACGTAAATTGGTTATTTCTTTGTTCCATGTATAAAAATCGTCGTCTGCTGCGTTTCGAAGAATAGCAGCATACTATTATTTCCACGGTTTTCCAAAAATGGCAGGTTACCACGGTACCTGATTACGTAAGTTAAGGGTGAACGGCGGGCTTTTACTGGAGGGAATTTCGATCTAGACTGACTCGTGCGAGCTGGCAGCTTTCACATTTTTGGTGTATGCTTTTATATTTATAATTAGAACCTTACTCCCTCAAGGTTTTTGCCGCCTACAACTGCACTTCGGGAGGGACCAGGTTTCCTCCTAAAAAGGGGGTTTTTCCTGGCGGGCAGTAGGGCGAGTTGCTAGGCCAAAACTACTCACTGTAAGCAATTCATAAGAGATGATTAATAAAACGAGCTTGCTCATGTTGTTAACAGCGGGGTTATGTACCGGTCCATCGGCGGCCGGCTCTAATCGCATGCCAGCAGTCAGCTCCAGTGTACCAGAATAATGTCTGTGTTGTTGATTTAGTATATATTGGGAATATAGGGGAAACGACAGAAATTTGTAGTGTAGAGTATAATTGAGTGTAAGTAAAAGGCAAAGATCCGTACGTTCCAGTGGAAACGGTTGAATGGAAGTAGAGACTGAAGCGTTAGTTGAGTGTTAATAGCGCTGCTTTACGTAGTGAGATAAGACGAGATACAGCGGTCACGTGAGGCAGTAAATCGGTTTACGCTTCAGCTCGTTTGTGATTGGTATGTTCTGGATTGCATGTTAACATACGTGAATGATACAAGGAAAGACGGAACGATAAGAATCTAAAATGTTTCCATTCATTCTGTTTCTACTTTCATTGTTGTTAGTTGTCTAGATAAGGCGCATTTTCGAAAAATGAGAGATAACAGGAGTCATTTTGGGGTAGGGACTGGTAACATGAGTATCGTAAGCTAATTTCTCATATCAAATCCGAATATGACAGTTACCAAGACGTATTCTGCAATATTATTATGGAAGTGACGTATTTAGCGCATTGCAACAGTCATTTCAAACTAACGGCTTTTCATATAATTCTAAAAGTTCCGAAATTTAAAAACATTTATCATAGCTGGAAAAACATAATAAAAATAAGTAAAACTGTGAAGTTTGAAGGATATAAGTTGAAAATTGAAGGAGATACGAATTTTCAATGATGGAAATTGGGTATGAAAACATTTATGAGTTATCCAAAAGATACCAAAAGTTCGTATCTCCTTGAGTTTTCAAGTTATATCCTTCGAACTTCAGAGTTTCACTGGTTTTTCTATGCTCTTTCCAGCTATCGTAATTGTTTTTAAGTTTTGGAACTTTTGCAATTAAATGAAAAAGTCGGTAGTCAGTGAGCGGATCAGACTATAGCAATTTGCAAAATAGGTGATTTACACCATAAAATTGCAAAATACGTCTTGGTGACTGTCTTGTTCGGATTCAGAACGAGAAATTAGTTTAGAATAGTTATGTTAGGATGAAAATTGTTTTTCACGTAAATGATAGATAGATAGATATGTGTGTTTATTGAAAATACAACTCGCAGCCTAAGGGCCGAATTGCGTGCATATACAATCTATCATAAACTATTCATACTCATGACAAAGTGTCCGTGTGTAGAATTATTGTGAAGGGCGACTGTCTCTCATAGATCATTCATATAGTCACGACAAAGTGTTCTTTGTGTATATTGTGAAAGAGGACACTCTATTCCCACATTTTACTATCATATCAATATCAGCAATATTTTACGTAAGAGCTGACACTACAGCAAAAATTTTGGTATGAGCTAAAATTACAACCCCATCACACTATGACTCTGTCTAAATAGAGAGGCGGAAGAGGTTGTAACATGTGTTAACCTTAACCTTAACCCTAACCCATTGGAGAGGTATTGTGGTGTAGTAGATGTAGCTATGCGGAAGTGTCTTTGCGAGGACGTGGTAGGGGGGGGTGTAGGGATCCTTAGTATACTACACTTTCCTTGTGCGAATTGAATCAATTGTGTATATATAAGAGATGGAATTCAATACGACATTTGGTTATGTGCAAAAGATCATGTGTGTATATAGTGTATATAGGGTATGCAATAAAAGTATTAAAAAATTGGTAAAAAGGTAGAATAAGAACGGGCAAGAAAAGTAAATACGCCAAAATATACATAAACGCAATAAAGGGGTACAAAAGGGGAGATAAAAGAAAAAGACGCGGCGGACAATGTTTTGAAAAGAAGAGAGGAAAAAGGGATAAGCTCAAACAGTGAGATACGAGAACATGAAGAAATCAGTAAAATATGAAAATTATAAAACGTAATGAAAAAGGACTGAACAAATAAAAATGAAGAAATGAATAGAAGATTAAAAATAGAGGAGGGGAAACTGGTGTAAAGAAGATATAGATGGAGGGGGGGCGGGGTGTGTGGGTAAAGGATGTGGTGCGTTGAGGAAAGGAATGTAGTGGTTTGCAGATGGACGGATAGCTGGGGATGTAACGTGAGAGGGGGCGTGGCGCGCGCGATTGCGGGATGGTTGAGGATGCTACGGGATTGCGTGAGTTGGGTTGCTTGTGTGTGGCAATGTTACAATATTAGGGGAAGGAACGGGTGTTTGTTATTAGGTGGTAGGTCTGTGTGTAGGCCTGTGAGGGTAATATGGTCATGGGTGTAAGTGATTATAGGTAGGTGTACACTTAGGGTAGGTAGGTGGGTAGTGGGCAAGGATAGTGGTGGGTATACTTGGGGTGGGTGTGACAAGTTAAGAGTTGATGTCACCTGTTGTGTGACGTTACATCGTGACGTGATCATATGTCTTATGAGACAAGTCCTATCCGTCCCACAAAATATGGTTTCCGTAGTATTCATATTTACTCCTATACTCAAAAACAAATGCTTATTTCGGTGCGCAGGTCGCGTGTTATGTGACGGCACAACTTGACATGAGGTGACATGGCTCGTGGCTCAAGGGGCTATGGCCAAGGGGTTCTCAGATGTGTATAGGGTCATGAAATGGGGGTCACAAGACGCATGTAGTACGTGTTGACCTTCCCTGATGTGATCGACGATTGGTTGATTTGAAAGAAGGTCCCACTCCAAACTGATTGACGGTTTAGAAAAACCTAACATCAAAACAAGATTTGTGATTTGCCGGTCGCGATGCAACGATTTTGGGTGGAAAATTTTTTCAAACAACGATTTTCGAGGTTATCCGCTTGTTATGTGTGGATGTAGGATGTAACTTCTATCGTAGTAAATAGGTGCCATGGATGACATAAATTGAACACGCCATTTTTGAAGTCAACAAAAACCGGTTTCTTGCGTATTGGTGATAGTTGATACATGTCGCCAACAACAGTCATACTTATGCCTGCAAACAACTGATCATTTGCGGTTCCAAAGATTTCTTTCAGTTTCTGATGAATGTGAAGCAATGTGGTATTATCAACCATTGATATTTCATCTATTATAATCAATTGTAGTTGACTTAATGACATTCTTGTGTGTGTTTTCTTCGCGTTCGACATTGCTAGCAGATTGTCGCCAGTTTCTTTAGGTATCGCTAACGCAGTATTTATTGTTGTCTTGTCAATATTAATTGCAGCAAAAAATATTTTTCGTATGATAGGCAATGTTCAAGGATCATAATCAGTCTAGACTTCGTAAAAAATAGCAAAATAACAAGAAAAAGGCTACAGATTTTTGGAGTAAATGCCGCAAGAACGTTGAAGTACACGTAGTTTGGAAAATGATGTCGACTGAGAGACCAAAACCTGTTGATGCACGCCCAATTTCATCGTACAACATCTTCGGTTGTCTCTGGAAAATCTAAATTTAGCATGTTAACATGTATGTTATAGCCCATTATAATTTCAACAACTTCACTTACCATTCATTCACAGTTTGTCCAACATTGGCTACGTATAGTTTTATTGTCAATAGACAGCTTCGAATGAATGTCAACAACATGTGAAAAGTAGAAACATTGAGTTATGAATGGTTTCCCAACCAGTTTAGTTGCAAGTAAGCCACAAGCAATATCCGAATCGAAGTCGTAAATCACGAAAACAATAAGCTTCTTCTTTGTACGTAAATCCTTGAATTTTGAATTGCAATTACCACATGAGTTAATGAGTTCAAATGCCTCCTTCGACATTATCCAATTTGCAATTTGGGTTATATCATAAGAAATGGAGTCAATGTTAGATAAAATAAAATTGTTGTCACTTAAATTAGTCTGTTATAAGAAGAATTTTCGAAATAAATAAAATTGCATCATAGGGGCTTCAAGCTACATATGTACTGTTTGCTTTTTGTTGTATATGTAAGATGCTGTACTCGAGTATATTAAGGCCTGGGTCAATCGTTAATTACTTAAAATTCGGATAAAAATTATTTTGAAGACATAGAACATCTAAATCAACTTTTTTCCTCGATAAGTTACTAAACTCGACGTCCTTAATTTTTTGAGGGTACGTTTATGATGTCACGTGACCTGATGACGTCACAGTGATCAAATATTGTGTTGTAAACTTCAAAGCAAAATGCGGTCGCGGGTATTACTAAAGAGTTCAAAGTAACCATGCTTAACTGTGAGCCTGGATGTGCTTCACAACATACAGCCCGAAAAACTTGTCATCCACTTTACATTGTTGAGTTTTTCCATTTTTAAAAGAAATATGTAAAAGTCACGTGACCTGTTTTGGGCTTTATCTCACTAAAGAAAAACTGTAGTCAGGTTTTCCAGGTTGTTTGTTTGGAAGCACATTAAGGCTCATATTTAAGCATGGTTACTTTCAAGACTGGGGTTATACCCACGACCGCATTTTGCTTTGAAGTTTACAATACAATATTTCATCACTGTGACGTCATCAGGTCACGTGACATCTTAAAAGTACCCTCAAAAATTTAAGGACGTCGAGTTTAGTAACTTATAGAAGAAAAACGTTCATTTAGATGTTCTTTGTCTTCAAAATATTTTTTTATCCAAAATTTATACAATTAGTGATTGACCCAGGCCTTAATATACTCGAGTACTTTTAAGACTGCACTGCACTGTGCTTTGACCATGTTAGTGCCGTGATATCTATAAAAATCGTTGCGGTTCCGGCCATGATTGTGTCATGTTGTGACTGCAACGTTTTCAGTCATACAAAAGCTGTTCTATTGCATTGGAAGTATGCTGGCTTGTCTATATAAGATGTATGCATGTGCATGGGTATTCATGATTGGTTACTATAAGTCTTGTTTCGTGTTGAGTACAAAATGCAGTAGATGTAGTTGAGCATGTCGGCAGGAAATGATGGAGCACTTTTATATCCTAGTGTAATAATTATTTGAACATTAGACGTACAGAAATTGTTATTAAAGTTGCAGTCATCGCAGGGGTTTACAGGGGTTTACTCGCACACGGATCGTTTCGCCTACACAAACTCGTCCATGGATTTTACGGATTCGTCCCATGTATTTAAATTACCATCATTTCGATCCAAAGCAATTTTGATCTAGGTCAATTCGCTCCATCATCGGTCAATTCGATTCATATGGCGGTAGGTCAGTTCCATCCACATATTTGCTTACCCTTTTGTAGTACATGAACACGGACGCGAAATCGATTGTTTTGATCACGAATCGACCTGTTTACAAAGCCAGATTTTCATCTTATAATATAGTTTCTATAGGTTATTAACCAGTGAGCTTTTAAGAATACTTTTCATCTATAATAGAGGGTACATGTTACTTGCTACAATCCTTGGTGCTTCAGATTGTCTTCCACATCTATTGTCTGACCAGTTGCAACAGTTTTTCTTGGTCATAAAAAGAATGGATGCCCTCAATGCAACACCTTTTTAAGATAGACAGCCATTCCCAATCAGAATTAGACAGTACTACATATGTTGTTCTATCTAACCACTCTCTCTAAGGCCTGGATATTTTTTTACAGAAACAGAAGCGGAAGCAATGTACACAGACTCAGTATTGCCTCTCTCTCACAGGTAGGCGTCAAAAATATCAGCGGTACATTACTGAGTCTGTATATATTCTCTGAAAGGCGAAATTTTTAAATACGCGCGACGATAACACGTGTCAAACAAACCATAGTTAGAAAGACGTGTCAAATAAACAAACAAGAAAACAAACAAACAAAAAAGATGCTTTAAAAGGAGATTGATTAATGAGTATGGTGTCAACGTCCTTCAATAAGCCGAGGGAGAAAAATTAAGTTTACGCAAATGAAAAATATGAAAATAAAGTAAAAAGTAAAAGAGGAAGAAAGCTCAAATCACCAACTGAAAAGTTGGAACGGATTCCCGATCGAGTATGCACTCGGGAGAGAACAAGTACCATCACGGTAAAGTCACGTGGTAGAAGGGGTGGAGCACTTAGTCAGGAAATGAGTAAATGTGATGCTATCTTGAAATCACTTTGGGCAGATAACGATAGTTGGCCATTTGTGCGTCTACTTGACAAAAAGAAGTGTCTAGAATACTATGAAAAAATCATCAGTCCAATGTGCCTACACATTATCAATGAGAAGATGTTTTCATATCAATATCGATGCGTCAGGGAATTTGTCACAGATATGAACCAAATATTTGAGAACTGTAGAATATACTATGAGCCTGACTCACAAGACTATCTGTCGAGAAGTAGGCTTGCGGAACGGTTCAACGAATTACTGGATGAAAAATGTCCTAACTTTGATATTACAAAAGTCTTGCACGTTATTCAAGTTGGTGGAACAGTATAATTCCTTACAGGAAAAGTTGATAGAGAAACTTATCTATGTGGATGGGTTGAAACAAGACAGGTCGGCACATTCAGCCGAAGGACATTCGGATTTTTCCATTCTTTGAATTTATATTATGAGCTTCCATTAGTAGAACTGTTACGATTCAATAAACAACACGACTGTTGCCAAATTGAATTGATATTATTACTGTGCAATCTGCATGAGGCTTGCGATAGAGAAAGGTTTTCTTTTTTTTTGCGGCAAAAAAGGCAAAACCCAGTCACCTTGCGTTCATACGAAATACTGACTTGTGTATCAGCCGTTTATCGTGTTGTAACGGATTTTGAGAAAGTACAGGGGAAATTTTGAGAAGCATTTTTCAGTTATTGCGTGATTCATTTTACAACTATGAGGTCTTTTTGTTCGCAACAAACCAATTTGAAACCCATTTGAAAAACAGAACTCGGTACATTTTAAAGGTAATCATACGCTTGAATGATATACAGGGTCACTTCGAAACTGGCATTGGAAATCGTCCAAAAAATTATCTTTGCTGTCAGTTTTAAGACAAAACAAAGATCAGTAGGAAATGAAACGTGCTATATTTTCTTTGGCTTTTTACTGATTTATACGCACATTTAGTATTCATTGCGCTTTGTAGATTTTCGCTAACAGAATAGATCTAGATGTGTATACACATCTTTGAGGACAAGTAAGATGCTTCGTGCACGGGACTTGCATGTTTGAATCGAACTTTTATTGAAAGACTGTGCAAATCCCATGCAGTGGAAACAGCAGTGATCAAGAACAATACATCACGTGATATCTAACTTGGCTCCGAAGTACAATTGCCGTCGTGCTCAGTTGAGAGTGAAACAAGAAGAACCCTCAGCCCTAGGACATTCGGCTGTAAAATCGTTCTTGTTTTTCATTAGGTGTTCAGATTCGTTAGCTTCCATGCACATAACTACAAGTTAATAAACAACTGGACTGTATTGTATGCCATAACAAAAGAGTACGTGTATATAGGTTGACAACAGATCTCTTCTTGTTTTTATGGCTTGAACTCGTTGTACGTTCAATGGTCATTCTGACGTGCGTATCGGCTTGTGTTATACCTTGACGAATTTTGATAATGTCGAGGAAAAACTTCAACTCTCCTGATTTTAGATGATGAAAAGTAAGTGATGAGTTTAATTTCAGTTCCTGTACATATTTTACAAACCCACAGGACATTTTTTCTTCGGGTGCACGCCACCGGTTCGTAAAAAATGAAATGCTCAGTCAAACATTTGAAACCCTTTTGTGAGCCTATTAGTGAAAAGGTTTTTTTAACCAGACAAGTTTAATTCAAAGATTACAGCTGCATGGCATCAACAATAAAGCAAACTTTGGCAAGTAAAGACAAAATAGAAATCTTAAAGAAATCACTAATTTAACTGACAGATGGCATGCAGAGGAGTCTCAACAAGCTGAGGCCAATGGATGGCATCAACTAGCAATGCAAGTGAGTTGCTACTGCGAGGCATCCTCATCGTTAGTAGTGCTTGTTGCAACTTTTGTGTACCGCATTGTACTAGGCGCCGCGGAGCAGAGAGGCAGTCTGGTGCTGGCACAACACCAACTTATGAAACTGTGCAAGGCGTTTTGTTTTTTGTTTGTAATTGAATTGACTGTGAAAGTACTTAGCTTCCTCTGGTGATATTTTTTAATACTTGGTTCATGTAGTCTTATATTGCTTTGTTCTGAAGTTATGCACTTAAGGTGTCTGGTTACTATTGGAAAAAATAATGAAAAGGGGTTTAAACCACAATGTTCTGGAGCGAAATTAATGGTGATCCAAAAACGAAAAGAAAACACTGGGGTCAAGCGCGTGTTTTCGAGATAATCTGTATTGAATGGATGCAAATCTCTAAGTATTTGAGCCGAAAATCGCTTAACCGAAAGTGAATAGAAAAGAAATGTCCAGTTGACGAAATAAAAGTTCTATCACTACTTCAATTGCACAAATATTAGATTATGTCATAGTCTTCGTAATGTTATGGCTAATTTTGATGTGACAGCGAAAAAATATCTTCCTTTGAAATATTTGTTCGTCAGGTCTCAACAAAAATTATCGTAAGTTCGAACAAACTTATTCATCAAAAATCCACTTTTTCATAAGCTAGAATAGTGACCTTTTTTTCACAATTTGATATCACATAGATTTTTACACGTGTTTTCACTTAAGCGAATAAAAATGGTCTTGTGCAAAATGAGCTTGTTTCATGCCCATGAAGTTGCTAAAAAGGCCAAAAAATGCCTTCTGGAAGTGCGGCCATCTGGAAAATGATGTGACAGCGCGAGCTCAAATTTGGTTGACGAAAACAAGCGCGCGGTCGCTGTTTTTTCTCTTCCTAAAAAGAAAACATTTTGGCGTATTTTTCTAAGCTTTTGCTTGTTAAAATCATTGAGGACTATTTTGAAACAAACTTTTGTTTTCCAGCGTTAGTGGCCATTTGCTAGAATCTCCGCGCGCTATGACGTCCTGCGCGTGAATGTACGCAGTAGGCTACAATTTCTATGGTAGCCAGTCGCCTTAAATGGAGGCTTTGGATAGTATAACTGGGTCATTCAACTGAAGGCGGGTTTTTTAAACTCCTGTCTAGGAACTTATACAAAATGCCGAAGATGCTGGAGCAAAAGAAGTCCAAATTTTGGTTGATTATCGTTCGCATCCACGAGAGAAACTATGTCATCCTGGATTAGCTAAATATCAGGTAATAATCGATCTTCATTTGTGCAGATCGTGGGTTATATGTTAAATTTTAATTTATTAACATCATCTGAAACCAAAAATGCCATCTTAGATTGTCAATTGTCTATTTATAGAAAGCATATCATGGTAAAGAGCACAATAAAAACTGAAAACGTACAGTGTGTTATGCATGAAAAAATATGTCTTTGCAGTGTAATATTGGTAAGAACCGCAAAACTGCAAGCATCACATAACTCATGATTAGCTGGTATCAGTGGAAAAAGGCAGAGTTGATGCAGGCGGCAACATGTGCATGTTTATCAAAATTAATTCTGGTATGGAGCTAGGGTCTGGAAGGGATTTAAAAACTAGCCACACCTTATTTCCCTTGTTTGATGTGCGTTTTGAATTTGGGTGAAAGACCCGGGACAGGTTTTGAGTTCTGAATTCCGTTTTTTTTTTTTTTTTTTTTGCCAAGCAAGTCATATACAAAAATTTGAGGCGTTTTTATCTTCAATGGACATTTGAGACTTCGACACACACTAGAAAGTCTTACAATTTAAGGCATTGACTGTTCTAACTTTTAAAAAAATCCGAAATGATATCTTACGCATCGACCCTACTGAGCCTCGAACCCTCAACCCCTCGCATCTTAGTCCGCTCACTTACTACTATGCTATATCTGCTAAATCGTTGACCATGATGGCATTTTAACGAGCTTTATCTCAACACAACTATTGTCCGACGTTTATTTGATGTAAATATAAATCACCCGATATAACTTAAATTCGATGATTGAATGAGTTCTCATTTTCGGAGTTTTAGCATCGATACGATAAAAAATAGCGTTTGGTTAATTTTCAAACGACTTCAAGCGCACGGGATCGGGTTAGCATTCAAATTCTAGAACTTGAGCTTGCGGCCCTCGGTCTTGAATTTCAACAGAAACCCGTCGAGATTTCGGCTACATTTATTCGGGGCAGTTCCTATTTACAAATTGGGTCTAAGATGTTGCCATTTTTTCCATCAGAGATTTTGTTATTACCGTTGTTTGTTGCATTGATTTCAAAGGGCCCTGCATTGTATGCTTACAATGATGCAACGTTCACTCAAGATGACTGGAAGGGATTACGATTACTGTGTGACAGTATTAAAGTTAAAGATCCAACAAAAGTGGGTCGCTTTAGTCTGGGTTTTAAGTCTGTCTTCCACATTACAGGTTTGTATTATTGCTGTTGATAATACAGATAAGTGATAGTGTTTACTGTTAGAAATAATTAAGAGGTCAACGATAAATATGCTACGTTCAGGCGCGTTAACGCACAGCGTTTTCATACGCGGTTTTTACAATAGCCGCGAACAGATTTGCATTTAGGCGTTAGTCTGCTGGCCTATTCCGGACCCTACAGCCGTCGTAGCTTTGGGGAACTTAAGGCCATTTAGGCGAATTAGGGCGATTTAAGCCAAAATTGGACAAAAAGTCGATGGGCCTTAAGGCAACTTTGTGCGATTTAAGGCGATTTTAGGATCGGAGTAGGTTATGGGGTCGAGGGTTCCGGAGGCTAACTTGAGCCATCAGTTAGCTATAGCGATTTAAGTAAAAATTGATCGAAAGTGGATGGGATTTAAGGCGACTTTGTGCGATTTCAGGCGTCTTTGTGCGACTTAAGGCGACTTTGAGGCTTGGACTAGGCGTAAAGCCGAGCCGCCAGCCCTTGATAGGCTGCATATTGAACATGCAGTGACATAATATAACTTTATTTACGTGTCACGTTTCTTTTAATTAGCATGGTGACACTAATTGACGAGATATCTGACAGCGATGTTTTTGCGCGAGCTTTAGTGGCTGTTATGCTGACGGGGGCTATTGTGACAAGTCATGTAAATTTCCTTGTTGTTTTAAGATCGTCTAAGTCTTGTCAGCGGCGATAGTGTTGGGATAATCGACCTTCATGAAAAGTACTTCGGTGATGACGATAGTAAAAGATCAGGATTTCGATGGTATCTGAAGGACAATTCTGAATCAATGAGAAGCATTGTAGACCAGTTTGCTCCATATAAAGGAATCTTTGATTGTAAGGAAAACGCTTTTCAAAAAGGATGGTATGACGGAACGTTGTTTCGGTTACCATTCAGACGAGAGCCTTCTAAGTTGTCAGACACCATTTATTCTGAAGACAGGATCCAAGGCTTATGTTAAAGCTTTGCTTGCGACGCACACTTTGTGTTGCTTTTCTTGATGAATCTTGAGCGCATCGAGTTTTGTGAGAGAAACAATCAAACGTCAGAACCAAACAAACTCTTTTCGGTTGGAATTACAGAGCAGTGTAAAGTGGCAGTCCGAGAAGCAAGACGGTGTTTTAACTCCAAAGTGAACCAAAACTCCTGTGATCAACTGACCGAAATCTACCGCCTTGATATAGAAACTCTGGATTTCATGAATAGGACTGCGAGAAAATCACTCCATTCTTTTGTCGTTACGCATTATATCGGGGGTTCTAATAACCTGTCCACAGAAAGGAAAGCATTGGTCAGCGACGAGTCGCTCAGTTACATGCCACATGTTGGTGTGACATTGCCACTCAACCCTGCCAAGTTGTTAGTTACTGCTAGAGAACCACAGGGACATCTCTTTTGTTTCTTACCTTTGCCTCAAGAAGCCAAAAGTTTAACTGATCTTCCTGTCCATGTGAATGGATTATTTGCGTTGAACCAAAATCGACGCTATTTAAAATGGTCAAGTGCTGACTAAAAGAACCCTAAAGACAAATGACTACGCTGGAATAATGGATTATTGCGTGAAGTACTACCAAACGGATACGTGGAGCTTATGCGTTCCGTTGTTGAGATCCTAGAGCTGCCAAGTGAAATTGTCTACATTGCATGGTCTAACTACAGTAACGTCGATGTAAAGTGAAGTGTAATTCTGAAACCATTGTGGTCGTTGTTGTTTCATCGCAACGTCTTGTACAGTGAAGCAGAAGGCGGCATTTGGTGTAAACTAGGAGAAGTAATATTTGACAACTTCAAGAAGTGTGACAGGTCCAGCACAATCGCCATCGATATACTGAATAAAGCTGGCAACAAAACAGTAACTGAACCATGTGCGAATGGCGGCATATAGTTTTGCTTCTGCAAAGGAATTACAGCGACCTTACTTTGACAAACCTTGCAGGCTCAACGCTCATTCGACGTCAATCGTCACTACAAGGAGAAAATGGTTCTCTTAAAGTTTGTTCTTAGTGATTTGGAGTTTTCTAGCCTAGAGGGTCTTCACTTTCTACCCCTGTCTGATGAGACGTTTGTTGATTTCATGAACAAGTCAAGCCCTTCTAATGTGATCTACATTGATTCGTGTGACCACCCAAGAACATTGCTTTCTGGAATGCAGACAAAGTTTCTTGACTCTGACGTTAATGGCGATATTGACAAGCAGCTGAAGAAGGCAGTTAGTCAAGGTAATTCGATAGATTAAATCATATAGTGCAATTATATTTGTACAACTGAAGTTGATATATTTGTTCGTTTAATTGTTTGTTTGTTTGTTTGCTTCATTACTGTTGGTTAATTGCTAATTGCTAATCACCCGTAATCTTCAATTCTAATATTTTCTTTAAAATAGGATACACACAGCTTCGTCATCTTGATTCAAATGGTGTTCAATGTCACCTCCGTGAAGTTTTACCAAGAGAATGGACGCATTTAACCGGTGAAGTTACTTGGTACCCTGGAGAAACAAACTGTCCAACCTTACAGTGGTTGAAAGAATTGTGGAAGTACTTTGGGGTCCACTTTAATCGTAACAATGGTCTAGATGCCTTTCTTGGTGTTCCTCTCATACCCATATCAACCAAGAGTACCAGTGAACACTAAATGAAGATACAGCTTGTGTGAATCCAGCGCTCATCTACTCTGATTCCTCGGTCCTTCAATGGGGAGCAGATCGCCAGCACGGATTTTGACGTTTTAGGTACCGTTGGAGTCATCACTTTGGAAAATTTGCCCGAGTTTTTACAACAATATCACTCTCTCGTTTTTCCTGTGGTCGTCGACGGAATGCAGCATTTCTGAGTCAGCATTCTTGCGCAAGCGGTTAAGTGATGAATCGGCTAAGGGATGCCCTCTCAATTGGTCAAGAGCGGGAGCAACAATGACCGTCATTCATCGCCTACTCTTCGTAGTTAACGCCAGTGAGGAACCTTAGGAATGCAAGATGGCCGACTACAACGAAAATCGCTTTCAGAGACGGGCTCTTCTCGGAATAATACATCGTAAAGTGGGGCTTATAACTTGAGATATACCTAGACACTCATAAGAGCTTCAGAATCGGCTGTTGTTTTGGGCGGCATCTCCAATCCTTTGACCAAATATTCAATTCTAATTGGAGTACTTGAAAGTAGGCCCTCGCGATACGAATTATTTCCTATGAGTTGGAAATCTACGAATTTCTCATCCTACATGTTGCTAAACGAACATACATAGAAGCAAGTCAATTATATTCCTCATTTAAGCATTCAAGAGATCTTGAGAGTGTGACAAGTTGTGCGTGACACGCCAACTTGATATTAGGCAATCATACATATCAAATGTCATTCTAATATTGAGTGCTATACAAGGAATAAAGGAGCTGTTTTCACCCACAACTTGTCTACTTTTTACATGGTGGCAGCCGGTGTGTAAACGTACAACGCTTTTGGGACAAATCGAGGCACAAATGGCTTCTGGATACGCGTTACCACCGCCGCCTCCGTTGGAAATCCATGATGCCAACGCGGCTGAAAAATGGAAGAAGTTTTTGCTAGCCTGGGAGAATTACTCATTGGCGACGGAGTTAAGTAAAAAGCCAGAGCCAGTACAAGTGGCGACGTTGCTAACGATAATAGGAGAAGAAGGACGAGAAGTGTACTCAACATTCAGCGGTTGGGGCGAAGGCGAAGAGAACAAAATCAAGCCGGTCCTGAAGAAATTTGGAGATTACTGCCAACCAAGGAAAAACGTACCCTTTGAGCGTTACCGTTTCAACAGACGAACACAAGAATCTTCAGAGTCGTACGACCAGTATAGAACGGCGCTTCGTAAACTAGCAGAAGGGTGCGATTTTGACACAATAACCCCTGATGAAATCCTACGCGATCGACTTATATTTGGCATCAAAGACAGCAAAGTACGCGAACGATTACTTAGAGAGACACATCTAACACTCGCCAAAACAGATGAAATATGTCGTGCTTCAGAAACTATGTTGCAACAAATCAAAGTGTTTCAAGACAACAGCGGAGGATCAGACGTTAACAAAGTTGAAAACACAGCGGATGGCGTGACACAAAATAGGAAACCCAAGCGCACGAACTTTCGTCGGAAATCAACAAAACAAGAGCAAGGCAAAGAATGCTCTAACTGCGGCTACCGACACGCAGCAAGCCGCGAAGCCTGCCCCGCGTGGGGAAAAGCGTGCCGAAGATGTAATATGAAAAACCATTTTGCATCTAAATGTAGACAAGAGGTCAACTTTACCGAAGATCTCGAAGACGGCCAGTCTGAACCGGAAATGTATCAAACAGACGAAATTTCAGCTGTCAGGCTAGATGATTCACAGCTAGTGACATTGAGGTTAGAAACCGGAAGTTTCGTCAGATTTCAACCTGACACCGGAGCCCAATGTAACGTCATACCTTTGCACATCTACAAACAAGCAACAAATGATGTCAACCTTGCAAAGATAAAGTCTGTTCAAACATCGCTGGTGGCCTACGGGGGGTCAAAGGTCGCAGTTGTTGGCAGAGTGTGTTTGCGTGTCTGGAGAAACGATACGTCTTGTCTACTTGACTGCAAAGTAGTTGACAATAAAGAAATCCGCCCCATTCTCGGCCGTGAAGCCTGTCTGGGGATGAACATTATTCAATACAAAGACAATGATTTATTGAATAAACCCGATGTTAATGGTGCACCCGTTTTCTCAGTGGACACACGATCGGCGCCGATCTCTAAGGAAGAGTTGTTTGCAAAATTCCCGGAAGTATTTAGTGAAGGAGTAGGAGAGCTCGAGGGCGAGTACAGAATACGCCTCGATCCTACAGCTCAGCCAGTACAACACGCACCGCGTCGAGTCGCCGTTGCCCTGCGGCCAAGGCTGAAAGAAACCTTGGACGACCTAGTCCGTCAGGAGGTCATTGCGCCAGTGACCACACCCACAGAATGGATAAGCTCCGTAGTAACTGTGCCAAAGAAAAATGGTAAGCTACGCATCTGCCTCGATCCCAAAGATCTCAACCAGGCCATATTGCGTGAAAACTACCAGCTACCTACAATTGAGGATATCGCCACACGTCTACATGGTGCCAAGGTGTTTACCCTATTGGACGTCAGAAATGGATTCTGGCACGTGAAATTGGCTGAGGAGTCGACGTACTTAACCACGTTCCAAACGCCCTTTGGTCGCTACCGCTGGAAGCGTATGCCGTTTGGCATTTCCTCCGCCCCTGAGGTTTTCCAAAGGAAAATGCACGAGTTTGCCGAGGGGCTAAATGGCATTGAGGTTGTGGCTGACGACTTCCTGGCTGTTGGCTTTGGCGACACGTACGAAGAAGCAACTCGAGACCACGACAAAAATCTTTTGGCCTTCCTCGAGAGGTGCGCCGAGCAAAACGTGCGCCTGAATGCGGAAAAGCTCAACCTGAGGAAGTCAGAAGTGCTGTTCATTGGCCACATGGCAACAGACAAAGGGTTACGTGTCGACCCGGCGAAGGTGCGTGCCATTCTAGAGATGCCGACACCCACAGACAAAGCAGCGGTACAGCGCCTCCTGGGCCTGGCTCAGTATCTAGCCAAATTCTTACCAAATTTATCAGATACCACGAAGGATTTACGGGAGCTGACGCACGACGGCGCCCAGTGGCAATGGGGTGAGCTTCAGTCAAGAGCTCTCGACAGCCTGAAACAGGCCATAACGAGCACACCGGTCCTACGCTATTACAACCTGGAAGAGGAAGTCACACTGCAGTGTGACGCATCACAATCGGGACTCGGGGCCGTGCTCATGCAAAATGGTCAGCCCGTGGCCTATGCGTCAAGAGCTCTGACCCCAGCTGAAACACGATACGCACAGATAGAGAAGGAGCTATTGGCCATAGTGTTTGCCTGTCAACGATTCGACGCCTATGTGTACGGCCGCCAGCAGGTCAATATACAAACCGATCACAAGCCGTTAGAGCCGATCTTTGTAAAGCCCCTAGACGCAGCCCCAAAGCGTCTGCAAAGAATGCTTCTACAGCTTCAGAAGTACAGCTTGGTAGTTAAGTATAAGAAAGGCAAGGAACTCCTTCTCGCCGATACACTCAGCCGAGCATACATACCTGAAGTGAACGCTAGTGGCTTTACAAGAGAGCTAGAAGAAGTTGATCATCGCGAGTTCCTGCCGGTGACCAAGGAACGTTGGCAGCAACTGAAGAATGCAGCGGCAGACGATCCGATACAGCAACAGTTACGAGACGTCATACGTCGTGGGTGGCCAGACTCCAAGGCAGACGTGCACGAGTGTGTGCGGCCCTACTTCGACGTGAGGGATGAATTGACCACCCAAGACGAGTTGATATTCAAAGGGCCACAACTGGTAGTGCCGACAGTACTCAGGAAAGAGTTGATGGAGAAAACACATGCGTCTCACATCGGGATAGAGGCATGTATTCGCAGAGCTAGAGAAGCTCTTTACTGGCCAAGGATGACAACGGATCTGAAAGAATACATCTCTCACTGCGATGTATGTCTAGCTCACCGTCACAGCCAAGCAAAGGAACCAATTATACACCACGAGTTTGTAGCCCGCCCCTGGGCCAAAGTAGCAGCAGATCTCTGCGAGTTCGATGGAAGAACCCTGTTAGTCGTGAGCGACTACTACAGCAACTACATCGAAGTAAGCAAGGTCACACAGATTACGTCTCGATCAATTATCAAAGAGCTGAAGGCCATATTTGCACGTTTTGGCATACCCGATACATTGGTCACGGACAACGGACCACAATTTGCCTCAGCAGAGTTCGCAGTGTTTGCGAAGACATGGATGTTTGAGCACAGAACGTCCTCGCCGACATACGCACAGTCAAACGGAAAGGCTGAAAATGCCGTACAGACTGTTAAGAGGCTATTCAGCAAGTGCAAAGCCTCCAATACCTCAGAGTTCCAAGCGCTGCTTGACTGGCGCAATACACCAACTGCGGGAGTTGGAACAAGCCCAGCCCAGCGTCTAATGGGCCGACGTTGTAAAACGCTGATCCCAGTATCAGGAACACTGTTACAGCCGAGACATTCCACAGAGGATGAGACCCGTAACATCCTCGGAAACAAGAAACGTCAGGAACACTACTACAACCGGAACGCTAAACCATTGGACCCGATTGTAGCGGGTGATACGGTTCGGATGCGGTTACCAGGACAAAACACGTGGAGCAAAGGAACCTGTGCGCGTCAAGTTGGCCCTCGAAGCTATGAAGTAGAAGTTGGGGAGGGACGGTACAGACGCAACCGAAAACACCTGATGAAGACAGGAGAGCCAGCACCGATCCAGCTACCGGAACCAATGACAGCAGAACAGCACCAGAAACCAGACGAACAGCTACGTACCGACAGCAGTAACTCTGAAGAGACAACAAGCCCTACATTGCCAACCTTACGCCGATCCCAACGAGTAGCAACAACACCGGTCTGGCACAAGGACTTTGTCATGAACTGACTACATGTGAAGACATAACTCTCACAAAAAAAAAAAAACAGTCTTGATTACAATAAGAACAATAAGAATACGAAAAAAATCGGACATGACCTTTGATTTGCATTACGACCGGACTTGTCATTGTGCTTCTCCATGTTAGCGATAGCCTTTCAATATTTAGAAAAAAAAGAAGATGTGACAAGTTGTGCGTGACACGCCAACTTGATATTAGGCAATCATACATATCAAATGTCATTCTAATATTGAGTGCTATACAAGGAATAAAGGAGCTGTTTTCACCCACAACTTGTCTACTTTTTACAGAGAGGTTTTTGTACTGAATATTAATATCGGAGACCATTGCATGGAATTAGGTTTCATTGACCTTGTATTTCGCGTTTGGTCACGTAACGTCTTTTAGTCTGTTACGGGTCATTTTGCGTGTTACTGTTCGAATCGAAGCTCGTCTACGGGCCGAATCAATTCAAGCCAAGATAATAAGTATGAAGTGAGGTCGCGCTGAGAATCTCTGCAATATATTTCGTTACTCTATGAAAGAAAATGTTATACTTTGTATGTGATGGAATTGTATTTATCATTCGTTTGATCTAAAGCGTCAAATAGTACAGTAGACAACGCGGCATGTTCGACCGTGATGCAACGTACAACTATAGCTTTTAAAATCAGTTAGTTTTATAATCATTGCCAACGCTAGCCGTTTGTGATTGTTTAAAAAATTCCTGAAAATTGCTTTACTCAAAGTGCTAAATATTTTGAACTGTGTGTGTTCAACACTGATCCTGGAGAATTATGTTTTGAAGGTCAACTAGCAGTGTTCGTCACACAACGCACAGGAGATAGACAAGAAACATTTCATATATATCAGAGAAAGCGGTGTACTTTCGTGAGTTTTAGGGGAATAGTTCTGCTAACGTGGATACATCAGCTGTTTTCTGCTCGCAGCACTTCACTTTCTATTAGAAATGGCTAGTTTGTAGTGACTATTTTACAAATAATTTTCATAGTACGGACTGTGTAGCGGCAGCCCGAGGCGCCATCCTATGTCTACCATGCATGTTCAGTATATGTTTTTGTAAACCGCCTAGAGCAGATTTTGGATAGGCGCTATATAAATGATCATCATTATTATTAGTAAATCGATCCGCTAACTTATTCAGCTGTCACACAATTAATAATGCTTCCTGCCGGCTGCAGCATATAGGAAAACTGTTGTTAATCTGTCAATATTCATTTTGAGGGCTTTTTCTTGTGTTTGATGTTTATGTGATGACTCTGTGTTTGACTCTACAGTACTTGAATGTTTTCTTTATGCCGTGACAACTTAAAAACCGACCTAGACATATAGTATTTTTTGAAAACATGTCCTCAACAGGGGGAGTGCGGATATTAAATGCAATAGCCCATTTGCTTGTGTGTCGGCCTACGGCCTCAAGGGCTATTGATTCGTAGTTCATTTGGCCTTGAGGTCTAATTGTTAGGTATACTTTGAGACGTATATTGAGGCTGTCGTTAAAACGCGGGGTGCGGATTGCGGATAGATTTTTGCGGATTGCGGATAGATTTTTGCGGATAGTGTCCGAAATATAATATTAGTCCAAAAATTCCAAACAATTATAAAATTAAAGAGTAAGTAATGATAAACAACAAAGAATATCTAAATAAAAAACGGCCAAAAGAAATTATTCTGCTTTCTTGTCTGCTTTATAATCTGTCATCGTGATTCAGATAGCGAGTTTGTGCGGGTCAAGAAGCTAGCAGCGTTTTGTGCAGTTTGCTAAAAAACTTGTTTTGAAACATTTCAAGATCATTTTTAGAATAATATTAGAGAAGTAATTTAGTTGATCTTCAACTTCAAAACCTCTCCAAAAGTAAAGGAACACTAAGGTCATTTGTTTCTGATCACCGTGACAAACCTTGCGTGACCAGTTTCAATCCAAGTGAGAGGGACAGTGAGAGGTACGTTTTAAAGGTTAATACTCACGGTTGTAAATAAAACGTCTCTGTTAAGTTTTAGCTTTGTGAGCTTTTAACAATAACGACTCCATTTGACTCCATTTGCATTCTGTATCTATACTAATTTTGGGACAAATTTCCCTACAGCTCTTCGTCAATATTCTGATCTTCAGTATTTTAAGATATCCCATATCCGGCTGTATTTTTTCTGCTGACTAAGGGTGTTTTCTGGCCGGTTGGTTCCACTAAATGGAAAGCACCCTATATACTCTTACCGTATCCCCCGGGGGAGGGGACTCCTATATATAAGAGGACGGGGATGCTCAACAATTCATTTCTACCCCTAAAAGGTACCAATTCAAAAACAATAATAAAGAATAAAAGTAATGAAACACTTTGTTATCGATGTGCTTTGAAGATTCAATTCAGATCATCGAAATCGTCCCTTTCATGCTTATTTTAGGTAGTTTATTTACCCCAAAACAGTCCGTAAAAGGTACCAGCTATGTCCCTGGTAGTCCATTTAAGTCTGAGGCACCCTAAAAGGTACCAGATTGCCGATTTTGACCCCTAAAAGGTACGAAGAGCATCCCCGTCCATTTACGATCGGAGTCCCCCCACCCCCTCCCCCCGGGATGTATCCCGCGGAAACCTCTACTGGCCGGGGCTTCATCTATCCTGTCGTCCGTGGTCTTGTTGTCGGAATACTTATAAAGAAAGAGTGTATGCAACCAATAGAAAGAAAAAAAAAGAAAAAAAATTCCCCGTTAAAAGAAAAAGTAGGCTCTAGTAAATATTGCATTTGTCACATGGATCGAATTCACTGACTTGCAAATCCTATGTACGACTGTCACGCGCAAGGTTTGTCACGGTGATCAGAAACAAATGACCTTAGTGTTCCTTTACTTTTGGAGAAGTTTTGAAGTTGAAGATCAAAATTACTTCTTTAATATTATTCTAAAAATGATCTTGAAATGTTTCAAAACAAGTTTTTTTAGCAAACTGCACAAAACGCTGCTAGCTTCTTGACCCGCACAAACTCGCTATCTGAATCACGATGACAGATTATAAAGCAGAAAAATTTCTTTTGGCCGTTTTTTATTTAGATATTTGTTTTTGTTCTTTGTTGTTTATCATTACTTACTCTTTAATTTTATAATTATTTTTATCATATTTTGGACACTATCCGCAAAAATCTATCCGCAATCCGCAAAAATCTATCCGCAATCCGCACCCCGCGTTTTAACGACAGCCGTATATTGAGGCAGTAACTAATACTCCAGATGGAATAAAAGGAGAGATTCAAAGTTAGAATATTATTTATCGTTTTGATCTAAAGCGCTAGACAGTCGGGAGCCAGTCCGAGCACGGTTGTGACCTCAATAGTACAAATCTGACCCGTTTGTTATGTTAATGACAAGTGAGCGTCAATTGTGTTACATAATGTCTAGTACGTGAGATTTTATATTCATAGCGATATTGTGCTGCACACACAGAGAGAAGTTTTCTTTTGTTTGTTCGGATTGGTTCTCCTTGCTGTTTGTGGGGCTACAACCATAAAAACAAGTATTCTGAAGACGTGGGTTGTTTATGCAATTCGAGCTAAAGTGATCGTGGTCTCACCAAGAAACACGACACGACTTTGCCCTGAACCACTGAGACAAGCAATTAAAATTGTGATAAGAGAAAGTAAGCTGTCGTTTATTTAATGAAGGGTCTTTGGTTGATGTAGTAGGTAATTTAACTTTTCGCCTTCAAATGGAAACTCGTCGATTCAGTAAAATGTATTGTTTGGGCTTCCTGTGGCGGTTTTGGTCAATCTACGAGTTATCTCCGCTATTGGCGGTTTGGTCTCTAGTGTGGTGTCTCTTATTTTCAGAGTAGTTACTCGTGCCCAGGCCTTTAGGCCGGGAACGAGTTATAAACTGCAAATGTTTTTTTTTTTTTCCTCTGTTCGTCCTGAGGGACCTCTGATTGGTTAAGAACGTAAAAACAATGCCCTTCATTCATCACCTTTGAGCGACAGCGAACGCAAGCCAGGAACTTTAGGAATGCAAGATGGCCGACTATAAAGAAAATAGCTTTCAGAGACAGGCTTTTCCTGCAGTAGAACAATGTAATTTGGAGCTTTTAACTCGAGATATACCTATATACTTATAAGAGCTTCAGAATGGGCTGTTATTTTGAGCTTCATCTCCAATACTTTGACCAAATATCGAACTCTAAATGGAGTACTTGAAAGAGAACCCTCGCGATAAACATGGATAAACTGAGTATTTCCTATGAGCTGTGAATCTACGAATTTCTCATCCTACATGTTGCTAAACGAACATACGTAGAAGCAAGTCAATTGTATTCCTCATTCAAGCATTCAAGAGATCTTGAGAGGTTTTTGTACTGAATTTTAATACGGAATTCTAAAGCAGACCATTGCATGGAACGGATAGGTTCCATTGACCTTGTTGGTCACGTAACGTCTTTTATTATTTAAAACATCCGAAACATGAACGAAAATATTCACGATTTGTTATTTTGTTAAAAACGCCGTTGTAGAAGTCTTTACAGCAAACAATTGAGACACATAGTGAAATAAAAAGTTGAATAAACTGGTATATTCGCTGGTAATATTTTGCATGTCGACTAATAGCTGCTGACAGACAAATTGACTAATCAGATATTCTTTAAAAAGGTCAAAAAAGGTCTTTATTATGTTACGGTTAAGTGAAGAATGCGTTAAACGGCTCGGGGAAGAGTACGAACGGGGCTGGTCATTGAAGCCTCTCCTAAAAGGGGGCTTCCGGGGCACGAGTGAACGCACGTGTGCGTCTAGTTTTTTGGTTTAAAAGCAAACTATAATTGTTATTCTAAATGTCGATATGTAAATTTATAACCTCTGTATAAAGTCTAGGTCAACTGTCTATATGTGCACCCATATGACGTCAGTATGGTAATCAGTTCTACATCCTGCAGTTCTCGGAATCCGCCACGACCCAACAATAGACTGCATAATGGCTGAATTCAATGATTTCGTTTCAAGTTTAGAACAAGAATTAACGTGTATTATTTGCCAAGACATCTTTAACGAGCCCAAAACGCTTCCATGTCTTCACAGCTTGTGTCAAAAATGTATTGAAGGATGGAAAGAATCGTGCCAGACACGAAGACAGCGATTTACTTGTCCTACTTGCATGGCACCCATCGAGTTACAAGATGGCGACATAACAAAGCTCAAATCTTCATTTCATCTCGAGTCTCTGAAGGAACTCCTTCTTGCCATGAAAACCAAAGCAAACGAACAAAACAAGCTTAACCTGTCAAACTGTGTTTCTTGCGAGAAACATGTTATTTTGGTTGCCTTCTGTCCTGAGTGCGAAGGCATGGTTTGCGCTGACTGCAAGAACGCCCACAATATAATGAAACAACTCCGAGACCATCAAGTGACTTTGTTTGGTGACTTAAAGCGAGAACATGTGAACACCTACATCACCAATCAACAACGGTGCTCAATCAAATTCCACGAAAAATACAAGTTAGAGTACTATTGTCAAACTTGCCATCAATCCATTTGTCAAAAGTGCACTTCCACAGTTCATAGCACTCACGACAAGATTGGCATTGAAGAGAAAGCCGAGGAAATCAAGCGATTTATCCATCAAGAATTGGATCGTGTGAACAAGCAACGACAGAACTTTGTGCAAGAACTTGAACTGTGCAAGCAAAACAAAAGACGTTTGGAGAACGAAGTCAACGCAGCCAAGAAGGAAGTGTCCGATACAGTACAAACTCAAATCAAGATTTTACAAAATCATCAAAACAGCATAACAAAAACCTTGGATGCAATACTTCTGGAACATAAAACAGGAAATGATGAGGAGCAAAGAAATATTTCTGCTGCCATTCAACAGCTCGATGCATTGAATAAGCAGAGCAAAGCTTTACAAGATCAAAACGTTGCTCATTTTGTTCTTGAAAGTCAATTTCCTCAACGATGCCAAGAGATTTTGAGAAATCCTCGATCTATCTTAAAATCGCAATCAAATATCAAACGAAACAGAACAGTGCGATACATTGCAACTACAGTCGCACAACCTGTGCAAGACCTCGGCCATATTGAAGAGAGCGTGACAGACCCATCTCGCTGTTCCATAGTGGAATTACTGAGTAATATTGAAAATAGCCGTTCAATGAGAAAATGTGAACTCGTAACAAGGAATTCCGATAACCAAGTTTGCTATACAAATCTCGGTTCTATTGATCTACAAATCAAAGATGATGACGGCTTTGAGGTTGAAAACGAACTCACAGAAACAGAACGTGGGAAATTCAACGTGACGTATAAAGCAGAGAAACCCTCAGCGTACCAAATGCTGGTGAGTATTGGAGGAAAAGAAGTCAAGGAGTCTCCAAAGAGACTTCATGGTAAAGTTGACTTTAAGCCTGTGAAAATCTATGGAGCTAAAAAGAAATATGGAGCTCAAATGCTCGATTGTCCCAACTCACTTGCAGTAAGTGTTAATGGAGAGGTAATCATTGCTGATACTTATAATCATCGCATTGTGGTACTAGATGCTGATGGGAACTTTATACGACAGTTTGGTGGAAAAGGAACGGGAGATGGTCAACTGGACGAACCACGTGGAGTGGCCATTAATGAAAACAACGTACTTGTCAGCGATAATCCAGATGATAAATATGGTAGGCTTCAAGAATTCGACAACAATGGTACTTACCTTAGAACTATCTGCAAACAAGAACCAAGAAATGTGTTTAATAGAATATGTGTTAGCGATCAACACATCGCAGTGTGCTGTAAGAACCGTGATGACATAACTCGGTCAGGTATAAAGTTGTTGAGTAAACAGTGTGGACAGGTTGTTCGGGAAATTCGTACTACTGGAAACAATCCATGGTTCATTGCTTATGGTAACCATAAATACTTTGTATCATATGCCGATCAGGATATCATTGATGTTTTTGATGAGGATGGTGCTCTCCTGTACAAATTTGGAACTAAAGGAAGAGAAGACGGTCAGTTCAATGGAATAAGGGGAATCGCTAGTTATGGCAGAGACATGCTTCTGGTCTGTGATCGTGGTAACCACCGGGTTCAAGTCTTGACAGACGACGGTAAATTTGTTACGTCGTTCGGTAGCCGTGGTTCAGGTCTAGGTCAAATGAATGGGCCTATTGATGTAGTTATTTCTCCAGACGGTAAAGTGTTAGTGCTAGAATTTGATGGAAACCGAGTAACTGTGTGGCAGTGAGAATAGTATAGTCGACAAATCTTGTGAATTTTTCGGGGTTATTTTCGGGGGGGGGGGAGGGGGGCTGGTCGTGGTAAGGGAGTCAGCTTTTTTCACAGCGGAGAGGAGAGTAGTGTTTTTTTACATTCCTTTATTCTACTAGTGTATTCAGTCAATCTCATCAACGTTGTCCAGATATTTGAGCAAGTTGTCCAGATGAACACGATATCACGTTTGTCAGCTAAATATTCATTATTATAGAATAGAATAGAATAGAATAGAAACTTTATTTCAGTGTCAAATCTGATAGCAGTTATAGAACCACTAATTGGGGACACTATCCTACAAGCTAAAACTATATAAAAATATATATATATGTAGAATTGAAGTGGGGCGTGTGTTTCAACGAAGGCCTCCCAGCAGAAGGATCCAAACGAGGATTCAAAGTGGTCACCAAGAACTTTATAAATTGAATAGAGGGTGAAGGTGAACCAAGCAACTTCTAGCAGTCCATGTAGATAAAAAGCTTTAATGACGTTTCGACCCTTCGGTCTTCTTCAGAATAAGAATAAAGATAAAACTAAATACAAAATGATAAAAATGTAATAAATGAATTTGGAATAGGCTATATATAGGGGAAGTAAGACAAAAGGGCACAAATGGCACGGGCTATGGAGCTAAAAGTACATTAAGAATCTAGCTATAATTAATCCTATTTTTGGATCGAAACTCTGCTCTTTTATTTAACCCATGGGGGTGTAACTTGCTTAGCTGAGCCATCCAATAGGCCTCTCTGGTTAAAAGCTTTTTGTCGCGGACTTCATTCACATCTCTTAAAGCTTCAATGCAAATGAACTTGAAGTCGGACAATGAGTGATCAGCACTATTGAAATGTACTGCAACCTCGCACGAAGTTTTGTTAGTTTTCATTGCAGATTTATGGTTCCGGAACCCAGGGATAATTTAACTAAGGACGAACGGTCGGCATTGCAATCCTTAAGAAATGAGGAGGATAAAATTATTAGAATTCAAGATAAAGGGTCACGCTTTGTAGTTTTAGAGAGGGGTGAATATGAGAAGAAAATGCTAGGGCAACTTCAAAACCCACTGCATTATGAATCGTTAGCTATCAACCCGACTCATGATCATTTTGAAAAAGTTCGCCAGTGGTCTGATAAATGGCTTAGTGAAGGGCAAATTAATGAAAACATTGCCAATTGGATTTCCGATATTGAGCCTCGGCCAGGCACGGCATTTGGTAATGTTAAAACTCATAAGGCTGATAATCCTTTACGTTTAATTACGTCTTGTTGTGGGACAGCCATTGAGCGTCTTTCTGCCTTCACTGAGTTCTATCTCAAACCACTGGCTCAAAGTCTTCCATCATTTTTGAAGGACACTACTGATCTTATTAATAGAATTAATGAACTTAATGATACTAGTGGGCCTTTTGCAGACAACACTCTACTAGTCTCTTGGGATGTGGTTGCAATGTTCCCGAATATTGACAACCATTTGGGGATTTCTGCTATAACGAAAGCTTTGGATAGTAGAATCGATAAAGTCCCCTCGACCAAATGTATAGTTGAAGCCGTAGAGATTTGTCTGTCTTCCAACAATAGTCAATTTATAGACCAGAACTTTGTTCAGAAACATGGAACGGCCATGGGTCCAAAAAATGCATGCAGCTATGCTGATATTGCCATGGGTGTAATTGATGAACAAGCTAAATTTGGTGGACCAGCTCAACCAAATTTATGGTGGCGATACAGAGATGATATTATAGATGTCTGGACCGCTGGGTTAGATAAACTGATTGAGTTTACGGAATATATTAATTCCCTGTATCCCACCATTAAATTTGAGCTAGTCTATTCCAGAGATAGCCTCAACGTCTTGGATTTGACCCTGCACCTTAAAGATAGTTTTATCAGCACAGATATATATTCGAAACCTACAGATAGCCACCTTTATTTACCTTACTCTAGTTCTCATCCTAAACATTGCAAGACCTCTATTCCTTACGGGGTAGCTCTGAGACTTAAGCGTAATTGTTCTAATGAAGACCAACTCAACCAAAGATGTCTTGAATATAAAGCTTATTTAAGGCATCAAGGGTATAGTTCTAAGTTGATCGATAAAACAATTTAACAAAGCTCTTATCATCGATAGAAAGGAAATTCTTAAACCTAGGGTTAGAGTCAAGAATAAAGTGTTTCCCCTGGTTCTTGACTATAACCCTAGATTGCCCAACATTTCCGACATCATCAAATCTAATATTCATTTTTTTAGAATCCTCACCCACTCTCAAAACAATTTTTCCAAACAAATCTATTATGCCAGCTTATAGGAGAACGAAAAACCTTAAAGATATACTGGCACCATCAAAATTAAAATCGAATTGCACTGTTGAGAAAGCTGGGTGCTATAAATGTACGGCTAAAAAGTGTGATTTCTGTTCCAATTTCCTCATGGAGTCCGAGATTTTTTCTAGTACAGCTACCGGACGGATTTATAAAATTAAAGAGGAACTTAGTTGCACTTCAAGCAATGTCATTTATATCGCTCAGTGTATTAAGTGCAGTTTACAATATGTTGGTTCTACTTCAACGCAATTTAAGGTCAGGTTCCGGAACCATAAATCTGCAATGAAAACTAACAAAACTTCGTGCGAGGTTGCAGTACATTTCAATAGTGCTGATCACTCATTGTCCGACTTCAAGTTCATTTGCATTGAAGCTTTAAGAGATGTGAATGAAGTCGACAAAAAGCTTTTAACCAGAGAGGTCTATTGGATGGCTCAGCTAAGCACGTTACACCCCCATGGGTTAAATAAAAGAGCAGAGTTTCGATCCAAAAATAGGATTAATTATAGCTAGATTCTTAATGTACTTTTAGCTCCATAGCCCGTGCCATTTGTGCCCTTTTGTCTTACTTCTCCTATATATAGCCTATTCCAAATTCATTTATTACATTTTTATCATTTTGTATTTAGTTTTATCTTTATTCTTATTCTGAAGAAGACCGAAGGGTCGAAACGTCATTAAAGCTTTTTATCTACATGGACTGCTAGAAGTTGCTTGATTCACCTTCACCCTCTATTCAATTTAAATATATATATATATATATATATATATATATATATATACACCAAATCCCTAAAACTTTGATATTGTTCTGATATATATACATATATATATCCGCCATTTTCCATTGTCTTTCTTTTTGTTCTGAAGGTTGTTCTCAAGGGAAAAACTTGAGAACAAAAGGAAAGACAATAGAAAATGGCGGATATATATATGTATATATATCAGAACAATATCAAAGTTTTAGCGATTTGGTGTATATATATATATATATATATATATATATATATATATATATATATATATATATATATATATATATTATAAAATGTAAAATATAAAATCAAACCCTAATGGATAAATAATTTAAATAATAATAATAAATAGTATAAAAATAAAATACAAAATTCTGATATAAAACAGCCTACGAATTCAATAGCAATATACAATTAGATGCATAATTTCAAGACAAATTTTGACTTCTGAGCACTCAAAATCATTGTACAAATTTACGAATTCCCCCTTTCTTCCCTTTTCAATATTTGTTGTCTGGTGATGTGCAAATTCGAGGTCTTAATAATAATTATATAGCCAAACAACATGGAATTAGAGGAGAGGGAGCGAAAAAGGTTCCTGTAGTGTATTTTATACTGACAAGAAAAATTCTAAGTTACGAAAGACTTTCCTATTTGCGCAAGACAGCATCAAGGGTTTTAAAGCTGTTGCTTATATTCAGTTTATGCCCCAATGTTTTTCGCTTTCATTGGTTCCGAATGTCCTGAATCTGTGAAGTACCTTTATTTCATGTGAGGAACAAATATTTGATGAGACATGTGGCATTCATAATTGTAGCTAAAATGACCTTCAAAGTGATTTTCCGCTAGACAGTGTTTATGAGATTGACTGTCTTGTTACACTGAGTATACAGTGGTTTTACTTTGACTATTCTGCAAAACAAAAATAGTTAACAGTATGTAACAGTCATTTAGGGACCAAAGAAACAAATCAATCAGAGAGTATACCAATATCTGTTATCGTGAGTATCTGTTTCACGGGTAAAGTACATTTACTTTGCTACTTTACTTCATTTTTGAAATATAGCTATTGAAAAAGCGTTATCGTAAATCCCGTTTTAGCTTTTCTTAGTTTTGATGGTTTTCGGTGCATTTTTATAAAGTTTGGAAAGTATATTAAATTTCCATTTTTTTTACCACAATCATTCAGTTTCTCGTTTTCTGATTGGTCGAGAACTGCGGTAAATAAGAGTCCATACTAACAAATTGCGTCATAATTTTGAATTTTGTGCTTGCTCGCGCTCGAAGCTAGTTCGGCGAGAAATTACTTCTTAGTTCAATTTGTGTTAAAAATCAAACTTACGATGGCTTTCCGTGATATGGACTTCTATTTGCCAACATTTACCAACATAAAATTTACCATACCACGCAAAGCCATTGTAAAACATTTGTAAATTTTGAGACTAATATTTGAAAATATAGAGACACGTCAGATTTACCATTGTGAAATGTACAAGGTAGATATCTGACTAGCTTAGCCCTGTAGTTATTGTAATATAAACTCAATTCGATCAAAAAATGTTGTCACAACAGCAACAAACAACACATCTAGACCAAGATGAATATTTTTTGCTTTTACTTTATGTAAACTCGACTAGTTTTCAAGATAAATAAATATGACATGTACACAAGCACACGAAAATCTACTCATGTTGTAATTGGCTAATAGTCCCATAGAAACGATTGGGATGTGACGTAAAAGGATTGTTTCTAGCTCGTTACTCTGAACTAGTACTTAGTGTCCTACGCAGCCGCAGTTTGTAGCACGATTCAGGCACGACGGAACGACAACCTTTTTATGAGCACGCGGGCCCAGCATTGTTGGCACAACACACGTGATTATCATCGTGTGAACAGAAAGTGTTTTGTCCTGATAGGGGTGCTGTACCCAAAATTATCGGTCCACGTGCACAGATTTAGGGGTGTCGTCGTGCGTGTAAAATCATTTTTTGAAATAAGTTTATATAGCTACGTGCACAAACAATGATCCTTTCAGTATCATTCAGGTAAGTACTTCATGGCTGAATGCCATATAGTCGTCTTCCTATTATTTACCCTAAACCTAACCCCAAGAGCGACTGTGGACATTCAGCCATGAAGTATAAACCGTCATTCAGTCTAGAAGCTGGTTATACTTGGAATTTCATGTGTTTTATCTCTCAATGCGCTGTTGTTACCGCATCACTAATATCAAAATATGTCTCGCGCTTCTTTACAATCATCTAATCAACAGATTTCCCAATGTGCATTTCGTTCTCAGCTTTTATGTTTTAAAGAGGATCAATGTTTGTGCAAATAGCTGTACTGGTACTAAAGAAACAAACCATGGTCAATCTTGTTGATATGTGATGATTGAATGTTTATATGTTTTTGTAGTTTTAGGGCTTCATTTAGGGTTTTATATATGAAGGGTAATTTAGTCTATGTATTAAAGTTAGATTTAAATAAATAACTTTGAAGAACATTTATATTGAAAATAAAACAATGCACTAGGCAATTTATACAAGTGGAAAATTAAAATATAGGGGTTAATGGATATCAGATAATAAGGATCGTTATCAACACGTAATTAATCCTCGTGTGAATTGCTTTTTATTTTTGCTAGTTCATATATGTAGTTAGTATAGGAAATCGCACGATCTTGAGTACAATTCGGAATTAATAGGTACGAGTAATGTTTTGAAAGTTCTCGAAATAGGACGAGCCTTTAGGCGAGTCCTATTTGAGAGTTTTCAAAACATTACGAGTAACTATTAATTCTGAATTGTACGAGAAGATCGTGCGATTTTTTATTTATAATACACTATCGTTGCCATAGCGACTTAATAGGTACTCTACAGAGTACAATTAACGATATAATTGTACTCCTCTCGTCCAATCAGAATCGAGTAATTTTGTATAGTGTATTATAATAGAAAAATATCACAAACACAAACCCACCTAGATTAGAATGACTATTTTAGGGTAAGTGTTGACTCAATTGTAAAATGACTTCATTTTATACAATAAACTGAATTTGAATGAAATTTTGTGAATGAGCCTTACGTTTACGCAATGTTGTTCAGACGGAAACGCTACAGAATACCCTACAGAGTTAGATGATTACAGTAGAGCCTCAAATGGTGTCAACGATCCTTATATGGTCAATGTACAATTTTTTTAGCCTGAAGATGGGTAGCCTCGATTTCCAGTCGTGGATGGAGGTTTTCGAGCCCTTCACGGTTGGAAATCAAGACTAGAAAATAGTCGATGAACCAGACATTTCGGACCCCAACCCTAAAAACAAGTGTTGAATTTTATTTTTCATTCATTTGTCTTTCTTGTTGAGTGTAATACACGATTTTTTTGTATTTTTGTCTTGATTTTTTCCTGATCTTTCTCCCATATCATTTTTGTCTCGTTTCCACACTGTTTTGTCTTACCAATCGCATAAAGTATCAACTTTACCCATAATGCAATAAAACCGCGCGCGCACGACGTCACAATGAAATCCTGTGATGTCATTAGTTCTGATTGAGTTGTATTTGGTTTTGATAGCTTAAACAGAGTTTGTCAAATCTCTTTAAAGTTGATGCGATAAAAGTTTGTAACCATGAAAGTGAATCTACAGCTTCGTCGTAGTCTTTGTGAAGTAACCGAAGGTAAAACATCACGGCTGGCAAAGTTGTCTATTGATTTGTATTGACAGACAAAAATAACAGGCATCTGTACGCCAGGCTCGCTAATTACTCGTGCCCAGGCCTTTAGGCCGGGAACGAGTTATAAACTGCAAATGTTTTTTTTTTTTTCCTCTGTTCGTCCTGAGGGACCTCTGATTGGTTAAGAACGTAAAAACAATGCCCTTCATTCATCACCTTTGAGCGACAGCGAACGCAAGCCAGGAACTTTAGGAATGCAAGATGGCCGACTACAAAGAAAATAGCTTTCAGAGACAGGCTTTTCCTGCAGTAGAACAATGTAATTTGGAGCTTTTAACTCGAGAAATACCTATATACTTATATGAGCTTCAGAATGGGCTGTTATTTTGAGCTTCATCTCCAATACTTTGACCAAATATCGAACTCTAAATGGAGTACTTGAAAGCCGAGGCCCTCGCGATAACGACTATTTCCTATGAGCTGGAAAACTACGAATTTCTCATCCTACATGTTGCTAAACGAACATACATAGAAGCAAGTCAATTTTATTCCTCATTCAAGCATTCAAGAGATCTTGAGAGGTTTTTGTAGTGAATTTTAATTTAATATCGGAATGGCATGAAACTAGATTCCATTGACCTTGTATTTCGCGTTTGGTCACGTAACGTCTTTTATTCATATATATAACATCCGAAACATGAACGAAAAAATACACGATTTGTTATTGTGTCAAATATGCCGTTGTAGAAGTCTTTACAGCAAACAATTGAGATATATAGTGAAATAAGAAGTTGAATATAAAACTGGTATATTTTTGCATGTTGGAGATATCTAATACCTATGCATGATAATAGAAAGACAAAGGCACTAATAGCTGTTGACAGACAAACTAACTAATCAAGATATTTTTTAGTTTAAGTTAGCCGATTCAAAAAAGGTCATTTGTTACGAGTAGTATACAAATAGCGGTTTTGCATCAGGTGCAGGAGGTGCAAGGTGGTGCAGCACGGTGGGTGTGTCACGCAACGGAAGAGGTGGGTCACGCAACGGTGGATGACACACCGCCGCTATGTTTCCAGGACAGACGTTTTATAGACCGAGGGCTTCGGGTTTTCGCACAAATCAGTTGAACCCTTCAAAAGGAGGAAAAAGGGGGTTTGACGAATACGAAATCGTACTGATTTTTCGCCATAAACATGAAAACGAGGCGACGAAAGCGCAATGATGCGATGAATACAGATTATGCATAGTAATTAGAAAGTTTATTGACTTTGTGTTTGTTATATTTAAAACAATAAAACCACCAGCACGATTTTGTTTCTCTAATTGGTTTTTATTCCATAACACATCTAAACGAGTATCCATACAGATTGTATATTGGAAAAATATGTTCCATCTTGCATACAACAATAAGTTACACACGTTATCTAATACAATTACAACTGACTTAAGTATATTTTTAGATGGACTTAACTGTTCCATTGTCAACCAGTTTTTAAGATCGCGATCGTCTTGGACATTATATATTATATATATTATTATCATTGTTATTCTAAGTCTCCCTTACTTTTTCTTATACTTGTATTTATTAAAAACACAGCCCGCCTAGATTAGTTATGCTACCTGCGGACTGTGTATATATTTTTTGTAATATACTGTGAATTAAATAAAGTATTATTATTATTATTATTATTATTATTATTATAGTCATTTACAACTTTCCTCTTGTTCTGTTTTAGTTTGGTCTTGTCTGCTTTCCTTAGATTATGCTGCCTTGGCTGTGATAATTCGTGGACTCTTTCTTGTTGTTTCGGTATGTTTATATTGGCATTGTTTTCATCTATTGTATTTTGGTATACAACGAATTTGACTTTCGGTTGTAGTTTAGCTTCCTGTAAATACTTTCTTCTTTGGTTGGTATCCATTAAGTGTACATCCGCGAGATGGTTTGCCAGTCTTACGAGATATTTTGCACCGCAATCAGGCACCTGTAGGACAATCGCGACAAACACGTTTAACCATGCTTACAGTTCGAAGAACAAACCCAAAATATGCTGTTTTATCCTAAATTGTGGCTTATATAGAAGGCCAGTAAGGCCGGAAAACAGGCTGAAAAGGCCATTACCAGGCTAGAAAGGCCAAAACCAGGCCAAACGGGTAGGAAAGGTCAGCCAAGCCAAAATCATAGAGTATTGTATCTCTGTCTGTACAAACATGCCCAAGGCATGTTTAGCCAGTCCTTTGTTATTGATAATGACGTCACAATATGCTCCAAATGAAAAAATAATGAAAATACACTATAATTTATCTATTATGATAATCTACACTAGACTGCTAGAATCTATAGCTAGAATCTACACTAGCTAGACTACTAATACTAGAATCTACACTAGACTGCTAGAATCTATAGCTAGAATCTATACTAGCTAGACTACTAGAATCTACACTAGCTAGACTACTAGAATCTACACTAGACTACTAGAATCTTGCTAGAATCTAACTAGACTACTAGAATCTACACTAGACTACTAGAATCTAGCTAGATAGGTCGATGTAGGGTCGATGTAGGGTCGATGTAGGGTCGATGTAGGGTCGATGTAGGGTCGATGTAGATTATCATAATAGATAAATTGGTCCATCGACCCCACATCGACCCCACATCGACCCTACATCGACCCCACATCGACCCTACATTGACCCCACATCGACCCCACATCGACCCTACATCGACCCCACATCGACCCTACATCGACCCCACATCGACCCCACATCGACCCCACATCGACCCCACATCGACCCTACATCGACCCCACATCGACCCTACATCGACCCCACATCGACCCCACATCGACCCTACATCGACCTATCTAGCTAGATTCTAGTAGTCTAGTGTAGATTCTAGTAGTCTAGTTAGATTCTAGCAAGATTCTAGTAGTCTAGTGTAGATTCTAGTAGTCTAGCTAGTGTAGATTCTAGTAGTCTAGCTAGTGTAGATTCTAGCTATAGATTCTAGCAGGCTAGTGTAGATTCTAGTATTAGTAGTCTAGCTAGTGTAGATTCTAGCTATAGATTCTAGCAGTCTAGTGTAGATTATCATAATAGATAAATTATAGTGTATTTTCATTATTTTTTCATTTGGAGCATATTGTGACGTCATTATCAATAACAAAGGACTGGCTAAACATGCCTTGGGCATGTTTGTACAGACAGAGATACAATACTCTATGATTTTGGCTTGGCTGACCTTTCCTACCCGTTTGGCCTGGTTTTGGCCTTTCTAGCCTGGTAATGGCCTTTTCAGCCTGTTTTCCGGCCTTACTGGCCTTCTATATAAGCCACAATTTAGGATAAAACAGCATATTTTGGGTTTGTTCTTCGAACTGTAAGCATGGTTAAACGTGTTTGTCGCGATTGTCCTACAGGTGCCTGATTGCGGTGCAAAATATCTCGTAAGACTGGCAAACCATCTCGCGGATGTACACTTAATGGATACCAACCAAAGAAGAAAGTATTTACAGGAAGCTAAACTACAACCGAAAGTCAAATTCGTTGTATACCAAAATACAATAGATGAAAACAATGCCAATATAAACATACCGAAACAACACAGCATGAAAACCCATATTTAAACTCCTTTACGTTATTCGTAAAGAAAGCGTAAAGATGCTCCAATCTTTACGCAGTCTTTAAGAAGAAACGTAAAGCTGCTTAAAGACGGAATTGAACCGTAAAGATGCGGTAAAGATGCGTAAAGGCCCTTTTGTCGTAAAGATAAAGTAAAGATCAGTAAAGATCCGTAAAGTACTCTGCCGTAAAGTTCCGTACAGGAACGTAAATAGACGTAAAGCCCTTCTGTCGTAAAGGTAGATAAAGATCCGTATAGTAGTCTGTCGTAAAGTTCCGTACAGAAACGTAAATAGACGTAAAGCCCTTCTGTCGTAAAGGTAGATAAAGATCCGTACAGTAGTCTGTCGTAAAGTTTCGTACAGAAACGTAAATGGACGTAAAGCCCCTTCTGTCGTAAAGGTCGAGAAAAGACCAGAAAAGATCAGTTAAGTACCTTGTCTTTAAGTTCACGAAAGGAACGTAAATATGCGTTATAAATAGAGGATATTACATGGGCGCGCGGAGATACGGATTTTATCTTCGAGTGTTCGATTGATGTCTCCCGAGTGAGTGCAGCGAACGAGGGAGATATCATCAATTGAACACGAGAAGATAAAATCCGTATCTCCAAGCGCCCATGTAAGTAGTAGGAAAGTAGCGGTTCTGGGCCCGGGGCCCCCACGGGGCCCCCCGGGGCTACCCCCCCCCTCCCCCCCCTTCATGCCCGAGCGGAGCCAGGCTAACCCAAACCGGGTGGTACAGTGGTACGGGTGGTACGGTGGTTCGATGAGATCACGTCTATTTTTAGCCATGCGGTACAATGTGGTACGGTGGTACGGTATGTGGTATGGTGGTTCGATGAGGTCATATCTATTTTTAACCATGGGGTACAATGTGGTACAATGACATCACGTCTATTTTAGAAAATTGAAGGAAAGTCTATATTTAGAAAAAAGGACTAAATAGTGTATATAATACGTGACCTGACAGTGGGAATCAGATCATTGTAAAACTTTGACAAGAACGAAACTTAAAGATGTCGAAGCCACCAGCCCTTGATGAATTGTTTGTACTAAGTGAACGTCTATATTGTGCAACGGTGACCAGATATAATGGGAAATTAAAAATCCATGTTAGAAAGTACTTTGAACCAGAGCCAACCCCTGGTGAAGTCCCGCCATTCCTGCCAACTAAATTCGGTGTGGCCTTGCACGTGGACGAATGGAAAGAATTGGTCAGAATTGCACCAATGCTGAGTGAAGTGATTGAACAAAACCAGGAACCACCTAAAGACAACTATGGTCCTACAAAAGTGAAAACCAGGAGAAGTGTAAATGAAAAAAACCATACGATCGAAAATGATTATGAAGTTTATGAAAGACAATACAAATAGTGGAGTAAAAATAAATAAATTAATTAAATAAAACAAAAACAAAAAAAAATTAAATAAATGTGTTCAAAGTGGAAAACCAAGAAAAGTGTAAATGACAAACCATACGATCGAAATATGAATGTATGATCCCACAATTCATGAATAAAAAGATTATGGAACAAAATGTGTGTATTTCTTGAGTCCACTAGATAAACATTTACTACCCAGTCACACTCACTGAAGCATGATTTATCAATTCCATTCATCATTTGTTCAGGATATAAAACAGTTTGTTGAAACACTTCTGTAATGTCGAACCCATCATTCCCCTTTCTTACTTCGTCAAAGAAGCCCTTCTATATGTCTACTATACTTTTTACTCAACGTTTTGCTCTTCTTCTGGCAAACGTGTTATATATATTTACCTTTTCGTGGTCTGTTGATTCCGTCGCTAGTTTTACCACTATTTAATTATAACTAAGTGATCTCCGCGAGTTGAGTTTAAGAACTTTTAACTCACAAAACTTTAAAAAGAAAGAACAATCAGATTATATCTTCTCTATCTTATCGATCAGGAACGTTTATCGGGCCAGACCGAAAATACTCTATTGTGAAGTTTAGCGGAAAAATATATAGTATAGCGACAGAACCAGTCATCCGATTATTCAATGAAAGTTCAACAAACAGAAAAATTTACAGTATAGCGGCAGAAGCAGTCACCCAATTATTCAACTCTACTTTATTTCTTCCTGCGAAGAAATCACTGTTGAGTTTCTACAGACAGAATTAAATTTGTCAACTGAGTCACTTACATTTTATCAAACGAGACCGAAAATTCACTTTAGTGAAGTTTTCAAAACAGTTTAGCGACAGAACCACTCATCCGATGGTTCACCAACTCGTAACTCTGAACAAGTTGAGACATGGACCTGTGTTTATTGGAGACGTTTAGATCATCGCTACTTTTAGAACAACTGTAATCCGATTCTCCTTAAGTTTTATTTTTAGAACACCTCCCGTGTGGTATGGAAACCTCGTACCACTTATTTTTCTCCATGGGAGTCATGGCTATTTTTAGAATAGATCGTGGTGCAATAGGGATCTATTTTTAGTTTTTGACCGACAAACCTCGACTTTAAAACGGGAAACACCGAGCCCCAACTTCATTCACAGTTTCGACTACCAAGCAAACAAGTTTAAGAGAAGAAAACAATCAACCAAATGGACAACATGTTTATCAATGAAGCAGGTCAAATGACCTACCAATGCAGTCATTGTACTAAAATGTACAAACACAAACGAGGTCTCGTTCGCCATTACAACAATGTACACCTGAACATTAAACAGACCTGTGGTAATTGTGGTGCTCAGTTTAGAGACAAGTATGACCTTAAAAGACACGATTTAGTGTGCAATGGCAGGACGTCAATGAAACGTAAAATGGAACACGAAAAGGATGAGAACTCACCTGATGTAAAGAAACCAAAACTGTCCGGCCAAGAACTGATTGATTATGAAGTAAGTACACAGTTTGTGTCCACAGTGAACAGAGTGTAATACAAAGAATTGAAATAACCATTGACGTGTGGCACCAAACCACAGAGCATTCATAAGCCTCATCTACACACATACATTATCTCCACAGGAACCCCAGGTCCCTGCACACCCAAATGACATTGCACACATCAAAAATAACACCTGCGCACACAAATGACGATACACACATAAAAATGATGATACTACTACTACTACTACTACTACTACTACTACTACTACTACTACTACTACTACTACTACTACTACTACTACTACTACTACTACTACTAATGATATCAATTTATTCATTTATTTATTTATTCATTCATTCATTCATTCATTCATTCATTCATTCATTCATTTATTTATTTATTTATTTATTTATTTATTTATTTATTTATTTATTTATTTATTTATTTATTTATTTATTTATTTATTTATTTATTTATTTATTTATTTATTTATTTATTTATTTATTTATTTATTTATTTATTTATTTATTTATTTATTTATTTATTTATTTATTTATTTATTTATTTATTTATTTTTCTCAGCTCGCCCACATCCCAGACGAAATGGTGGAGGACTGGACCGAACCTCTCCTGGGAGACGAACAAGAAGGGGGTGGACAAGAGGAAGAATGCGCCCTAGATAAGAACGCCACCATCCACAAGTATAACCCAAATAAACAAGAAAAATACGATCTCCTCCTCACCCTGCAGGGGAAAAAGAAAAAAATTATAAACCAACTTCAAAAACAATTAAATCAACACCGTGGCATCAAATGGTTCCTCAGCAGTAATGTCCAAATGGTCAAGTCCTCCCCCGAAGGAGAAGATCAAGTGTCCACCCCACACTTTAGAAGTGTGTGTAACACCACCACCCACTCTCACGACATCGAAAAAGCGTACAACGAGGCAGTCGAGAAAATCAAAACCTCCTTCCTCGAGTACCAACGTGAAGGGAGTGGGTGGCAAATGGGCCAGGTCCTCCACCTGGATGTGGGCGTGGTCACCTACACCCCATTACAAGGGGCAATGTACATGCCCCTCCCTAAAAGAATGAAAGACAAGAAAGCGGTCCTCAACATTCAGAATGAGGACCAGAAATGTTTCCTGTGGTCTGTACTGGCCGCCCTTCATCCCATCCCCCATGGATTACACCCACACCGGGTCCACCATTACCTCCCCTACGAATCCGAACTCAACATGGATGGGATAGACTACCCGGTCCAAATCAACCACATCCCCAAATTCGAACGCCAGAATGGTGTTAGCGTCAACGTGTTTGGGTATGAAGATAATGAACTGTTTCCCCTATACATCACCAAGAACAAGCAAGACCATCACGTCAATTTACTGTTGTATACCCATCAAGATAAGAGACATTATTGCCTCATTAGAGATTTTGATCGATTATTATATAGTATGAATAAATACGAACATAGAATGTACCATTGCGTGTACTGCTTGCATGGCTTCGTCAGGCCAGATTTGTTGCAGGATCACGAACCAAACTGCGCAGTTCATGGTCCTCAAAAAATCAAATTGCCGAACGAAGACCAGGCCACCTTATCCTTCAAAGAGGTGCAAAAAATGCTAAAAACGCCATTCATGATTTATGCGGATTTTGAGTCCATATTGGTCGAATGCGACAGCACCCCTTTGGACGACAAGGTAAGCGGTACACAGAAAACCCAACATCATCAACCGTGTGGGTTTGGTTATACCATTGTGTCGACAGTCGACCAATATAACCAAGCCCCGGTGGTGTATCGAGGGGAAGATTGCGTTGATAAGTTTTTAGAGTATTTACTACGGGAAGAAAAACGCATAACTGAAATCATGAAAAACGTCACCCCTATGGTCATCACCCCAGAGCAGGAGCAGCAATTCCGACAAGCCAGTGACTGTCATATTTGCAAAACTCCCCTGGGTGCGGACCGTGTGCGCGACCACTGTCACCTGACGGGAATGTACCGAGGTCCCGCCCACAACGAGTGCAATTTAAATTACAAATTCACGGGAAAAATCCCTGTGGTCTTCCACAACCTCCGCGGGTATGACAGTCACTTGATTATGCAGGGATTGGGCAAAATCAAATCGGAAAAGATTACTTGCATTCCCAACAATACTGAGAAGTACATTTCCTTTTCGGTGGGGAATTTAGTGTTTATCGACTCCCTTCAGTTTTTAAACAGTTCCTTGCAACGCCTGGTGGAAAATTTAAGTAAGGAGGGACTCGATAAATTTAAAACCCTCACAAGATATGTCGTCAGCGACAAAGTGCCCCTTTTGTTACGAAAAGGAGTGTACCCCTATGAGTACATGGACGGGTTTGAAAGGTTTGACGAACCCAGATTGCCGACCATCAATCACTTTTACAGTTCGTTAACGAACAGTACCATTTCCGAAAGTGATTATGAGCACGCGCAACAGGTGTTTCAAACCTTTCAATGTCGTCACTTGGGGGATTACCACGATTTGTATTTGAAATCGGATGTGTTATTGTTGGCCGACGTGTTTGAGAATTTCAGACTCCTGTGTTTGGAGTATTACCAGCTCGACCCAGGTCACTTTTACACCGCCCCCGGTTTAGCGTGGGCGGCGTGTTTGAAAATGACTGGGGTTGAGCTTGATCTCTTAACTGATGTGGATATGCACAACTATTGCGAATCCGCAATCCGCGGGGGTATTTCGATGATCACCCATCGATATGCCCAAGCCAACAACCCTTATGTACCAGGGTACACTCCTGAAGACCCCCATAATTATATCATGTATTTAGATATGAATAATTTATATGGTACCGCCATGAGTGAGCCACTCCCAGTCAACAACTTTGGTTGGTTAACCCCTCAAGAGATCGACAAGTTGCAGGAGACCCTCATGACCCTCCCCCCTGATGGTACAGAGGGGTACATTTTGGAGGTGGATTTGGAGTATCCTAAAACCCTACACCAAAAGCACTCAGATTATCCGTTGGCGGCAGAAAGAATCCGCGTTCCCAAAGACTGGTTGTCCCCCTACTGCAACCAACTCATGAAAGATTTAAAAATGAAGTACACTCCATCGGAGAAACTAGTCCCCAACCTGAACGATAAAGACCATTACATTCTACATTACCGCAACCTGCAGCAGTACTTGTCCTTGGGCATGAAACTGAAAAAAATTCACCGTGTCCTCGGTTTCAATCAATCCCCATGGTTGAAGACCTACATTGACTTCAACACAGAAAAACGAAAACACGCCAGAAACGACTTTGAAAAAGACTTTTTCAAGTTAATGAACAATGCAGTCTTTGGAAAAACTATGGAAAACCTACGTAAGAGAGTGAACGTAAAACTGGTCAACACCGTCAAACAACTGAGAAAACTCACCACCTCACCCCTATTTGATTACTTCCGCATATTTAATGAAGACTTGGTGGCGGTCAACATGAAAAAACCTTCCCTCTACCTCAACCGTCCCATCTACGTGGGATTTACCATCCTGGAGTTGTCCAAAACGTACATGTACGACTTCCACTACAATGTGATGAAAACAAAGTACGGAAATAAAGCGCAACTACTGTTTACTGATACGGACTCCCTGTGTTATAACATTGAAACCGAGGACATTTACCAGGACATGTACGAGGACCTCGACTTGTACGACACCTCAGAGTACCCCAGAGACCATCCCCTCCACAGTATGCGAAATAAAAAAGTCCTGGGGAAGATGAAAGACGAGACGCATGGTCTCCCCATCGAGGAATTCGTCGGACTCCGCCCTAAAATGTACTCCCTGCTGTACCACGAGGAGGGTCGTGAGGTAGAAAAGAAAACCGCCAAGGGAGTGGCCAAACAAGTCACCAAGCGTGACATTAGACACACCCATTATAAGGAGTGTTTGTTTAATAAAAAGCGCACCATTGCCAATATGCAACAATTAAGAAGTGAGAAACACCAAATATATACAGTAAATATCAATAAGATAGGATTAAGTCCTTACGACGACAAACGATATGTATTAGAGGATGGGGTGACCACCCTAGCGTATGGTCACACCCACGTCACATTAACAGAACATGATTTAGAATTAGTCAATATCCTTGTCAATTTGTAAATAGATAATATTATGAAAAAATAAACGAGTTAAAACAACACAATGTGTGGTTTCTATGTCTCCTACATGAAAAAGTGGCCCTCCCGTGGGTTCTTAAACGTGAAAAAGTGGCCCTCCTGCGGGTTCTCAAACGTGAAAAAGTGGCCCGACTGGCCCTCCCGTGGGTTCTCAAACGTGAAAAAGTGGCCCGACTGGCCCTCCCGTGGGTTCTTAAACGTGAAAAAGTGGCCCGACTGGCCCTCCCATGGGTTTTAAAACCGGAAAAAGTGGCCCGACTGGCCCTGCCGTGGGTTTTTAAACGTGAAAAAGTGGCCCGACTGGCCCTCCCATGGGTTTTAAAACGTGAGAGTACAGTAAAATCGAGTACCCCTTTAAAAGACAACACATTTTACAGTATCAATCATTTACCATGATGCAGCGGAGGCGAAAAGACTGCCCCGTTCCCGGTTGTTCTAAAACTCAATTATTAAGACTAGCCAACCATTTGGCTGACGTTCATTTGTTGACTTCGGAAGAAAGAAAACCCTGGTTGCAAAAAGCCAAATTGCGGTTCCATAAATACTCACGTACCCCGAACGAGAGCTCAGTTGTCCATCATCCTTCACCCCTGATGGACGTTCGATTTAAATTTCCTTGTTCCATCGCCGTGTGCGGGGCCAGCGGTTGTGGTAAAAGCACCTTTTGTGAACGATTATTGCGAAATTTAGATGACATGTTTGATGAGAAAATAGAACAGATTGCTTTATTGTTATGGAGAATTCCAGCCGCGTTTTCTGATCATGGAGAAGGAAATTCCCAACCTGACCTTTTACAAGGGGTTTCCTGAAGATATTTACGCACTCTTCGAGAAGACCCCTGGCCTGATCGTCTTAGACGACCTGATGAACGAATGTTTATCCAACAACGATATGATGGAATTCATAACGAGGGGTTCTCACCATAAACGAATTTCTTGTCTGAGACTGGCTCAAAATTTGTATCATGGTGGTAAACACTCCAGAACCATCTCTCTCAACACCCACTACATTGTGGCCTTTAAAACCCGAGGGATTCCCTCGGGAATCTCCACGTTGGCACGACAAGCGTTTCCAAGGGCGGTTCCCCACGTGTTAGAGAGTTACGAAGATGCTACACAGCTTCCACACTCCTACCTCCTCCTGGATTTTCATAACTCCACACCCGACAGCCTGCGTTTACGAACGTCTATTTTTCCGGATGAGCAACAAGTGGTGTACGTGAAACGTACTTAAACCCCAACACAAGAGAACTTGAATCATTTGATCATGTCTCAGCGCATGAAACACAACTTGGATTTACTCCGCGTCTTGGCCCGTTCCAGTCCAAAACAGAGAAAGTCCATTTTAGCCACCTGTCACGTGGATTTGATCAAGTGTTTGGCTGAAATCTCCCTCAACGTGCTACAAGGAGTTGTACCAGTCAACCCAACACAGAAAAAGAAGTTGAGACGTTACAAGTCTCTGTTGAGAGCCTTAGCGGATAAGAAAGTGTCCTTAAAAAACAAGAAAGAGAAACTCAATCAAAGTGGTGGAAATCTCTTAGGTCTCCTCCTGCCCCCTGTGTTATCCGCCCTCGGAAGTTTATTGATAAAATGAAGTACACACGAAAAATGCTTCTAGTCCCAGAAGAGGTGATGAATTTAATACATCAAAAAGTGGATCTCCAAACCTCCCCTCTGGTCAAGTCCATGAGTGCCCTCAACCAGCAAATGAGTCAAACTCTAGCGGACCCCAACGTGTCAGATGACATCAAACTGAAAACTCACGAACAGCAGTTTCAACGTTTTCTCAATTTACAAGAACAACGAGAGAGTTACGTTCCGACGGTGAAAATCCATTCGGCCACGGAGACGTCCTCAACACAGGGTACCCAACAACCACCACCACCACAGGACTTCCAACCACAGGAATCCCAACCACAACCGGTTAGTGATTCCGAGATATTGAAGACGGTCCCCAATAGGTTCAAGAGTCAAGCCGACGGACTTCTACAGTGGATCAAAAAGTCACCGGACGCCATTCGGTGGGATGATAAGGGCGTGGTCTCCTTGGGGGGAAAACCCATACGAGGATCAAGTATCACCGATCTTGTCAATGATGTTTTGAGGTCCCGGAGGACGTTCTCATCCTGCTGGAAGAGATGATTTTACTCGAGCTTTAGCTCATTTGAACACTCCCGAAGATTTTATACGTAATGAAGACCGAAGAAGATTGATGTCTTTGTACAAGACCGGAAGTCAACGTTCCCCCCTCAACTCCCCTGGGGGAACCCCATGGTTCCCACACCACCTCCACGACCCAGAAAACGACCCATTTCTCCCTCTTTACAGAGGCGGAGATTGAACGTTCCTCACAAACGAGGACTGGATTGGATTTCCTATTAATTTGTAAACATCAAACAACTCAATAAAAGTTTTTCAAACCATATTTATTGTCTCATTAATTGCATTACATAACGATAGACCACATGGTCGTTCTGTTCTTTATTTGAACTAAATACATTGACAATCGTGTTCTTATTCACACCACGTGCGCGGTGCAACAAATAAAAAATACAATATTCTCCACACACTGCAGTGAAAGTGCTTTGCAGTCCTTTTCGATTAAACGTCCAGTCTTGAGTGTTTCGATTCAAAAACTCCACGTAATGACGGCTGTAAAATTGAGGGGCGTGGCCGTAACTGTCAAAAACTCTCCTTCTTGCGGCTGGTCAAGTAAAACGCCACCCAATGTTGTCCAGGTCGTCCCTTGGGGTCTGTATTGGCAATGACACCGCATGGGTAGGTCTCTAGTTGTCGGGGTAGGGTATTTTCCGCATACACCCCACAAAACTTGGAACGGGTGATGGGGTTGTTTCTGAGTAGGTCTTCTAGTTGACGACTGTTCATGCTGAGTAATCGAAGGTCACGTGTCTTGAATAGTCAATTTCCACAATGGATTCAAATTCTGCAAACACGATGAGGTTGATGGCGTTGGGAAGACCTTTGGTAAACTGGATTTCCAGAGTAACGTTTCCCTTCTGCTTCTGGTTGAAATGATCGGATGTACTGCACAGGTCGGGGGTTAAATCGAAGGCGAGGATGGCGTAACCTCGGATGTATTCTGAACGATCGATATCAATGCCTGAGTCAGCAAACAACCTTCCAGTCCCCGAAAAGAGGGACTGATAGGCATCCATGAAATTTCGTTCACTGGCCTGTGCTAGTTTCAAGTGGATTGTTTGAAAGGGTATCATTTCCCCATCCACATTCAGTTTTACGGAACTGGTGTCATACAACTTGAAGTTGTAGGGATTTTGGTGTAACTCCCATTAAACGCGTCGGAATCCACCATGGCAATCACCACACGTTTGGGGACGTGTCCGTTAAACAAATCTCCTTTGTGAAGGAGGGGTTTCCTCTAGGTATGGTGTACGTCTTACACTCCACTCTCCTTATTGGGTACTTAGCGTTCACTCCTTTTTTAAGTTCATTGAGGTGGTGAAGTTGTAAGGTGGGGCTGACTTTAACTGCTCGTACTTTCAAGACGGCAGTTTGTATGGCTATTTTGTAGTTTGGACTGGCTGCTCCCGACATGAGGGCAAAGGCTGGCTGGTTGGGGGTCAGTTTGAAGGTGACGTCGACGTGTTTAACAAAAGGCGTTCGCTGTACAGGATGTCGCAATGTAGGGGACCCCACATGTCTACTATATAACTCTGTTCAATAAAAGTGTAACGCGTTTGTAGTCCTTGATTCGTTCCACCCGACGTGGGATCTGTTTCGTCCATAGACCCTCCTGTGTCTTTGTAGTAAGACTACCTGTGAGAAGGGACTTTTTGGCTGCTGGACCATAGTTAAGAAGGGTCTCCAACATACTTTTGTAACTGTAAGTCCCCGTGGACTGGGTGATCAAAATGCCGTTGAGGTACACATCCACTTGCTTGAACAAACTTTGTAAAAACAGGTTAACAGGGCCCACTTTTTCTTTATCATCAAGGTTGGCTCCATTGGCTTTGGTGATTTTCAAACGTACGAAGATCATAGTCTTGGCGAGATCGAGGTAGCTGTCAGTGCCTGGAATCCGGTATTCAATCGGGGCGGAGGGGGATAGGGTGGAGATAGGTTGATGGTCTATCCACTGTCCTCTGTCTACCACGACTTGCGTTGCTGGGACCGTAAACAAGTCCACTTCACTTTTCGTACAGGGGGTGGAGTGTGGGTGAACGAACGCCATGTTTAATCAAAGATATCTTTGAGGTGAGTGACTTTGGATTTTTTGACTTGACCTTGTGGTGGTGGTAATTTACGTTTTTTCTGGTTTCTAGTCTGTGAAGCCGTTTTAGGTCTTTTCGCTTTGCTTGCCTGGGTTGAACTGAGTCTTTTCTGGGGAGTCTTGCGTTTTAAACGTTTTCGTCCACTCCCTGTTTGGGAAGTGATGCGGTTCAATGCTTGTTCTTTCAAGGTTTTGGCCGTCTGCTGCAATCTGTTACGTGCTGAGTCTTTTAAGGAATTTCCCGCCAAAACGTCTTGGGCGATATTGATTCCCGTGTTGAGGGCGGCTCGTCCTAGGGTTTTTGCCCCTTGTTGTAAAAACGGGAGGGCTCTTCTGGCAAGTGAGTGGAAAAAGGAGCCGATGCCATATCCTCGTTGAAACGGTATTCCGTGAAAGACCTGTATTTCGCCTCCTTTCATTTTATAACAAGTAGGGGGGTCGGCGGAGTCTGAAATTTAATGTGATCACAACGCGTCCACGTTCAAATGGTACTTTTTTCCCTGTGTCGTCGGTTATAAGGACTTCTACCACTTCAAAGTCTCGAGTGGCTAAAGGGGCGTATTGTGGGTTGTCGTAATTGGCTGTGATGATTTCTCCATCTTTTCCTTGGGCGGGAACAATTTGGAGTAAGTTGGCCTGCACTCCACCCACAATTCGTGCTTCTACAATGTTCAGGTACACGTACAGGGATTGAAGGCTGATATTCAAATCACACACGTAAGGGGCGGTGGTCGTCTTGGTGAGGATGATGTCGCTACCATATCCAAAGATCACCCCCAATCGGTTTTCAAAACTTAGTCTTCTTCCAGAGTCTAGGGTCACGGTTACTTTCTGGGATCGTTTATCAAGTTGGAGTGATATTCCTTTCACTCCTTCATCAGTCAAAGTTTTATTGAGAGTGTCGACCACTTCAGAAATGGATGCGTAATAACCCACTGGAAGGAGGGCGACCCCGAAGGCCCCATTACCGTCATCGTAATAAAATCGTCGATCTCCACCCGTATGTTGTACCACGTGTGGGGAAAAGTGATGGAGGCCAGCCCCACCTCCCAATTACCCGTCAAGTCAACGTGAAAAGGGAGTTTGACTTTATATTCGGCCAAAGTGTTCTCCGGAAAAAACGTCGTAGAACTGTTGCTTGGCAACGTCATATAAAATTGACCCGACTCCATGCTTGGTTTGATTCAAATGATAACACAGGACACGCGACAACGATTATATTCCACTTTATTGAATCGGTTCTGGTTGACTTACACTGCACCTCATTTTACACATTCATTCAACTGTGAACAATACTCGTTGCTTAGCAACGTTCTGTCATTTCACTTTTTCGACGTCGCGCTTTTGGCCACCCAACTGTCCATCGAGCTTGGATAGCCCAGCCAATGGACGAAATATTCTATTTTCTTTCCCCGTTTTCGGGTTTTCAAAATCTTTTCAATCTTATACACTTCGTCTTCTCCCTTGGTCTGAACGGGTTGCAATTCGTCCTTGTAAAACGTTCCTTCGATGTCATCTTGGTTGTAATCTTTCAACCGATAAACCGGTGGGTTTCTTGGCAGTCGTTTTGCGACGGTGAAAATTTCTTCACTCCAATTGGGGAGGTATCCTTTCTCAAACAATCCTTTCGACTTGGAGATTCGAACTTGGTCTCCAACTTTAAAAGCATATCCTTCTTGGGTGGTTGGTTTCCATACAATGTCATCCACACATCCTTTTCGTTGTTTTTATTGACCGATGTTGGAGTGCGTTTGATGCTGCTGTGATAAGAATTGTTGTAGGTCTCCACCAGTTGAGGTAAAATGTCGACATACCTCAGCGTGCCTTTCCAGGTGAAGTATCGGTACATGCGTTGTTTCAAGGTTCTGTTAAAGCGTTCTACGATGCTGGCTTTCGTGTGTTAAACGTGTGATACAACTGAATATTCTTCTCTTTCAAAAGGGCTTGAAAGTTTTTATTGATAAACTCACTTCCTCGATCGGTATGAATTTTCTGGGGTTTACGGCCCGATTCTTTTAGTATCTGTTGAAAGGCTTGAACCAGCGTGGGGCCGGTCTTATTTTTGAGTGCCAAAGCCCAGGCGTGTTTGGAGAACACATCGATGCAAGTGACGACGTAGCGATAATTGCTGTTGTATTTCTTGAGCGATTGGAGGTCAATGAGATCCAATTCCCAGACATCGTCTATCGATCCCACCATCACGCGATTTCTGCGAAAGCGTTGCGTACTGGTCGGTGGAGGGAATACACCCGTTGGGCTTTTAGCCACTCCCGAACGTCTTTTTTGCTGATCTTTTTGTTTTTCTTCTTAGCAGCATGGTAGAGGGCATCCACGCTTCCCAGGCTCCCTCCTTGGTTTATGTCGTAGTACAGTTTTTCCAGGAGTTTCTCCTTCTCCATCGATTTGGGAATTTTGAATCACGACTTTACCCCCGCAACAGGCGAGAACGCAACGTATTCTGCGGAAAATGTTTTGTAATTTTAAATTAGGGAGGGATCTAACACCCACAACCCATGTCTGCACCCTTTGACAACAAACACTAGACTGATAGATTGTGTGTAACACCTTATTTTTATTCATCCATAAATGATACAAATTTTGATACAAGTCCGAGTCCCATGTTCCCTTGTTCTGCATGGTTTGACACATCATGTCAACAAAGTCTATGATAATGAAATCGTTGGTATCCCACGTGTGATCCATCTCTTGCCAAAATGAGTACACTGAGGCGGTGGATCGTTGGGGTAGTCTGTGGATGAATTCACTCCATTCTTGGGTCATGGGTTGGTCGACTAGTCTTAGAAACTGTTCGCAGATCTCGTACAACACATTCAAGTTTACTTTCTTTTTGACCTCGTCATAGTAACTGTGGAAGATGTCCTCTTCACTGCGTATACAACACTCGTGGTCTCTCTGGCTGGGCCACCCGTTTTCGCATCCCTCACAATGAAACCTCTCTAAAACGTTGTTCATGCAGAGTTTGGTATACAGGTAGGTGAGGACTCGACAGACTTTCGCACGTTCCACTGCTTCGACTTCATCTGTGATCATCATGACCACCTGGTCGTCCACGATGGAAACGCTTTGAACTCCAGTCATCTTTCAGTCGCTCGTGAATGGTCCACAAAGGTCCTTCGTAGTAATCTCGTAACCAACAGTAAATCAAAGGGATGATGGTCAGCAACATCTGAATAACATCGTGTTTGTGGTTGCCGCATTTTATAACACCGATTGCACCATCCCATGACATCATGTGGATAAAAATAGATTCGATGACATCATACTGCTAAAAATAGATCTCATGACATCATTTTGCTAAAAATAGAACTCGTAAAAGACAAAGACCCTGGTGTTTTGATTCAGTCCGAGATGAGTTGTCAAGAAGAAACTATCCTTTCTCAACAAAATCGAATGCTTGCTCGTTATGTGTGTCGGTCGTTAAAGCAGGAAAATGTGGAAATCGTGGCTGAGGATACAGTCTATCAAATCCTACAAAATGGAGTCGATGACGAGGACCAGACTTTAGACTATAGAGACACCGTTGGATTTATTGAAGCTTATCGATATCTTCACAGACTGGCTTCAGAGCACTTGGAAATTGGATTATTAGAGAACAATATCATATGTGAAGTTCACAAACTACTGATGGAACATCGTGATTGTTTATGTACTGTGGGACAATACAGTGACAAAGAACGGGTGGTAGAATTTGAAGGAAAGATACATTATTACACACGGTTTTGTGACATTGAACACACCATGCAAATATTAATCGATGAATTCAACCGTCGGTTGGATGAGATCGACCGTAAACGTCTGCGTAGGATGGATGGATTGAAACTTCTTGCCAGTTTAATACATTTGACCTCATGGTTCGTTTACAAATTTCTAGAAATACATCCCTTTGGTGATGGGAACGGAAGAATGGTTCGTCTACTGTACACTTATGTCATGGAAGCTTATGGCTTCCCGTTTCCCATCCCATTATTTTGGTATGGTCAGGAGGAGATCCAAGCAAAAGATGGACACAAAGAATATACCACCTGGTGTCGACTTTTATGGGACATGCGTCTTTCTCTTGATTTTACAGAATTAGAACACAATATGATACAGTGTTTAGAAGAATGTAGTAAAGAATACAAAACGTATACTTTTTGTCACCCTTTATGGAAAGAAATGTAAAATAATGCATTTATTCATTAAAAAATAAATAAAATCATATTCCAACATTTATTGGTATCTTGTTGTTTTATTATACTTTTTCAACTGTTTTTAGTACATTCGTATCACTTTAACAGTGTCTTTAATCATTTGATATGTTTCTGGTAACAATGCTGGATTTCTCTCTGTCCAGCTGTACAGTTCGGCCTCTACTTCAATGGTTAGTTGGAAAGGTCTCATATTGTCCATCACTCTGTTTATCACTTTCAGGACATTCACATTTCTGAGAGCCCAATCAAAGTGTAGTTCAATTTTTTCGTCTTCTGTCAACATTAAGCACTGGGCTTTACTGTTCGATAGACAACACCCACAACAGTATTTCATGTCAATTTCGTACAGGTGTTTGCACACTTCCACGGCATAGGTGGAAATGAACTGTTTTTTCATGAACTTGAATGGATCCATCTTTATTAATGTTTCTTCGAGTAAGTCTCTTTCTTGTGGGAGGTCACAAGGATTCGATGTCTGGTTTTTACCCCTCCTGTTTTATTACACTTGTTGCACCACCACTAATGACGTCACCGCTCCCTCTCAAAACAGAACCATGTTCCTTAAATAGACGTACCTCACCGTACCTCACTCCGTTCGTCTAAAAATAGACGTGACCTCACCGTACCACATACCGTACCACCCAGTAGGGGTTAGCCCGGCTCCGCTCGGGCATGAAGGGGGGGGGGGGGGGGGGTAGCCCCGTGAGCCCCGTGGGGGCCCCGGGCCCAGAACCGCTACTTTCCTACTACTTCGCATAACTGCAAAGATCTTGATGTACCAATACAGAATGCAAAATAAAAGAATAAACGGAATAATAAGGTAGAGAAAAAAATTCCCACTTGGTAATATTGTTCCATATGCCACTGTGAAAGCGAGATGGACAATCCAGTTGGCTACAGTTACGTACACAAGTCTACGTACAGTTATACGGTTTGGGTATCCGAAAGGATCAGTTATGGCAACGTACCTTTCGAAGGTGATGCATACTAGCTGAAAATACGATGCGCCAGACAAGAGCATGAAGCTGAGATGGAAAGCACTGTCTAGACTGCAGTTGACATCGTTGTTCAATAAATGATATAGTTTCTTTAGCAACGAAAAGGGGTTGGGAAATCAAGCCACTGAAAAAATCAGTGACAGCAAGAAGGGCCAGTACAAGGCAGCGTTCTTTTTGCAGAGCTTCAAACTTTGCTACCATGATGAGAGTGACGGCGTTGAGAAATATGATGAATGGCATCATCAAAATGTGAAGGGCAACAACAAAGATAGTGGATATATTTGCAGCTTGGTTGGTGAAAGAGGGATGCCACATGATTAGATACAATAACGGACACTGTATGATCTGTGTGTCGTTCATCGTTGAAGAAACGTTAACGAGACTCATGGTAGTTGATACCTTTAGTCGTGTTGCTCTCACTTGATTGCCTTGGAATTTCGTGCATCCTTTTATCGAGTTCTTTCGACAGATGTTTGGTAAATTTTATTGTGAACTTTTTACTTAATAAGCTCAATGTTATGGTTTTTTCAAAAGTGTTTTGTGGTCGGTTTGTATAGAAATAATATGGTTACGAGTGCAATTTAGAATAAATTTGCACGAGTGAGTTTTCAAAGAGTTCAAAATTGCACGAGCCCGTAGGGCGAGTGCAATTTGTGCTCTTTGAAAACTCACGAGTCAAATTTATTCTAAATTGCACGAGTAAACCATATTATTTCCTTTTAATAATATACATGCAAAAATTCAAGCAAAATTTTCAAGTTTTCTGTAGCTTTTCAGTTGAAAAATCAGGTTAGCGCGCGCTCAGTGTTCGAAAGTGACCTGACGATGTCGTCACCAAGCGCGCGCTCAAGGAAAAAATTCAAAACTTTTCACCCGAAACTTGGGCACTTTTTGACATTTTTCTTGCATATTTTCGACAATTTTGGAAACAAATCCCGCTAAAAGTGTTTTATAAATTGTTTCTTTGATGAATACAAAGAAGAATTTGAAGTTTTAGTGCATTTTGAATGTTTTCTGCTGAAAGAAATTTGCACTAAATTCTCAATTTCCTTTTTTGGCACTAAATTTCCTTTTTTCTGCACTAAATTTCCTCGAAACAGCACTGCTCTTAGCCAATCAGCATCGAGAAATTTTTGCATGTATTATTAGTATAGGAAATAATATGGTTACGAGTGCAATTTAGAATAAATTTGCGCGAGTGAGTTTTCAAAGAGTTCAAAGTTGCACGAGCCCGTAGGGCGAGTGCAATTTGTGCTCTTTGAAAACTCACGAGTCAAATTTATTCTAAATTGCACGAGTAAACCATATTATTTCCTTTTAATAATATACATGCAAAATTCAAGCAAAACTTTCAAGTTTTCTGTAGCTTTTCAGTTGAAAAATCAGGTTAGCGCGCGCTCAGTGTTCGAAAGTGACCTGACGATGTCGTCACCAAGCGCGCGCTCAAGGAAAAAATTCAAAACTTTTCACCCGAAACTTGGGCACTTTTTGACATTTTTCTTGCATATTTTCGACAATTTTGAAACAAATCCCGCTAAAAATGTTTTATAAATTGTTTCTTTGATGAATAAAAAGAAGAATTTGAAGTTTTAGTGCATTTTGAATGTTTTCTGCTGAAAGAAATTTGCACTAAATTTCCTTTTTTTGGCACTAAATTTCCTTTTTTCTGCACTAAATTCCTCGAAACAGCACTGCTCTTAGCCAATCAGCATCGAGAAATTTTTGCATGTATATTATTAGATCCATTAGCGGGATTATGTGTTCCAGTGTTCAGTTGAATTGAAGAAATTAAGACGAAAAAATCAGGAAACGGTAACTGAGGAATACACAAAGAGCGCAGTAAAGGAGATTTCCAGCGGAAAAAAACCCAAACATTTACCAAATGAGCCAAGGGAAAAATTGCATGAAATAAAAAAATCAAAATTTATTATCAGCTCGAAAATGTACTTGGCGATAGCTAGCGAATCATATTTTTCAGTATTCAGGGGCGGATCTGCTCAAATTTAGCAACTTTCAAGTTCGGAAGGTAAAGAATTATATGGCAATGGAGCAAAAGAAGGCCTAAAGCTCATTTTCGATTCAAATTTTCACTTTGGATCAACACTTTCAGTTAATCCAACTTTTATTAATCAAAACCTCTAGTACACTTACACTTTTCTTACACTTTCTGAAAGTAACAACTTTAGCTTTGTACAACACTTATTCTGCAGCTGAATAGTTTTTGTTGCCCAATGCTTGAACGTGAAAAAAATATCTTCTTAATCGCAACACAAAATTTTGTTACCTTGAAATTTTCGACCCGTAACTTAGGTCTTCATCAGCGAGAATGTAGATTAGTCAGACTGGAATTTATTCGT
>JALIZF010001247.1:0-206888 GCA_029948255.1 Telmatactis stephensoni | reverse complement strand
TTTTACAATTTAGAATAAAAGTTTAAGATGTAGAAAAACTATTTTTGCAAGTCTGAATCGCAAATTATTACGCTACGCAAGTTTTTTTCCTGTCGGAAAATGTGTATTTGGGCTTCCTGTTGAAAAATTTCCGAGGCTCACTGTGGACTAAGCCAAGCTTTTCCTGTGATGTCAAAGGCAGGACTCATTGACCAAGACATTGCAGTAAAAGTATACAAGTTGTCACAAAAGATCAAAGGTTTTTTTTTTTTAATTCTCTTGTTTTTTGGCCCTCAATGCCGGACCACTGTGTGGTGCATGGCTGCATCAAACAAGCATCAGTCCCATGTTTGACGACGTCATGGCATACCTCGTTGCAGGCTCCTTCGATACTTGGAAATTTGAATGATTGTGCTTTTAAGCTTTTTGTGCCAATTGAAAACAGTATGATAGCGTAGAAATATCAAACCCAAATTTCAAAAAGTGTAATTTTATTCTAAATTGTAAACAATTCAACCTCGGCCTTGACTGTCAGCATGCATAATACATTATTTAGAATTTGTCTACAGCCTGTGGAATATTTTTGCTCGCTTTGTAGGCCAAATTTAGCATTGAATTTATGTTCTAGCATTTCAATTTTAATGAGCCAGCTTTAGAAATATTGCTGTTAATGATGATTAACACATTAACACATTATGATTAACACATTACTAAGATTAGTAAGCCAAAATGTATAGTCATTTTAGAGATTTTGAAAGCGAAAGTAATGGAACAAATTTCTCAGAAGAGTCAAAAAAAGGTTAATATATCGATCTTTACATCTGTAAAGAGTTAATTGACTTTCAGCATTTTCATGAAAGTATGTGTATATCCAAGCACTCTTTTCACAGTGTTTTGGTGGTTTTCACTGAGCTTGAGTACCATTTATGCTGTCGCAATGTGCAACATATGAAAAACATAGCATCAAAATATTTTAATTTGCAATTTATTTAAACGAAATCAAATAGATTGAATTGTTTGGAGTTCTCTTAAATTGTTGTGCATTAAATTGGTGTGTAGTTAACCATGCACTTTTATTTATTTCTTGCCTGCAGGGAGCTCATCCAGTTTTAGGCCTAGTTCAAACATCGCCTCTCACATGCGCCAAATTCAATTCAAGAATTACATGCATGTGAAATACATTTGAATCAATTAAATTCCACAGTTTCAAATTAAATGCTGACTTCTGTCGAATCTGCGACTGAAGCTGTCGAAGATATGACTTTGGTTCGACATTTGATTTAGACGTTGCATTTCACATTGTGCTAAATGTAATGCATAACGGTATTAGACCAGTATTAGTCTTCAATTATTACCCAGAACTCACTAGGTTTTCCTAATTGTCATGTGCAGCACCACTGCTTTAATAGTAGAATTACTGGATTTAGCAAACTTCTGGACAGTGTGTTTACTGAAGATGCAAATTGTATCTTTCTTTTCAATTGGTGGTCATAAATGATCTCAGCTAGAAGAATACAAAATGACCAGAGATTCAAGCCAAATACATATACGTGACATATATGTGTAAACTATTTTCGAGGCTCTTTTGCAGAAAAGTACAGATATCTGGAATAGCGTGAACCCTATTTTCTAAGAAACTATGTTAATTTGTGAAAAAAGTCAGTGATGTTGAATTTACTGACTGTACGACTAAAATATGATATCAAATAATGGCAAAATTCAAAAGCTTGCAATTAAATTTGGGAACATTGAATTCGACGTTTGAATCAAACACCATCATATTTAATTATTATTAATAGTCAACCAAAATAGGAATTGAATTCGGCACACGTGAGATGCAACATTTGAACTAGGCCTTAGAGATATCTAACAAAAACTATTTTCAACAATATTTTGTTTGTTGCAAAAATATTACCGATTGAGCTAAAACTATCATTCAAAACTTTCATCTATTAAGCTCCTAATTGCTAGAAAAACAAAATCCTTAGGTGCAGAGTAAGTTAATTTGCCAGACAGCCAAATAAAAATGGAAAGTATGGTTGGAAAATAACTACGAGTCACCTCAAGACGCCTTTTGACCATCCAAAATTGGTCCATGACCAGTCAAAAATATATTTGGCTAGACATCAGGACCAGCATACAACCAGCTGTTATTTCAAGCCCTATTATTTCAAAATTTCAGTGTAGTAATCGTATAGAAGTGATTGTTTTACAAATTTGAATCGTCCTTATTCAAGACAAGTGTTTTATGATTTGAAAAATGTTTCGAGTCATCTATAATATGAATTCTTAATTTCCCTCCATAGCTTTAATATTTTCAGAGTAAAATGTGTAAAAACATGATTTTTGGTCATTTTATTGCAAAATTTGTGGAGCCATTGCATTTACTTCACTACTCACAGTATATGAGCAGACACTGCCTTAATTAGTAGAGGAACCAATCAGAGGGGGTGATTGCCCATATCTATAGCTAGTGGATGTGGATATAATAATTCATAATATGTCAATAACTGCAGCCCTATACTACAAAAACATTGTAAAGACAAGATTTTGCCGAGTAATATTGGAGTTTCTGTCCAAAAACAGATCACCTGCACAGCATGATATCTGCACCAAAATATATTGAATTCTTCAAGCTCCAGTGCATTGCTCATGAACTTGTGCAGCCACATTTTGTTTTGAAATGAAACCTGATTAGTGATAAACAAGTTTTTCTCTCATACACTTTTGGTTGTACTACCAAGGTTCATTCAATGGAAACAAGAAGAATGGTATTTGTAGAAGTGCCATAAGCATTTCAGAACTCAGCAATATACATGTACCTTCTATCCAGCAGAAAAATCATTTAACATAATTAAAATGTTTTATGAGGACATGTAGTTAACTGCATGTTCTATCAGTATGTTATGGCACCTCTTCCCTGCTACGCCACGAGGAGGCTACCATTCATGTAGCAGATAATTTCCCATCTCTGATGGGTTTAAGCCAATTGGTGTCACAAGACAGTAGCCAATATTCCAAAATAACCCTCCTACCACAATTTTCAAGTTTTGCAGAGTCCTATAGTGTCCATATAATGAGAAAATAATTATAGCAAACATTGCAAAACATAGCTTTTGTTATAGTTAGTTGTTACTAGTTAGTTTTAACTGTTAGGGGTTACAGGTTAGAATTAAACTATCATGGTAAACTAGGTGTTGCAATGCAGCCCATGAAAGCATCATCATAAAAATTATAGACTTTAACATTACAGTAATACATACCATCTTGATCACTAAAGATCTGCATTCTCGTCCTCAACTTTCCTTTGGCTTTAGAATGTCTTTTAATCACTTGCTTCAGTGCAGGATTGTATGGGCCACCACTCTCTGTTACTGGGACGACATTGATACAGTTAATGGCATACACCTCCCTCTTTCTCTTTGGCTTGAGGATCATCACTGTCCATAGAGCTTATAAGAATTCTTTTATCACTTGCTTGTGTGTCACTGTATGGGTAAACACCACTGCCTCTGCTACTGGGATGACAATTTGGAAAATCAGGACGGCATACATTTCCCTCTCTTCCTTTGGTTTGAGAATCATTACTGTCCACAGAGATTAAGAACTCTTAAAACTATCACTTGATTGTGTATTAATATACAGGGGTAAACATCACACTCTACTAGGGATCACAATCTTCATAGGCTTAGTATGGTGCCAATTATATGATTGGACACTTCTACATCTGTTGCTTTTTCTTTGGCTTGAAGATTATCACTGTTATAGAGCTCCCTTGCATCGATCATCACTGGATTGTGCAACTGTGTACAAATGTACAAGTACGGGAAAATTTCTAAATTGTACCTCTGAATACCTCTGAATGGCTGGAAGATTATCACTGTTATAGAGCTCCCTTTCATCATCACTGGATTGTGCAACTGTGTACAATTAATGTACTAGTACGGGAAAATTTCATACATTGTACCTCTGAATACCTCTGAATGGCTTGAAGATTATCACTGTATATAGAGCTCCCTTGCATCATCACTGGACTGTGCAACTGTGTACAAATGTACATGTATGGGAAAATTTCATACATTGTACCTCTGAATTAACTTGGAGGATTTCTTAATAGGGATGAATGTGTAACACTGTAGGAAAAAGATGATTTACCAAATAAATGTTTCAATCCTTTCAATCCTCTGTAGGAGTACATGCACATGTAAATGGAAAATTGCCACACTTGGAGGATTTCGGTAGACATGGCAATAAGTGGGTTATTAAGATATGCACATTGCCATACAATTACGATAGATGCCCATGTCACTGTTATAATCTTGTACATTGTAAATTTCATTGTTCTTCCATTATAGCCAATCTTACCAGCTAAATTATTTTTGACAGCAGTAAATATGACTGTAGTGTCAAGATGTTATCCACTTTTTACCTTGTTGTAGCTGGGTATTGCCAGTGAATATGATTCTTAATTGTATTCCATGTTGCAGACAATTTTGATGTCTAATTACTCGATTATGTAATGGCTCTTTTCTGGTGACCAAAGTCTTCTCCAAATTATCCCAGAATTAAATGTTCTTCAGATTCCTCACAGGCATTCAATTGTTTGTGACAATGGACACTGACCACCCACAGCCACTCATTTCCACAGGCAGTAACCAAGGTCCATATGTTCTACAAGCTCCAAGGCAAGCCACATTTAACAAGCAAAACAAAATCCAAAGTTACATGCTGAATTCCAAAGAAAATCTGTTATAAAGATGACAGCCACTATGTGCACACAGTCCATACAGCCCTTTTCTTTTTGCCATTCCATCCATTTTCAAACTTGCTAGGCACCAATCGACTTTCTATTTAAAGATGATGGCCTCTACACATTCCTCTATAACCATTTCTTTCACACTCATCTGAAGATCCAGTCATGCTACCATTGCTGTTGTGATTGAAGACAATGCAGTCAAGGAGCAAAACAAAATCCAAAACAAACAATGGTCACAGAAGAAATTGAGTTGCAATGATGATGGCCTCCACACACCCCTATAACCATTTCTTTCCATTCATCTGAAGGTCCAGTGCTATTAATGCCAGTGATGTTCTGATTCAAGATAAACAATGCAGTCAACAAGCAAAGCAAAATCTGAAACACATAAGGTCAACTGCTGGTCACAAGAATTTAAGCCGTGATGATGATAAGCCCCCACACTCCACCACGGCTGTCCCCTTTAATTTCCACCTAAGTCGATGGACCAATTGCTACAACTAGGTCATCCACTCTCATTAAACATATAAATACCTTAGTACAGGCAAAAATAAAATCTGACCAATTTCCAAAAACTACACCATTTTCTCTACTGTGCTACTCTCAGAGTTATGCAAAGAATAGAAAAGACAATCAGGAAATACATGTCAACAAAAACAAATGAAGGCCTCCACACACTCCCCTACAGCCTTCCCTTAACCACCCATAAGAATAAGGAAATTATGTCCTTCAAGCAGAATTCGGAAAGTATTAAGACATACTATGAAGGAATGAAAGTCATCTTTAGTTAATAATGCTAGGCTAAATCCATCACTGACTTGCTCCCAAAGTCGTATCTCCATCCACTAGACCTGAACGGTTTTGCCAATGACAACATAGATGCCAGACAACAAGTGTCTATTACAAGCACATCTTTAGAAGAACCACTTACTTAGAAAAGAACTGTTCAACCATTATTGACATTTTCTCAATCAAACAACAGTACACAGAGACGAATTTTGGCAATCAGCCAATAAGTGGACAGGATCAAACTTATCCATTACAAGTGTACGACTAACCAAAAGTCTACCACATATGGAGAACAAACAATTAACTTGCAACCAGAAATGCTCAAACATCTGCATTGATCAAACTTTGGCTGTAAACCTCAATGCCCACCACTAGGGTTATCCAACAGTTATTTAATTTTAAATATTTTTTTCTTTGATAACTTTTAGGTAACTTGTTTATATTTAGGTTTTAAGGTTATTGTTTATATTTAAAACTTTTAGGTTAAAAGCTTTTACTTTTACACTCCACTCCTCACATCAATGTTGGATAACCCTAATAATAGACATGAAGGATACAGCATGAGTTTGATAGAAACAACCAAGCAAAGTGACCAAAATTCTCATTCAGTCACTGCAACTTTCAGACTTTCCAACAAAACAATTGCTCTAATGCATGGCAGCTGTACAAAATCCTACTAACAGTACTAGCTGCTAAACTCACTCATTTATGCTACCAAAAAGAATTCAACTCTGACATGAAGCAGTAATTATAAAACTCATACAGTATAAAATTATGTACAATGTACGTATTCAACTACTGAATAGCCATGCTTTAGTGACACCTTAAAGCATCCAACAAATAGCTGCAGATATTAAAACAAACAAACAAACAAACAAAAAACAATTAAGAATGAAAATGTACAAACTGCCTTTTCACAATTAAGGGATGTACATATCTACATATTCAGTACTACATCTTAACTAAAAGCAACTTACTGGCATTCCCCACTGCAGCTATATAATGCCATCAAAACAACCATGTTATCAAAAAAAAAAAAATGAAATCAAATTTGCCTGTTAATTAAAACCAGTTTTAACACATGGGTACAAAAGTACCAGATTTATAATCAACCAATCATAGAAGAATGTACATTTTTGTCACAAATTAAACAAACCATAAGATACAGTGCCGTCTAAACACGAACTACTTGTCAAAGTAACCCAGGTTTTACTTTGCCTTAAAAAAGAATCCTAAATCCATAGAAATCTGTACAATTCTAACTTGAGAAGTAAGACAAAGATAAAGCTAAGCCATAGACCTTTTTCCATACCATTCTGTATCACAGTACTTTAAAATTATGATTTGCGATGCGAATCATTGCCATTTTTTGTCATTGTCATCATCATCATGCCAATTCAAATGCCAGTCTGCTGAGAGCCATGCCAGTCATCATCGTCATGCTAAAGTTATCTGTTCCTGGTATCAACCACTTGTTACCATATTACCAATGCCAATCTGCTACGAGAACCAAACCATGCCAGTGGTCATCATCATGCCAAGTTATTAGTATCATCCAAACCACTTAATTGTTACCATACTACCAATTCCAGTCTGCCACAATATCCATGCCAGTCATCTCAAGCTAAAGTTATGTTCCAGGTATCATCCAAACTGCTCATCACTATACCTCTACCAATTCTGATGTCAGCCTGCCAGTTATCTCTTCCTGGTATCATCTACCATACTACCAATTCCAATGCCAGTTTGCCAGTCATCATCATTATGCCAAGTTATCTGTTTCTGGGATCATCCAAATTCTCTGTCATATACTACTGATTTCAATGCCAGTCTACCATGAGAGCCATGCCAGTCATCGCCATCATGCCAAGTTATCTGTTTCTGGTATCATCCAAACCACTTGCTACCATGCTACCAATTTCAATGCCAATCTGCCGAGAGCCATGCCAGTCATCATGCCAAAGTTAACTGTTCCTGGTATCATCAAAACCACTTGCTACTATACTACCAATTCCAGTGCCAGTCTACCACAAGAGCCATGCCAGTCATCGTCATCATGCCATTCTGGTATCATCCAAACCACTTGCTACCATGCTACCAATTTCAATGCCAATCTGCCAAGAGCCATGCCAGTCATCATGCCAAAGTTAACTGTTCCAGCTGGTATCATCAAAACCACTTGCTACTATACTACCAATTCCAGTGCCAGTCTACCACAAGAGCCATGCCAGTCATCATCATCATGCCATTCTGGTATCATCCAAACCACTTGCTACCATGCTACCAATTTCAATGCCAATCTGCCAAGAGCCATGCCAGTTATCATGCCAAAGTTAACTGTTCCTGGTATCATCAAAACCACTTGCTACTATACTACCAATTCCAGTGCCAGTCTACCACAAGAGCCATGCCAGTCATCGTCAACATGCCATTCTGGTATCATCCAAACCACTTGTTACCATGCTACCAATTCTAATGCCAGTCTGCCAAGAGCCATGCCAGTCATCTCATGCTAAAGTTATCTATTCCTGGTACCGTCCAAACCACTTGTTACTATACTGCCAATTCCAATGCTAGTCTACCACAAGAGCATGCCAGTCATCATCATCATCATGCCAAGTTAGCTCTTTCTGGTATCATCCAAATTAAACCACTTGTTACCATGCGACCAATTCATTGCCAGTCTGCTGAGAGCCATGCCTGCCCAGTGATTGTCATGATCATGCTAAAGTTATCTATTCCTGGTATCAACCAAACCACTTGTCACAATACTGCCAAATCCAATGCCAGTCTGCCACCAGAGCCATGCCAGTCGTCATCACACCAAGTTATCTCTTCCTGGTATCATCCAAACCTCCATTAATCTTCTACCAATTCCATTGCCAGTCTGCCGAGAGCCATGCCAGTTGTCATCATCATCATCATGCCAAGTTATAGTGTGTCTCTTCCTCCTATCCAAAAATCTCACATTGGTATGCTGCCACTGCCAAATTATGTTTTGTGGAATGGAAGTAAACTAAAGAATAGTAATAGAACACTATTTAAGCAATAGAAGATAGATTTCTATGACTCTACCGGTGAAATAGAGCACGCGTGATGTTGGGAGAAACACGAGAAAAGTTTGAATATCACAAGCCATAGGTGAGTGGTTTTCTAACTTTTTCAAGTGTTTCTCCCAAATCCCAAGTGCTCTATTTCATTGATAGAGTCATAGAAAACTATCTTCTATTGCTTTTATGATATAGCAAGAGGTATTTTAAGAACGATCAAGTTGTGTTATTTTCTGATCAAAACTAAAATTCTCAAAACTTGCGCAAGCCAATCAGATTTGTTGTACTATTGACTAATCAGTGTGACTCAAAGCGGCGTTTTTGACAAAACAGTTTGACAACTTTCATCGAAAGAATTCAGCAAAAAATATGTTGAAAAGAGAGTTTTCTGTTTTTATAATGGAACAATGACTCGAAAATGGACGAAAAGGCCAAAAATAACTTACAGTACTTCAAGATTTGGAAATGTTTACTTGCTTTCGACGAATCAAGCAGCGTTCGCTGTGTGAATTGAAAGCCATGTTTTCGGTTTGAAAAGCTGAAGTTTGAAAGAGACTTACATGATAAGGATTTTACTGGTAAACGAGAAGCTGTTGATTTGAATTATCTGTTGGCTGTTCACCGGTAGCTTGTGTCAAAACATCTCTACACTGGCGTAGTTGGTTCATACAAAGGATGATTGAACAAGTTGTCTATCGTGGCGACAGTCAGTTTTGGAAATCTTCGCCTCTCTTTGTAAGTAATTAAGAAACAAAACTGTTCAATGAAAAATAACTCTTATTGATCGAAACTAATCTGGGAGAAAAACAATTTTCTATGTTGTGAATTCTAGTTCCTTAAATTTGATTTATACTGGCGTCGTTTGCAAGTTCATGCTCATACAAATCATTTTCTATAAGCTTAAATACTTACGTTTAATTGTTATTGTCCGACCACGAGGCTTAGTTTGTAAATTTAAACGATAACTGGAATGATGGAAAGTATTTTCTAGTTCATTTCTAAGTTTTGGTCTCCTAACTAAAGTGAAATTTGTAAATCGACTTTTTGGTATAATCATTCGTCAGAAAACCATGTCTTTACCGGTGAAATAGAGCATAGATTTTGGTGGTCTCTCAGCCAATCAGAACGTGTGTTATAATTGAGCTATATTATAAAAATTAATATATAATACTATCACCAATTCATTACATAAGAGTATTTCATATCATTCTTTTGAAATGGCAGTTCATTTTAATTTCTAGTTTTCCATCTATTCATTTGATGAAAATTCATTATTTTTCCATTTCTATCCATTTGATGAAAATTCATTGTTTTTCCATTTCTATCCACTAGTTTGTTTTTGAATCCAGCTTTCATTCAGTTTTCGTTTGTACAAAGATACATGTAGTTCGATCATTACAACCAACTCCATTCTACATCATTCTTACTATTAATTTACACATCGTTACCTCAAGTTGTACATGTATGTACCATTATTACTGCTGCTGTAATAATTATCTGGAACACTCAATCATGAATCTGAGAAGTAGAATAAACTCTACAATATCTTGTTAGTATTGTGAACAATAAACAATTATAATATTAGTGAATTGGGAATTATATTCATTCATTGATTCCAATTTTCATTTCTTGCTTTCCATAATTCCACATTTTCCATTATATTTGCGATAGTCATAGTTTCATTCATTTTTCATGTATTCATTTGTATAAACTAAGATTGTTCATATGCTTTCATTTACGGCATCATACTCTGAATTTACCCATTGTTACCTCAAGGCAGTTGTACATTTTTGTACCATGGTTGTTACTGTTAGTAGTAATCTACTTGTAAAACTCACAATCACGAATCTGTGAAGAAGAATAGAACTAACTCTACAATATGTTGTTAGTAATGTGAACAATATTTGGTTAACAACTATTTAAAATTGTATTTGGAAATTGTATGGATCCATCAATTCAATTTTGGTTTCATTTGATTTCTCATCCATCCATCCTAATTTCAATTAATATACTTTCATTTTCATTGAGAATGCAACCTTCACAAGTTCTAAACCCAAAAAAGGACATTTGTTTTCATTCAATTTCCCATCCTTTTCTTTTCATTTGCAGAACATATAACTGAAAAATAAAGAAATAGGTGTTAGATAAGTTGAATTATAGCTTTACAATCATCCTTGAAGGTATAAATAACCAAAAAGGAGGTCATGGTGCACTATGCAAGATTCCAAGATCCCAAAAATTTAACAAGTTTTTTCAGCATGACCTTCACATGGTTGCCACAAACCAATCACAAGTTTCCCAGACTTTTCCTGACTAAAGTTTAATTTTCCCTGACCCAATATTCAGATATTCTCCATTTTCAATTCAAATGACTCTTCTTATCGGCTTGCAAATCCTTGAGCAGATGACAATGATATAAAACCATCATGATACCAAGCTAGGAGGGACCATACATTCCCCCCAACTTTGCCCCCAAAAATAATTTTTCCTTAACTGAAAGTGGAATTCCCCAACTTTTCCCTTACTCTGAACAAAAAAATTTTTTTCCTGACTTTTCCCTGACCTGTGGCAACCACGCTTCATTGTTGGTTTTTATTCCATCAGACATGATTGCAAACCATTAAATGTTGTAACACTCACTCCTGTTAAGTAGGCAAACAAAAGTTGTTTACTGCACAAAAGCAAAAATAGCCATGCACTGCTTAAGCAAACTTTGGTGTGCAAATAAAGAAGTGGCAACTTAAGTGGCAAACAAGAAGTGGCAACTCACTCATTCAACTTTAGCATAGCTGTACCTTGCTTTAAACTGCAGCTTGGAAATTTAAATGCACTAGAATTCTCGCATCGCGCATACAACCTGTACTTACAATGAATACCAGTTTCAATGACCTGCCTGTTGAGTCAATATTTGTTAGTAGAAATTACACACTGACAACATGCTTTGTTTCTTTTAATTATTTTGACAATCTTTACAATGTGTTTGACCGATTACAATTTCATCTTATTCTTAAAAAAATTGCAGAGAAAAACATTTATCAGAAATAGCCAGGCAGAATTGAAGAGTTGAAGGTTGTAGCCATGAAGTTAAAAAAATTCCTGCAAACTTAAAGGTGGTTAGTGCCTTGTTAGTAGGTTAATAGAATACAGTCAGACAAACCATTTTGTTGTTTATTGAATTTGCAACAATTTCACAAATGTCTAAAGTTACAAAAGTTTAAAAAAAAGAGATTCCATCGGAGGAAAAAAGATCCATTCCACGAGTGCCAGAAAAATTGCAGTGAGCATTTATAGGAAATAGCCAGGAAGAGTTGAAAGTTAATTGTAGCCATGAAGTTAAAAAATTCCTGCAAACTTAAAGGTGGTTAGTGCCTTGTTGGGTAGGTTAATAGAATACAGTCAGACAAACCATTTTGTTGTTTATTGAATTTACAAATGTCTCGTTACAAAAGTTTAAAAATGTAGAAAAAGAGATTCCATCGGAGGAAAAAAGATCCATTCCACGAGTGCCAGAAAAATTCCAGTGAGCCAGATGTATGCCAACAGGTTGAAGATAGTTTTAGTGCGCAAGCCAAAAAAGCATTTGAAACCATTAATTTTCAAAATATCACTAAGCAATTAACACACCACACAAAAACTCCACACATCTCACACACACTCTTCCATACACTCATCATGGCACAGTTGTTCTAAAGTAACCAACCCACTTTAAACCCATTTCTAAACCCACCCTCAATAAATACCCTTAAATTAATCTATGTGGTCAGAGTACGTTTAGGGGTTTAAAGAATTGAAAAGCTTACAATGGAAGGCCGCAAACTGTCTACCTATGTAACTTAGTTGGTACTCTGACCCTGAAGTCCTGTTTAGTCTGGCTAGTAAAAAAATGAAAAAAGGTAACTTAATTTAATAATCTAAAGTTAATACTTCCCAACAGGCCAAGGAGCACAAAACTCTCATTATACAGAAGAGTTGACAGCACATCACACTCGCTTGTATATAACTCACAAAGCTCCAAGGGGGGACCTAATGTTTATTTCCTAAGCCTTAACTTAAAAAAGTTTACAAAAAAAGAGGAGGAGTTAAAAGCATGATATCCATTAAAGAGGGGGTCCATTATATGGCCTAGTGGGCAGGCTTGTCCCCATATAATGTACCGGTCAGGCCACCCACTGCACATATCAAGTCAAGAACAAATTTTCTTGCTCAGCACAGGGGTATACAGTCTGCCTCAGTGATGGATAAGATGAAGTAACTCCTCAAAAAACTAACAGCTATTATCTGACTGGCAATACATTAATGCCATAAATAGAATAGATGCCAATTTATCCGCCATTAACATTTTTTAAACAATAATGATGATAGCAGTAATATTCATAATATTTATTTTATTATGAATATTATCATCATCATTACTATTGAATTTAGCCGATGCTTCCTTCTCATTTATCTAACACAACCTTGATAAACTTAAAGCTGCATTATATAAATAAGGAGAAATCTTTTTTCATCACCATGGAAAACAACAGTGACTCCTTGCCCTACCTACTAGGTGGTGCTCAGCTGACCTAACAATTTGAAATAATTTCAGGGGAATCGAATGTCGGAACAAAATGGACCAAAATGAGCACTAAATACCAGGGTTAAAAAAAATCAAATAAACCCAAAAAAACTAGCTAGGATGATAAAAAAGGAGAACACTTGTTGCAACCAGGGTGGTGTCAGAGTAAAAGCTCTAAGACTACAAAGTACTTTTAGAGAAAAAGAATTTAGCTTCCTACAGGTACAAACACTAGAACCATGCAACTTAAATACAAAATGGTTTTGCCTACTTTTAGTGTCTGCATGAACTGTAGTACCAAAATAGCAGCCAAATTATTTTAGAAATTCTGAGGGGTGGGACCATAACAAATAACGCCTACTGAACCTTGCTTCAAATGTTGCAGAGGAAGACACATTAAACAAATATTAACAAAGAGATACACATGAAAGACATGCACACAGCCCTGCAACACTGAAATGACACGATGCTTCGATGTCTTCATCTGTGTTCTTCTTCTTGAACACTTTAACACTTTATAACTTTCATCTTGAGCTTGATCTTTGTCTTGACATTCTGTAGATTTACAATGTATAAATACATTTAAATTCAAGGGAAATAAAAGATAAAAATTAAACTAGCCATCCTGCAGTGAGGGTAATCTGACCTCTTCCATGCATTTTTTAAAGACAATGGTGAGCACTTTGTCATCATGAACTAAATATGGGCTATTCCATTCTACTCCTCCATTATTTTCAAAGTGCAAGCCACACCCTTCTAGCCTGTTGCTATGGACAAGGGTGACCCCTCTTCTACAACATCCCAAGTACTCCAGTGACCTTCCTTTCTCACTTTGTCACAATTGACAAGAGTAAAGGACTGCACATTTCCTGCTACACTTCATCCTCATTCCCAGGTCCTCCTCGGCATTTTAACCAAATAAAAAAATCAAAGGTCCTGGTAAGAAACAGATTCTAGGTTATGGAAAATGTGCATGCTTTGAGGTATTTTGATGTCCATTTTTCAATAATAAAATATTTATTCCTCCAAATGAAAGATGTCGAAGCTCATTGTTTAAGGCCCGGTAATACAAGCAACAACTATTTCAGGCCTTTATTAAAAATGAAACTTTTTGTTTGATTATATGGGCAAAAAATTAAATACAGTTTGTCACCAATGTGACCTTTTATTGTTTGCATTACAACATTCAAATTGTCACGGAGATTACAGTGAAAATTAGAGTCTAGTTGCAATTAAAGTTGCACAAATTGGTCCTTATAAGCAAGTAGAAATGTCTGAAATTTAGCCTAGATAAATATTTTGTTTGGTTCGCTTATTATTCTCAGTAAATTTTCAGCTTCAGAGATTTACTGGAAACTAACCGAGCATGCAAAAGGGCTATTCCACATGAGAGTTGAAAAAAGCAAAAACAATTAAATGCTTAGTTTGCATCAAAAATGCATTTTAATATAGAAAAAAAATTGTTAGGCATTTAAGAAAGATCAAGTCGGTGATGATAAGACTGATTCCTATGTCAGGGGGAGTCCTCAATGTCGGCAATTGATGAAATTGACAAATGTGCTTAAAAAATTGGCCTTTTCTGTGAAGGAATTGTGTAAACTTTGAAAATTTTTTTTGCTGCAAAATCTTCTTTATTTGTGAATGAAATTAGCCTAATTGTGTCTCTGAAGAATGAAACTATGCATAAACCAATTTAGTTTACTCAAAAGACCTAAATAGAGAGGGTTTTTGATGGTATAGAAATACCATTCCCAAAAATGTCATGTCCGCAACAATTTGTTGTCACGTCCGCAACACACTGTATTCCTAATAAATCCATAGAAACAAGCAATATCAATTCTTTCATTTTGGATTTATATAGTGCAGTTAGTATAGAGTTAAGACAGTATAAACACTTTTTTTGAAAAGTTTCAAGTTCACAGGATTTTAGCTTTGTTTAAGAGTAACTTCAAACATGGTTGTTTTCCATGTCATGTCCGCAACACATCATTTACACATTTTTTCTCTTAATATTCAAAAGTCAGCCAAAATGTTTTTATGCTAAAATCAAAGGGACAACCAGGAGTATTGATTGGATGAATTTCATTTGTTTTGAAAAACATTATCTGGGTTGAATAGCCATTTATTACACTAGGTATAACCTCTGAAAGTCACGTCCGCAACGTGGAATTGCCCAAAAGTAATTATTAAAAAAATTAGCCAATCAAATTACGGATCAATTTGTGTCTTACCAGGGCCATCAATTTTTTTTGGTTGGAACGCTATAAGAAGGCCAGCTACATTTCCACACAGTGCAACATCTCTGCAACTGTTGCATGGATGCATGTTGTAAACAACGGATGCAACAGTCATTGACCCATTTTACTTCTGCAAAATTGCATGTAATACTGCAATGGCGGCACATGTTTTAGATGTTGCAGGAAATGTTGCATCATGTGTACAGGCCTTCAGGTACACTACATCACTATAGATGGGGCTATCCAATTTCACTTCCAGCCATAACTATGGACAATGGTGAGCCACACCCATCTAGACTGTCATTATGGACAAGGTGACGCCCTCCCACCCCATTTTCAGGACTCCAGTAGACAATTCCTTCCCACTGTTATGGCCAAGGCTGAATAAAAACCTCACTATGGCCTATGGTGAGCCACACCCATCTAGCCTGTCATTTTAAACAAGGGCAACACCCTCTCACCCATTTTAATAAGTCCAGTGGACCATTCCCTCCCACTGTTATGGCCGAGGCTGAATAAATACCTTGTCACTATGATATGAACAAAGGTGAGCCTCACCCTTCTTGTCTGTCATTATGAACAAAGGTAACTCCCTCCCACACCTTATCAGTTTGGATGTGGCTATCCCATTTTACTCCAACAGGATTGTGTGCCCTTCAAACACCTGCAGTAAACCTGCACTTGCACTTCACCACCATGGATGAAAGAATTAACACCCCATCACCAACTCCCACACTATTACTATCTGACTCCCATACTGTTACTATGCCCTTCTAATGAGTCACTGGACAAGGATGATTTAGGTGTGGTCAAGGGGCTCACAACCCCCCCCCCCCCTTATTTTTGAGTTCTTATTAAAGTTCTGACTTGCCAATAAAATCATAACTTTTTGTTATTGTCAAACAGTTCCTTCCCTCCTGTTTCTGAATATCCTGGAACACCCCTTTTCTTCTGCCTGCTCAGGTTCCATCCACTTGGGTAATAAGCCACCCTATGCCCTACAACGTCATTAGTATTGTAAGGATAAGCCACACCCTTGTTTGCAAATAAAAGTAATCCAAACCTCTCATGATACATTATAGGCATGGGCAAACTCTTAGTGGCCAAGGGTATATGCCTGTTCCCCTCCCCTTCAATGTGGCCACACCATGCCCCTAAAACCAATAATCTTTTAAGTGATTGAACAACGTCTTACCTTGGATATGTTCTTCCTTTGCTGGGTGATCAAGTCATATTAACGGGACTTTTTCACCTCAAGAAGAACCTGAAAGATAAAAGGTTTTACTATTAATAAAAGTCTAATAAAAAGAACGTATCAATTTTTTATACTTTGCAGATTAAACACGAGAGTCCCCAGATTATAGATGTAATAGTTGCCATGAATTAGGGTGCATTAACATATAATGGCTGATTTTGTCCCAGACTGCATTTGTCACAGGACAAGTTTCAGCCAGGTGGAAATCATCCCATGGTAGAAAAGACCCCATGTGTGTATAGAAGGCATTCAAAGAAACCATTAAAACTGAAAAATATCACATTTTTGTTTTTAAGTAAATGCCTTTTAGGGGTAGCAATCATGTTTTGCCACACCCACCTGGATAAGACTCTCACTGGCATCTTTTAGGGATCATTTTCAAAATTTCTGATGACCATCCCCATGCACCCTTTTATATATAGGAGTATGCCATGGGAAAAATGAAAATCATATATGATAGTGACGGTCTGTCTGCTTGCCATTGAGTCAGATTAGTCGGTCATTAACAATTATTAAAGCTCATGATAGCGCAACATCTTACCTTGAATATGTTCCTCATTTGCTGGGCAATTAAGTCATATAGTGAAACTTTTTTGCCTCAAGAGAAACCTGAAAAATTAAATATAAACTTCATGTTCTATCCAGAACAAATATGTATGTCATGTGATGTCAGGCTTTGGTGACAAGGTTTCTAATTTAACTGTATTGCACAAAAGCTAAATCACTAGCTCATTGGTCGAGAAGGATGGGGATTATTTTTTGAGTGTGTGGAATTGAGAAGCTTCATATTATATCCACATAAAGGACTGATCAATTATTATATCGTAGATCAGAAGGGGGCAGTAGATTTGGTGTAAAAACTTAAAATAAAATTTGTACCCCCCCCCCCCTACAAAATCTTTCAATAAAAATGCACCCCCTTTTCACAATCATTTAGCTTGTTTCCAGTTTAGTAGTCACTTAAATCAAATGTCGTTGCATTTCATGAAGACCTAACATTGTACCTGCACCCTATATTTTTGCCATTACAAAAAAGTGCACCCCCCTGATTTTAACTGATCTAAATGTACAATCCTGCAATTCCACCACCCCCTCTACAATGTAATAAACAATCATTTCCTAAAATCCTTTCCCTTCTAGTAAATATAAAAGTTATAATGACTGAAAAACAGCTATCTGTTTCAGGATACTGAAAACCAGAACGTATCACAAAGTAGGCATTTTCAAAAGAAAGGAGCCTTAGGCACCGACCTAGTTGAACTCATGAATAGAGACTTAATTTCATTGAGTTATCAAGAAAATATCTTACCTTTGTTGAGCTCTTCGTTTACTGGGTGGTAAAGTCATTAAACGAGACTTTTTCACCTGATGAAGGGCCTGCAGAAGAAAAATTTGTAAAATGTCATCAATGCAAATCTCATTCCATGGTGGTATTAGCTAGTGTTTTCCTACTCAAGTTAATTCTACAAACCCCCCCATGTGGTTTTTATTTACTTAGGGTGTCTTCCATTTAGTGGAGCCAACCGGCATGGCCAGAACGGTGTGATTTCTTAGGACTGATTGTAGCCAGAGCTAGGGATTGACATACCATATAAGAACTGGCCATTCTGGCTGGTTGGTTCCACTAAATGGAAAACACCCTAAGATACCCCCCTCAACATCCTATTCCCCACTCCCTCTATGGAGAATATCCTTTTCAAAATCCAACCCTGGACCTCAACCGTACTTTATTCACCCCCTCCCCCACCCCTGTAGGGTTTTCAAAGTTAACCCCCTGAGGCTAACATAACATAACCCCACCCCTCCACAATTTCATCCCCTCCCCCCCCCAAAAAAAAATAGAATAAGTGAAAGCCCCCTGACGTAAGGCGTTGTTACATGATGCAATTTTTCTTGCAATTTGCAATGCAATGCTGACAAAAGCAGAATATTGCAAGTTGCTGGCAAGATGTCAGACGCTCACAATTCTCTTTGCAACTCGCAACGCAACTCTTTCTTGACCTTTGAAAAAACAGGTATGTCCATGATCACTACGCTCTGATTGGTCATTTGCGACAGGGATTGCATTGCAGGTTGCTGGATAGATGTTACACGCTGCAACGTGATTCGCAACGTTGCAAAAAGTAGAAACTCGTTTAACTTTTTCTGCAACTTGCAACGTTGCATTGCAAGTTGCAGAGAAGAGTGTTACAAGCGTAATCTCTTCTGCAACTTGCTACGCAACGGCGTTGCATTGCAAGTTGCAAGAAAAATTGCACCGTGTAACAGCGCCTTTACAGAATCGTAAACTTTTCAACTCCATTAGCCATATTTTGTCAATATTCAGCCAAAAAAGACTTTTTATCACTTAAGTGCAAAATAAAACCAGGGCAATATTTACCTCATTGTTCGTCCACGACACTGGGCGAGAAGCTTATATAACGATACTCTTCACCTCAAATTTTCCCGCTAAAAGAATTACAGGTCCTGAAAAAAAAGAATATTACAGATTTTAATATTTAAAAAAATAGAAAAAAAATGTTTAATTAGTAAGTTCAATTCTCTATAGCAATTTAAACTGATTCCTTAGCACAGGCATTTTTTTAAAGGAAAATTGCGAATGCTGTTTATCCAGTTTTTGAGAAATAATCGCAGTTTCGAGACCTCCCTTGGGACAGAGGTGTTGATTTAGATTCTTTGTTTCTTCAAAGTCTAGAAAAGTATGTTTTTAAATTCCTTTCTTGGAAAGAAGCATTCCTAAAGGGCACGAAAACAAAGAAAATGAGAGGAAAACACTGAAAATTTGCATTTTCAATGAGTTACATGTACCTTTTGAATGGAACTGTCAAAGGCGCCACACCGCGGGACTAGTGAGCCGTGGACGAATGTCGCCAAAATACTTCAGCACTTCTGCAGCTTCACAATTCTTGAAACTACTCCTGTTGAAAGGAAAATAAACGTATTTTAGTGGAACCACAAGAGACAATTTGGTATTAAGTTTGCGAGTTTGCAAGTTCAAGCGACTTATTCGAAACATGTGCTTGGGGTTCAAACATGGAAGTTGTTATGAACTGCGCACTGGACTAACATTTCAGCCAAATTGAGTACAAATGTTCTAAATAGTATATAGTCAAGCAAAGTTTATTTAAAGCATACAGAAGAACAGAAAGCACGTCGACTACCTGTTGAAAGTTCTCGAAGTCGACCACTTCTTCGTGCGTTCTGCCACGAGGTAGAGTTCGGTACAGTATAGGACAAAGTTTTGAATGAATTTCTGAAGCGGAGTTGCTTTCTAACGTAGTCATTAGCTAGGTCTATCTTAAAACATCCTATGAACAAGAAAATAAAAAGGAAAAATGTTAAGTTTAGAAAATTTTCAAAGTAAACCAGAACCTATCCTTTACCTTGATGCAAACCACTCCACGTCTTGCCGCCAAATATTCAAACTTCGCGGAAACAAACCCTTGAAGTGCACATTCCATCGTGATTCTGCCTTCCAGCCAATCAGAACTAAAATCAAGAAATCGACGATATAATCCAACCAATCAAAGTTAAGATACTAATTTTTGATTGACAGGTTCCGCATTGAGGGGTGGACGAAGTATTTGAGAAGGGGTTTTGTGCCACAGGATTCCCGGATAAAAACGTACGTGGGATGTTACAGATCTAAAAAAAATAAGACGGAAGACATTTTCTCTTATACTAAATTCATTGGCACACAGCACGACGCAGTTCCACCACTTCCGTCACCTCGGTTTAAAGTTTTGGTAATTTATATTTTCGCCTTCAATTTCACTAAAATGTATTGTTTGGGCTTCCTGTGGTCATTTCGGTCAATCCACGAGCTACCTCCGCCATTGGCGGTTTGATTAACCATTTTGGATGGGCTATAGCCTTTGCTTTTTGTCGATTTTGGGCCATTTTTGACTATTTTGCATGGGCTATAAGTTTTGCTTTTTGTCGATTTTGGGCCATTTTTGAGCATTTTTGATGGGCTATAGCCTTTGCTTTTTGTCGATTTTGGGCCATTTTTGCGCATTTTTGATGGGTTATAGCCTTTGCTTTTTGTCGATTTTGGGCCATTTTTGACTATTTTGCGTTGGCTATAGCCTTTGCTTTTTGTCGATTTTGGGCCATTTTTGACTATTTTGCATGGGCTATAGCCTTTGCTTTTTGTCGATTTTGGGCCATTTTTGGGTATTTTTGATGGGCTATAGCCTTTGCTTTTTGTCGATTTTGGGCCATTTTTGGGTATTTTTGATGGGCTATAGCCTTTGCTTTTTGTCGCTTTTGGGCCATTTTTGACTATTTTGCATGGGCTATAGACGACTTTCAAAAATGGCGGGCTCATTGTTCACGATAACGAGGCCAGAAAGGCCTCCAAAATCAACATCGCATCAAATGATTCTAAATATATAAAAATTATCCTGTTAAATGCACATAAAATAGGTATTTTAAAAGGAAAAGGAACACATCGTCTTTGATAGCAATAGAAGTGTCGCCACGCATATTTTCTGGTAACAAGGCCTTTGTGGCCTCGTTCTCATGTACTACTTTTTGTCGATTTAGGGCCACTTTTGCGCATTTGCATGGGCTATAACGTTTGCTTTTTGTCCATTTTGGGCCATTTTTGCGCATTTTTGATGGGCTATAGCCTTTACATTTTGTCGATTTTTGCACATTTTGCATAGGCTATAGCCTTTGCATTTTGTCGATTTTGGGCCATTTTTGACCATTTTGCATGGGCTATAGCCTTTGCTTTTTGTCGATCAGTTTTGGCTATTTTTGCGTATTTTTGATGGGCTATAGCCTTTGCTTTTTGTCGATTTTGGGCCATTTTTACGCATTTTGCATGGGCTACAGCCTTTGCTTTTTGTCGATTTTGGACCATTAATTTGTTGCATTTTGCATGGACTATAGCCTTTGCTTTTTGTCGATTCTGGGCCATTTTTGACTATTTTGCATGAGCAAAAGCCTTTGCATTTTGTCGATTTTGGGCAAAATGAATTTTTCTATATAAAGATATGAGTACGTACCCGAAGTCTTAGTCTTTTGTGTCATTATTTCATGGAACTTGGGAGAGATTATCGTGTGAGTGTACCACTTGAGTTAGAACCCGTTGACAGTACTAAGCGTAGGCCTCCTTACGTTTTCCTTGGGAGGGGAGGGGAGGGGAGGGGAGGGGAGGGGAGGGGAGGGGAGGGGAGGGGAGGGGAGGGGAGGGGAGGGGAGGGGAGGGGAGGGGAGGGGAGGGGAGGGGAGGGGAGGGGAGGGGAGGGGAGGGGAGGGGAGGGGAGGGGAGGGGAGGGGAGGGGAGGGGAGGGGAGGGGAGGGGAGGGGAGGGGAGGGGAGGGGAGGTGTCTATGAAAATGACTGCAGTCTTCAGCGTTCTGATATCTCATCATATCACTGATTTGATCAGTAGGCGTTAATAAAACTACTAATAATATTGTAAGTTTACCCTTCTATTAGTTTTATTTTAAAATATATTTATCAAGACTATTTGGTTATATGATCATATTCTATACAAGTTACAAATTCCAATTATACAAAAAGTGTCAGTCAGGGTTTTTGACAATTTTGTAAAATTTTTCCGAAAGGATAGATAATGCACATTGCGAATAAACTGGTTTGGAACTGGAAATTGCATACAGTTGTCTATTAATATACCTGAAACGTTTTAGCTTAAGTAGATCGACAGGGCAGAGAAACCTACTGCGGTAGGTCCTTCATATATGGTACATTATAATGGGTCCTATTGTATATAACGAAATACTATTATTATTATTATTATTATTATGTTATATACACTAGGACCCATTATAATGTACCATATATGAAGGACCTACCCCTACTGCGCAAACCTGTCCGTGTGCCAGTTTACTGCAGGCGACAGCGCGGGGATTAAAAACATATATGCTGCGCATGACATATAGCATTTTCTGCCCTGTCGTGTTGATCACGTGGTTGAACTTAGTGACCATGCTTTTATGACGGTGCAATGGTGGTGCAGGGACTGGAATGAGATATTCCATAAAGTTTGGTGTATTATAGTGTGCTGAGATCCACGTTGTGAAATAAGAAACTAAATTCAGTATTAAAATATTAGAATACTGTTTATCTTTATATAAATCTTAACTACATCTATGTTAATGGGCATAAATACGAGTATCTCTCTTCTGTTTATTACTGATTCACTCTACAGTTAAACGTAGAAGAGCTAGGGAATGGTGGCCTGGAAGAGTTTTTAAATGGATATATTGAATTATTAATACATCTAAATAACTACTAATATATTTAGCTGAATCCTTGGTTGGGCTGAAGTTGGTATTTCTATTAAAAAGATAAGATTAAATTAAATGTTATTTTAAAGACTCCAATATTATAAGAAGGTAGTAATATAATCAAAATATAATACATTTATAGAGTGCCATTTTCCAAAGATCCAATAACAAAGAGAAGAGGAAGTTAGTAATCAGAGGCAATCTTTTCAGAGTCAGTTCGACAAACGATTCCAATTAAACTTTTCATACCCCGAATTTTGTACTGTTAGAAAATTTTCAAATGCTGAATCCATGCCCAGATGATGAATATATTCTTGACTTAAGAAAGGGAAATTGGGTGATGGGTGGTGCAAGTCATTAAAAACCATTTGAGAATCATACGACAACAAAGTGGTAGCCATGTTGGATGAACAACAAGAGACGCTAATTAGAAATATGAAAAAACTTTATTTGAAGTTCACCCAAGATGGCTGCCGTGACGTCATAACCCAAGATGGCTGCCGTGACGTCACAACCAAGCAAAATATCATAGATATCTTTCACCACAGGAAGACCATACCTACCTTGATTGATCCAGTAGTGACTTCATTATAACAAGTATCACAAACACGTACAGGTTTTTTACTTGATGCTATGGTAGCTGTCCTTGCCGTGCACTCGTTACAAAATATCAAACTACAAGAGAGATGTCACGTTACATCAGTGTTGTGTTAATCAAAAACAATATCAAATATCAATAACGTATTTTATATTATCCGCGCTCTGATTGGTCAAGAAGCGTGCGTGATTACAGTACAACACATAGGTGACGTCGCACGATCTTACGCGCGCTCTGATTGGTTGAAATATTTCGAGAAATATTATATAAAACAGATTCCTTTTTCCGTTCTTCTGTACACTATTAGATGCAAGACTGTGGTGATAGACGATAATAATAGACGTCAAAATGTAGTGAGAACAACAGTCACACCACTCGACTACGTCTCATAGGGTACGCTTCTGTTCCCGCCACATATTGACGTCATCTGTGCATCTATTAGAGTGTAGACACGGGAAAAATGGAATCTATTTGTTAACTAATTTATCGTAATAATAACTTACCCACAGTTACGGCAATGATGCTGAGGAGAAAATAAAATAACAAAATAAAACAAAGTGTTTTATTTATTGGAAACTGAACTATTTTACATCTGCCAGGCCTGGTTGTTCGAAGGGCGATGAAAATTAATCCTGGGTTAAAGTCAATGGTTCTCTTTAGATTTAATCCTGGGTTAACGCCAATCGTCTTTCGAACAACCGGGTCCTGGTATTATTTCGTCCTCCATACCATTATTATCCCTATTATTATTATAATAGTAACCCTCTTACCTTTCTAACCGAAAACGTAAAAGATTTGTCACAACTGTTACAGTTTGTTACATCTTCATCGACTTCCCATCGTCGTGTACTCATCTGGTTATTGACGATCTAAACACAAAACACCAAAACACCATCACAACACGATGTTGAACTCAACGTTTACCAATTTATAAAAAACGCCGTTATAGGTGTCGCACAAAAGAGCCATATTTATTAAAGACATCTTCAAAGCCCGCCGCACACGTTGAGAAACTGCGTGAGGAAACTGCAAAGCGAGACACTTAGCTCAGACGATTTCTCGCCGCAGACGTTGCATCTTTGGCTACGCGAGGCCAAAAATAGAGCAGGTAAAAGAGCACACGGTTAGAAAATTGCCTCGCGTGGCGGTGTCCTCATAAAGTTTCTCAACGTGTGCGGCGGGCTTAACTTAAACAAAGAAACCCTAAGTTCATTAATGATATCCTGAAGAGAGATGCCTGAGAGGGAGATAGCCGTACGCGATCGTAAACACACGCGACTGAGTGATTTAAGATTTGCGATAGACTGCTTCAAAAACGCGATTCCAAACTACGGATGTCCCTTAGTGTGGATTTCGTATGACTGTGAAAACGGCACCGCACGGTCACGGCACGGTTACGGCAGGAATTTGGAATGTTTTTATAGACATCACAGCACTGACAACGGTCACGACACGTCGCGGTACGTTCACACTCATACGAAATCTACTCTAATCTACGTAACCGTGTCAGTGCCGTGATCTCTATAAAAACATTCGAAATTTCTGCCGTAACCGTGCCGTGACCGTGCGGTGCCGTTTTCACACTCATACGAAATCTACTCTATTGGCCATTGTACCGTAGATAGCCGACATTTTGTTCCCTATGCACACGTCACATCCAACTTTCACTAACTGTGCTAGCCAATCACAAAATACCTGTAGATTTTGATTTTCTTGCGTAAGTTCCATCATAGCAGCTTGCGACTCCTCTAACTTTTTCTTGCCAAAATGGATTTCTTTCTTTAACTTTTCAATATTTTCTTCACTGGCTACGCATCTATGGATGGAATAAATCAGAATCGGTTAGGGCCAATCCACAAGGGAAACGTTTAGTGACCCTCCCCTCCCCCTCCCACCAAAAAAAATAAAAAATCATTAAATAGCACCAATCAACAAATACGAGTCGACAGTTTACCAACAGTTATAATCAAGAAGTGGTCTAACTAAATCAAATACTAACCTTTCTAAAAGTTTCCGTCTCTCATCTAAGTTGTTTTGAACCGTGGCTTCAAGAACTGAGAGAGAATAAGATAATGTATTTGAGTCCACAAGCAACAAGGTAGATCGACGAGCAATTTCCTGCCGTCCAATTTTTTCCGCTTTTTTAAAGACTTAATGACCAACCACGCTCTCTGACAATGAGTCAACTTCCGCATCGTTAAGCAAACGGAGCTTTTCTTAGTAAATAATGAAAAACATGAGAGGATTTCCACGTTGACTCACATAACATGCTCTAACACTGTTGTATAGAAATCTTACCGGCAATGTCCCCTTTCAAAGCGTCATTTTTCTTCACTTCTTCATTACATCGGTTCTCGCTGGCTAGCGCCTTCTTGTCACTTTTAGCCGCGAAGACCTGGGCTGCAGAAAGGTTTTCGGTTAACGACGCTATTTGAATGTTTAATCTTGCTTCAACTTGCTCTATCTTTTCTTGAAGTTCTTTCTTTTCTTCGGTTTCATTAGTCTGAAAAGAAAAGAGGTGGCTGCGTGAAACAAAATAAAAGAGGAGAGGAGAGGAGAGGAGAGGAGAGGAGAGGAGAGGAGAGGAGAGGAGAGGAGAGGAGAGGAGAGGAGAGGAGAGGATTGACAAATTACCAATTTCGTCTGCAAGGCAGTTTTTTCCTCGTTCAGCACCATCTGTACACGTTTAGATACTTCCTTAGTTTCTTGATGTTCTTCTTGACTCTGGAAGGAAAGAAAAATGAGTATATGCACGAAAATCGGTCCAGAAAGATGCAAATGTTCAGCATTCAGCATGTTGATTGCCTTGACCTCAGAAGTAAAAAAGTCAGAATCCATTTTACTAACGCTTAAAATACCTTGGCGAGGTCTTGTTGGATACTTGATAATTGATTTTCTAATTCCAATTTCTGGGATATAAGTAGCTGCTGCTTTTGCTGAGCCTCTTCCATGTCCTGAAGCAGATAAGAAATAGTTAGGAAAGGATCAAGGATTCTAGAATGCGCAAAGTTTTGACTGTGGTCCTGGCATGGAAAATTAGTATCAAAAAGAGCAGCAGGATCCTCCCTTCCTTGCACAGCTTATAACAAAGCGAGTACTGTCCTAAGCTTGATTTTCTTTTGCTCTACATCTCCCATTGTGTTTATATCACAGTACAGAGACATGAGCGCGCGTTTTATATTCCTTAAAGTCCCTATGACACATATTTTTTTATTTTCAAACTCATTTCTTTTCTGGGAATATAGTTAAAATCCTTTTATCCCATTTTGGAATACTCCATATTTTCGGAGATATAAAAGTTTCAAATTTCAAAATGCAAATGTGATGACGTCAGGAGAGTCATCATCACCAGCTTCTCATGGATTTTACTAAAGGAGGTCTTCAATTCCACAACCAGATTTTTTACTCAAACACAGGCTTTACCAACGGAAATAAATTCCAAATGAAAAAGTAAGAGTATTTCAAGTCATCTTGGTTTTGTATAATAAATGATGACTCCCCTGACGTCATCAAATTTGCATTTTGAAATTTGAAACCTTCCCAGAAAAGAACTGAGTTTGAAAAGAAAAAAAAATGTGTCATAGGGACTTTAAATTAGTAGTAGCGAAAATGTACAAACTTACGATGAACCCGCGCAACATAAATACGAAAATACTGGTATTGATCGTCGTTAACGTAGATAAAGAAATCAGAGAACGACTACGGTGTAATTTCACGGTCTGTGCTCAATGATTCCCAGCGGATTGTTTTACATAAATCTCACAACAATGGCTATTGTTCATCATGGACTACTATAAGTACCAAAATTTTCCTCCTACGTCATCTGTAGGATGCAGTGGCGCAACGCGTGGAATTAGCTACACATGGACTAGGACCCGGCTAATTTCTCCCTCACTGGCCCGGCTTGCCGGGTTAGCGTTCTTATTTGCATTCTGCCGAAGGGATAACGGGGTTGGGGCCGAAATCTTCAGCCGTACCGTAAATCAATGCGATGATTCAGCTCCTCTGGTGTCTGGATGCATTGTCCCGGGATTTTTTCCTTTTTGTTCGAGGGTTCGAATCTCGGCTCGGTCGTCTGTGCAAACTTTTTTTCCTTTTTTTTTTCCTTCTCTTTTTCACTTTTCCCCCTTTATTATTATTGTTTCCTTTCTTAAAAGTATTATCTTTCAAGTATTATTGTTTAAATCTCGTTTTCAAGATTATATTTTCGAAAAAAATCCTGAGCATGCGCATTACACACCTTCTGACTTTGTTTTCTTTCAGAATCCAATGTAGATTGAAGCCCAGAGAGTCGGCCTTCCAGATTGTCCCTGTTAAAAAATAACGACAGTCCAGTTAATAAAATACGCCGAACAAAGAAAGCCACCGACCTTAACATATACCTCATTTCTATTAACGTACTGGATAGTCTTGTTACTTCAGCCCCGATGACTTCCTAGGTACAAAAAATAGGTCTTGAAATATTACTGAAAGACTATGGGGAAGTGAAAGGTAAATCTGTTGAAAGAATGGATGGTTGGACGCGAGGGAGGGTAACCAGGGTAACCAGATGATACAAGGACGGACAAAATCCAGTGTGAGGGGGGTGAGGGAGGTTGTTTCAATATAGAATAAATTCTTAGTGGATTGAATCGATGGAGAGGATAGAAAATGCTGACCGTTGTATAGAGAGGTGGCCGTTGGCAAGGTTCAAGCATGTGACGAATAAAAGATAAAAATAAATAAATGAAATGAAAAAAGCAAAACAAACAAACAAACAAACAAACAACAAAACAACAACAAACAAACAACAACAACAACAACAAAAACAAAACAAGAAACAAAACAAAACAGAAAAACGCTTGGCGTTTACCTTTTCGGACTCCAAAGTGTTTGCTCGAGTCTTCTCTACTTTAAGGTCGTTTTCAAGGGTCATGACTTTGACTTCAAGATTATTCTTAACCTATGAGTAGAGAAATTGCCATAGTTTAAATTAGCCCTTACTCTTTGAACTGTGTTTTCGACTTCTGTAGTCTTCATAAGAGCTATGCGATTATTGATGTACACTAGAGATCGTTCTAATAGCACTGTCTGGAAGTTGTTCTGTAGGTTTTTGGTCGAAATCTCGACGAAATTCTGACATTATACAAACGTTTTTATTCTTGGTAATAATACAGTCATTCTCATAAACGCTGTTAATGAACATATATTTTAATACTGAAATAATTGTCATATAATCAGGAAAAGTCGCTTTATAGTGAGCTAAAACTCGGTCGAAAGGGACTAAAACGACGTTGCAATATTTACAAAGATAAAGATATTTTCAGTTTGTGGTCATGTGTTCTTTATATATATTTCACAGACAACGTTTTTTGAGAATGACGGTATGAGGAACAACTGTATCGCTAACCTCATTTAGTTGTTCAACAGATTGTCTTAAACTTGACTCTGTCTCTTCTGATTTCAGTCTAAGACGCTGGAGGTCTTCCTCTCCAGAGGTGATCTGGCCTTGTAAATTCTAAATAAAACAGTAAAAACAAGTGTTTATCTAAGTGTCCAATGTCTTCTAGCGTTTGCGCACTAATTAGGGGAACACTGCATTTTCATATTTTTTGCACATAGATTCATACAACGTTCAGCTCACAAGTTCGTTTTTACTGGGGAAGGAAAATAGGAGGACTAGGAGAAAAACTCCAGAAGCAAGGCAGAGAACGAACTAACAACCTCAAAACACATGTGACGCCCGTCTGGTAATTGAACCAGGGACCACAGGGGTAAAAGGCGCTCTCACCGCTCGGCCACCCTTGCTTCCCCTAAACAGTATCAGAGCAAAAAGAATACAGTAGCAGAGATGCGTCAATAACAAGTCATAAGTCTCTACCTACTTTAATCTCTGTAGTTAAGATCAGCAACTGAGACTCAAAAGCATGTACTTTATCTTGTTCTTCCTGGAAATAAAGTGAAAAAGAAAAGATTGGAAGAATAGAAAAGAGAACAACATTTCAATTTAATTGAATCAAATTCCAAACATACATTTAATTACAAAGAATGTGATGCAATTTGGGGTGAGCTTTCTGAAACAGAATTTGTGGATTCTATAGAGGAACACTGAACAACAACAACAACGACGACGACGACGATGACAACGACACTGACCTCGACCACCACCACCAACAACAACGACAACAACAAAAAAACAAATGCGAGTGTCGAATCTTTAACGAAAGTATAATTAATGATGACGAAAGGAAGTACTAACAACACTTTGGTATTTAAGGTCTGCCAATGCAAAATCAATCTTACACGAAATCCCAAAAGGGTGAATGCTGTTGTTGCTGCTGCTGATGATGATGTGGCTTCCTGCTTACCTTTAACATTGCCTGAGTCTTGCATAATTGTGATTCATAGTTTTTACAACCCTCACACTGTTTCTGGAGTTCAGCTTCAAGAACCTGAGAGCGCAAAAAAAATGAAGAAGTTCAAAGGTTTCATTTCACCTAATTCTATTGGTTTGAACATGTCCATGTTTGCAGGTTGCCGCACAAAAAAACTTGGAAAATTCCACTGTGCAACTTTCGTAAAACATAAATAGCCCCAGTTCATTACCTCTACTTTTCTTTGGTGTTCGTTAAGTTTTTCATCTTTTTGATCCAAACGAGTTTGCATCTCAGTCAACATGTTCTCTTTCTCTGTAAGCTAAGTATGAAGATGATTCCAATTGAGCAAATATGTGAATGATAGTGGTATGGAGGGATTAAAAACGAAAAAGCAGTAAGGGAAAGTTATGGTGCAGGGGATAGGGTTAGGGATGGGTAGATGGATGGGACAGGAGAGAGAAAGAACGAAAGAACGAAAGAAGGGTGGAAGGGAGGGAAGAAGAGAGGAAGGGAGGGAGGGAGGGAGGGAGGGAGGGAGGGAGGGAGGGAGGGAGGGAGAGAGAGAGAGGGAAGGGAAGGGAAAGGAAGGGAATAAAAAAATCAAGGAGGAGACGAAAGGGAGGGAGAGGAAAAGAAGCCAAAAGGATGGTCAAAGAAGAAAATGAAACAGAAACAAGAGAGATGAAGTAGAAGATAGGAGAAGAAGAGAGCTGAACAAAGAGAGAAAGAAATGGTACCTTGTTGGTAAAATCTGTTTCCATAGTTGTAATCTTGACCTGATGGGCCTAATAAACACATAGTAACAGGTCACTTCAAGTATTTCTACAGCATAAATCGGACTTTTGGCTTTTTGGGCTACCTGTGGTGGTCCAACTACTGATGCAAAGGAGCAAACCCACGCCACTTGTGAAAAAAACTCCAACCCCTCCCCCAAAAGAAATCATTCAATATAATGTTCATCCTTACATCTCCAAGTTCAATCATAGCATCTTGTAAGTCAGACAGATCAGTGCTGAGCTGAACAACCTAGAAGAAAATCACAAGCAACATCAGTAGTTTGTCAGTCACAAATGATCTTGATATTAATATCTCCTCCTTACTTGTTCTTGCTTTTCTTGTAGTTGCCTTTCTTTCTCTTCATTCGTTGCCTATTAAAACAAACAAATTAACTAACATTTGAAACACGGTTCTTTCTGTGCCGAATGTTTTTCGTTTAGCCATCTATCACTCACTCCACTGAAGATGGCCGTACTAGCATTAATTGCCAAAACACGTTTGCAAACAAAACTTAAAATTGTCGTTGTCTTTATGAAAAACAAAACACGTTCATACAACCATTTTATCAATATTTTTTCGCTCGGGGTTTTCATTGGTCGAGACTATTACGTCACGGCAGACAACTGCATTGTCTGCTCATGCGCATTAGAACTTTCAGGAGAATATAGTCGACTAATAGAAGTGGTACAGTAATAAAGTAACAGTAATAGTGGTCGCTAATGGGGGTTGATGTTACCTCTAATACAAATATCATAAAGATCTTTTAAAGCGTCCATTTTCAGGAGTGGATTTAGGGAAGAGGTACAAAGGGTGCCCAGCCCTCCTTAGACGACATCTGGCCCTTTAAATCTCAATGTATTTCCAACCCCCAACCCCCACCCCTCCTCCTGGAGAATAATTCTGGATGCAACCCTGATTTTATGTATCAAAACTGTGATCACTGTATTGTATCACTGTACTGGATTCACTGTATAAAATTCCTAGATAGCTTTAACTGCAATACCTTGGATTCTTCGAGCTTTTCTTTGACAGTCTTCAGAGTAGTCATTAGGTTGGACATTTCCTGCTTATTAGTTTGGCTTTGCTCTGACATCTTATCTCTGAGAGATTGCTGTAAATACAGTGAAAAAAGACTGATAAAAAAGACTGAAGAAACACAAAGAAGGAAGGAAGAAAAATCCATTACAAGAAACTTCAACACATCAGGAACACTTACGTTTTCCTCGTTCAGGCGGCTTGTTTCTCTCGTTAACTCTGCACTCCTCTCTTGCAAGGACTGAAAGAGCAAAAGAAACCACAAAATCATTTCGAAACGTTTGAGTGAAAGGTCGAAGCCGGAGATTAACATAAGAGCACCAAGTCTATGCCACTCTGTTTTACCTGGGAAACCATCACATGTTGCCCTTCAAGATTAGCTTTTTCCTCTTTCACTCTTGCAAATTCTTTCTCCATGTCACTACGTTTTGATTCCTAGAATACAAATACAGAAATTCATCATTGTATCTATTTTTGTTGGGGTCAAAAGTGTCGGGGGAACGTTGTCCGTGGATATGACGTCACCATGATAGCCAGGCAATCAGCGCTCGCGTTAATATCATAATAAAATGAATTATAAAACGATAGTGCTATAATTAAAAAAGACTCTGGAAATGTTCGTATAACGCTTGTCACAGTTTACTAACAAACGAATTGTAATGTTAATGTGCCAACCATTTTCACAATAACATTTCACAAGTTACTTTGAAAAAATAGCCAATCACTCTCTGGTTGGCACATGAATGATAAAGGCTTACGTCAACGTGAGGAGCGCTATAAGCTTGCTTTTCTTGTCCTCTACGTCTCCCATCGTGTTTATATCACAGTACAGAGCGCTTGCGTTGTATCTCGAATATTTCATAAAGCACACTTCTAACCCTTTAAGATCGAATGTACATAAGCAAAACCTGAATTACTTTGCAAATTTACCTTCTCTTCTATTTGTTGCTGCGCAGATGTCAAATTCTGAGTAAGCTGTTCTTGTTGTGTTTCTAAACCTTTGATTCGCAGAGAGAATGATTCTCGGCTCTGAATATCATAAACAACAAAAGCGATATTTCATTAAAACATCCATTTAGAGCAAAGCGAAAGAAAGAAAGAAAGAAAGAAAGAAAGAAAGAAAGAAAGAAAGAAAGAAAGAAAGAAAGAAAGAAAGAAAGAAAGAAAGAAAGAAAGAAAGAAAGAAAGAAAGAAAGAAAGAAAGAAAGAAAGAAAACAAAAATTCTGTTTTTTTTTTCTTTTTTTTCTTTTTTTTTGTTTTTGTTCTTTTTTGTTCTGTTTTTGTTTTGTTTTGTTGTTGTTTTGTTAATGTTCTGTTTGTTTGTTTGTTTGTTTGTTTGCTTTTTCAATTAACTGACAATGTGTCATCGAGGGACTTAAGGGCAGCGGTTAGTCAAGACTGTGTGTTTACAAAGACATATTTTAGCACTCAATTCCATTATTCCATGTTTCTGTACCTTGTGCCAATCTTCATTTGCTTTGGCTAACATTTTCTCCTTATTCTCCAGAGCATTCTTGATTTCCTTTATTTGTTTTTCTAAAATATTCTTCTCTTCCACCTTGGATTGTTCTAGATTAGTGAAGTTCATTGTCTAGTGAAACAAAAACATGAAACAAGATCAGTAGAAAAATCTACTGTGGTTAATTGTATGTCTAGTGTAATAGAAACACGATCAGTTTGGATATCAGTACATGCATGTAATTACTTTTGGTCCTAGTCCAGAAACAAGTTTATACTGGCGAAGAAGTGTAATTGGAAAAGAAGAATATTGAAAAATAAGGAAGTACCTTCTGTTGAACTTCATTTTCCAACTTAGAAGTTTTCTTGCTCGATATATCAAGCTCATCAACTAAGGATTGGACTCTAGTTTCCAGGTTAGCTTGGATTGATCGAGTAGAACTCAAATCATTTTTCATCTAAAAATAACAACAGAAGTACAAACAGAAATATATTATTTCAGAAAAAGATGGTAGTGTAGTAGTAGACTACGGAGTGTGAAGAGTTAAATAACTTAGAGAAATCACGTAGCACTCAAATTACTTTCATACAAATAAACAGCCCAACAGACAGACACTGAGACAGGCATGCAGGTAGACAGACAGACTGACCGACCGAACGAACTGACAGATACATAGACAGACAGACAGGCAGGCCGACCGACCGACCGACCTGCACTAAGATAGACAGATAGACAGAACGAATGAACGACAGATGGACCGGCCGACTGACAGACAGACAGACAGACCGACCGACCGACCTGCAGATAGGCAGACGGCTGATCAAGTGACCAGCTGGCCAGCTGATGGACAGACAGACATAAGTCAACAAGGCACTATATATCCTACTTGTTCATTCTGTTGTTGTAAACTGCTGAGTTCTGACAACTTTTGCTGTAGGGTTTCTTGTGTTGTTCGTAACTGGTTATCCAGAACAGACTTCTCTGCCGCCTTTGCAGCCTCGAGAGCTACGTATGCTTCACTCTACAATTTGAAAACAATTCAATTCAATAAAGCAATAGAAAAAGTGAGCTATTTATCATGTCTGGTGCTCTAATTCTCAAATGTCTGATGATGATGATGATGATGACAAAGATGACAACGATGGAAATTCCTGTGACACCGGTGAAAAACGCATTGTGCATGCTCGAAAATTCGACGGGAATTCGTAGATGCGTTCGTGTTTACAAATAAAAGTACCGTCGATTCAACTGTCGTGTGTTATGCGAATCTCTCGTGTATTATTTGACCAGACAAAGAGAACAACTAAAGGGACATCTTAGGAAAAATTAGCACTAATTTTTCACAGACAGCCTTTAATTTATTAATTAACTTTCAAGATTTATTAAACCTCCAGACAATTTAAAACTTCCGAGTATGCGCAATACGTTTTTTACCGTGTCAATTCCTGCAGGTTAATCTAGTTTGTATTAATCAATTGAATGGTTTGCAATTGTAATGATAGTTAATATAAAAAATTTGGTTAATCAAAATTATGCCACTGCTATTAATACCTTTTCTCTAAAAGCATTATTAAGTTGTTCGTTTTTCTGTGTTGCTTGTTCAAGGTGTCCCTTTGCTTCTTCACACAAAGCTTCAAGTCTTGACACTTTTTCATTTGCTTTAGCTAAGTCATCTTCAACCTGTGGCACAGAAAGTGAAGTACTAACTTTATAATTATTTACAGCGGGTAACACAACAGCTTTCGCGGATGTCCCTTTGGCCCTCAAAATAACATTAGGTCCATTTACACAAAACCAAATAGGACGCGAACCTCTCCATATAAACGGCATTTTTAGTATAAGACGTGCATTATCAAGGAACAGCATTCTGAGCTAGACTATTCCTAGATAATACAAGGCATGTCTGCGTTTATACGGAGAGGTTCGCACCAAATTTAAGTCACGCCTTAGATAAGATGGCTGCGCCTTATTTTTTGTTCGTACGGTCTAAAAAAAAATTCTTATATAAAAAAATGTATTGTGAAAAAAATAGCACCGTCTTGTAGAAAAAGTCAAATTGCTAAAAATACTGTATTGTAAGTACTTGTTTATTAATTAATTAATTTTTATACTTAGAGTTTGTCAATAAAGGATGATGAACAAACGATTTTGTTGCGAGAGCGAAATTGCCGAGTGTATCATGTCTGGCAAAATAGGTGGCAACGATGTCTCGCAACAAAATTTTAGTTGCAGAGAATGGAAAAATTTGACCTTTTCTCTGCAATATTGCACGCTTGTACTGAATGTTGCAGAGTGCATGTTGATAGACGCTGCAATTTTTCTCTGCAACAAAATCTAAAATTACATTGCCAGCGCGAGAAAAAAATGCAGCGTGTATCGCCGGCTTTAATTTTTCTTTTCATTTACTTATGTTTCTTTCCTTTTCCTTCTCTTTCTTGTTCTTCTCTTCTACTCCATTTTTTCCTTCCCCCTCTCTCCTTTACCATTCATATAATTATAATATATATTATAATATCTTCTTACCTTGTTCTGCTCACGATGAAGTTCTTCTATCTTCGTGGAATAATCTTTAGCTTGTGTTTGATTCAGTGATTCTGCTTCACTAAGTCGTCCTTGTAGTTGCTCCTGAGCAAGAACAAATTATTCGATCATCAAGAAAGAGAAAATAGCCTAGTTGAAAATTTATATAAGGTATCATTTGTCCTACCTTTTCTTGTTTCATTTGAGCGATGGCTGTTTCAGTTCCTTCGCCTGCTTCAATCTAAAAAAATATGCCATGTTAAGAACATATCCTCCCAGAAAATCATTTTTTCTGCCAGTCTCAGACAATGAACCAGAAAAATCAGGGGTTGAGGTTGTTGTTGCTGCTCTTGTTGTCATTGTTGTTGTTGTTGCTGTTGTTGTTTTCATTGTTGTTGTTGTTGTTGTTGTCATTGTCGTTTTGTTTTGTTTTGTTGATAAGAAACATGCTTTCTTATAATTAATTGAGGAGCAAGTTGGGACAAGAGTAAAAACAGATTGCGAAAATTACCTTAGCAATAAGATCTGTTCTTTCCGTCTGGAGTCGTTGGACATCTTCTTTCTTTTGACTTAGATTTGTTTCTAATTCATTTAATCTCAGGTTTCTGATAAACAATGATCACATTAAAATGATCACATGTAAACGTAGGAATGAAGGGTTGATATCACATATTGAGAAAAAGGATTCAAAGTCATCTCATGAGGAGGTGTGCACCCCCTGCACCCCTCCCCTCCCCCTCCATCCACCCCTGACAAAAGATAAAAAATCCAGCACTTACTTGTTATCAAGTTGTCTTTGGTTTTCTTCAAGTTGGTTCTGCAAATTCCTTACTTGTTGACTTGCCTGATCCTTAGAAGCGACCTACAACAAAGTAGAAAAAAAAATATTCTTTTCCTTGCTTCTAACATTTCACTCGTTGCTCAAAAAGGCATTGATAGATACAATACTTTTATTTGCTTGAATCTATTGTTCCATATGGTCATTCACACGAAGTCTGGATATTAAGTCTATTGTGCTGTGGCAAGAAAAGAACTTATTTAATATATACCTCAGACTGAAATTTGCCTTTCAATTCCTCTTGCTGTTTTTGTAGATATTCAACAAATGATTCTTTTTCCTTCAATAGAACTTGTGACTAAAAATGATAAAATAAATGTAGATTTCACTATCAAAGTATTGAGGAATTACATCCAAGATTGATATAATATTTCATTATTATTAATTTATTATTTTGTAAATCCACTCAACATGTACACACTTATTCACTTGATGTGACATCATTCAAGCATTCATTCATTTCTGAGACTTGCTCACTCATTCATCAAACTTCCATTAACTCATTGAATTCATCCACACACTGACTTCTCTTTGACTTGATCATTAATTCACCATTTTATTTGCTCATCCATCCATCTATTCTTTCATTTATTCATTCAATTAATCCATCATTCATTCATTCAACTTATTTATTTACTGACACTGTATTTCTTCCTTCATCCATTCATTCATTCATTCATTCATCCCAATGACTCGACTCTTAAGTACACGTACACGTACAACTGTACAACCATACAACTGATGTATAATTATTCACTCACTCTTTTACTTCACTATAAATGTACAATCTATACCTTGTTCAAGTCATGCTGTAATGTAATTATTTGTTGTTGCTGTTCCTGGGATTGTGTCTGTGTTTGTTTCCTGCTTTCTGTTGATGCCGAGACGGCTGTCTGAAGACTACATACAAATACATATTGTCAGTCACCAAGTATATCATTTACTCATGCATTTTTGGTTTGACCATCAAAAAGTTATGCCATGCCATCTCATGCCATGCCAAATGCTGACACACAATACAGTTTAACCTTCAACTGCAAAAACCTATTCCAAGCCATACCAATATAAAAGTTTATTATCATAATTTCTGTCCACTACAGGTCTTTACAACAAAAGATGTATAAAATTACAATACACCTACCTTTCAATCTGTTCAATTTTGGACGACTTTTCTACTTCAAGTTCCTTCACCTTAATTTGCAGGCTACAATTTAAAACAATATTCAGTTATGGATGTCCAAACATTGATATTGAAGCAAAGGAAAGTTGACTGATACTTGAAAATATATCAGGTACTTGACTCTCACTAGCAATGGGCTCAGAAAAAATCTGAGCTCCAAATGGGATTCAAACCAACGACCTTCCATATTCTGGTTGGATGCTCTAACCACTGAGCCCATTAATTGCTACTGAGAGTCGAGTAATATGTTATAATTTTACTTTCAACTATTATGCCTGACTAGGCTATTTCAACTCAATACTTTCATATATGTTATACCATTGAGAAAATATCATCAGAGAAGTCACTTAGGTTGATTTAATGAACACCTCTTCAATATGGAATTCTCCCTGGCTTATAAATTATATTTCTATTGTTTTAAGTTCTTACTCATTGACTTGTTTCATGGAGTTGTTATATCTTTCCTGCCACTGTTTCTGTTCTTCTTCTTTCTCTTGTCTTGTTGCAGATATTTGTTGCTGAAGACCAGATATGGTGTTTTGAAGGGAAACCAACTCAGAGCCTGATGGCCTGGAATGACATGTGAACATTAATTGAAACAATTGTCAATATTAGTGTGACAGACAACCAACAAGATCATGGATGAGTCAAGAAGACTGAGCTTCAGAAGCGATGGTAATACAAACAAACAAACAAACAAACAAACAAACAAATAGCGTGCATGCACTTAATCCGTGAAACAAACACTACTAATTGCTACTAAATAGTGTTGATTAGACAATAGCTAGGAAACAAAGGAATCACCATAATTTAGCACTATTTATGTTTCACGGATTAAGTGCGTGCACTCTACAATACAATTTTGAATACCTTTGAGAAAGTTGGTTTTGTAGGCTTTCATTCAATTTAGTTCTGTCATCTAGTTGCTCCTAAAATCACAAATAAAAAAGAATTGATCTAAATGTGTTATAACTGGAGCAAGTATAAAATTACATCACAGATTCTTTCATAAAAAATCACCACAAAATGTGTGATTTCTTGTGTACCTTTAGTCTGTTCACTTCATCTAGCAAAGCACTTTTATGTGTTTGTTCTTCATCAAGCTTTGCCTTCAAACCAGCATTCTCAGCAGCCTGTGCAGTAAAGTAGAATACATTGAATTTAGAATGTTTAAAAAGAGAATGATCAAAATATGATTGCCATCCAGAATGGCAGCGGCAGATTCCCATAGATCTCCTGGTTAGACCCAGGGAAGCCCCTGTTTGACCCAAGCTGGGAATTGACATTTTTTCCCTGTAACACACAAATACAGTAGATGATCAATCAATTGATCAATCATCAATCAATCAATCAAACAAGAATTTATGTAACTGCTTATAGCAGTGAAGTTTTAATGAAGTTCTTATGCGTGCTCTAATTGGTTGAAATATTTCAATGGATATTACATAAATTCAATTTTTTTGGGGGGTTGTACATGCACAGAAGATGTCAAAATGTGGTTAGTACAACAGTCACACCACTCAACTTTGTCTCGCCGCATACTTTTTGTTCTCACCACATTTTGAAGTCATCTGTGCAGTAAGTCGACACAGTCATGGAAAAATGGAATATATATGCTAAATGAGCACATGCTAACACCCTTGTTTTGTTTTACGGTGCACCAATAGGTGAGTAGGCTATCCACGAAGTCTAACCTGTAGGCTATATACTAACCATTTGAGATGATCTCAGTTGCAAGTCTTTCTGTTCACTTTGGGTACCAGTGTGGGATTCTACTGCTTTGGCTAGTTCTACTTTTAACTGAGCAAATTCTGCCATAGCTATGGGAAAAAGCATTCAAAATGTTATGCTTGAATGGGCTAACACAATATGAGGGTACCAATGTAGTACATTTAGCTATAATATATATAGTTGATGGTTGAAATTTCAGCTTTGTTGTGGTAAGATGGACCTTAAACATTTTATTATTGAGAATGATTAACTGGTCAATTTTAGAGGCTCCACAGCTATCTTAGTTATCTTTAATTTGATGGTTGAAAGTAAAGTAAATCATGATGGTGTTTGATGGTTGACAATTACCCCTTGGCAATGGCATACTTAACAATATTGCAGAAGACTTCTCAGCACCTAGAGAAGACTGCAACTTTTATAACTGCTTAACTTACATTTCACATTGTTTTCCTTTTCCTCCATCAACTTCTTGTTAAAGTTTTCTTCCATTTCTTGTTTTTCCTGTTTGTAAAATCAAAATACAAATAGTTACATGTATGCATAGAAGCACTTTAAACTAACCCAAACAAATTGGTTTATATGTTCAGTGATACCTCCCCACCTTTTCATGGTCTTTACACTTCTTTTGATATTCATTTTTCTCCGTAGTTATTTTTTCAACTTCTTCTTTTAGTGCTGCAGAATACCACTTTTCTTCCTGGTGAACAATTTGAAAAAATTACAATAGTTTATTCAAAATATATAATTGGATGAATGAACGGATGGATGGATGAATACATGAACAAATGAATGCACTAACCTACTGACTAACTGACTGACTGACAGACTGACTGACTGACTGACTGACTGACTGACTGACTGACTGACCGACCTACTGACTGACTTACTGACTGACTGACTGACCTACTGACTGACTTACTGACTGACTGACTTACTAACTCAGTGACTGACTTCATTTAATTACTGACAGCACATGTACTGTGCAGAATTAATGAACAAGATGGTTTTAATGACATAGTAAATTATGTAGAAACAACACTGTCTTGTTACCTTGAGAGATGCATTAACATCATTCAAATCTTGTTGCAAATTTAAAATCTCCTGGGTCTTCTCTTCAATCTCTTTAATTGATGTTGACAAGAGAGAAACTTCAGACTCTTTACGAGCAGGTATATCATCATCAAATGAAAGAAGAGACCCTTGTTGTTCATTCCAGATCTTTGTTGTGTCTTTTTGATTTGGTATGTCCATAGCTGATGCTTGTAGTGGCGCTTCTGTTGACTGTTTGACAGAAAAAGAAGTCAAGGATAAAAAATAAAGATGATATTTAAGGGTGTACTGACATATAAAAACGGTCCGTTGCTAGGGAAATTTGAAAATTCTATATAATGCCACCAAATTGTCATATCGCTTTTACATTTTGTAGTTTGTCTTCCCTGAGGGAACTTTCGCATTTTATGACGCCATTGCATGACGTCATCATGTGACGTCATAGATACAGTAAAAAGCTATAATTTTTTTCAGCACTGTATATTTGAGAATTTAAAATGCATTATTTTAATCTTGAGACCAAGGTGCATAGAATCGAGCATGGGTTTTAAGAATGGTTTCCAAATAAGCCTTTTAGGATTTTTTGAACGTCAAAAATGATCGACTTATGCCAATAACTTTCGTATTTCTCAATTTTTCGCAAATCCCATGCTCGGCTTTGAAGAAAAGGCTGTAAAGAATATAAATATTGAAAAAGCACTTCATTCTGATGAAATTCGCCAAAGATTATAGCTTTTTAAAGAAACTGGAAGTAAAGTGCCCCACGCATGCGCAATAAGAACAAACATGAGTCCTTTTTGTCAGGTGTGTGTCAGTCTACCGGAAGTTAAATGATTCGCGCCAAAAACGCGCGCGCGTGCATCTATTCAATTTTGGTGGCCAAAATAAGACCCTATTTTGCATAGCAACTGTTGCACAGCAACGATATATGTCGGTACAGCCTTAACATCTGTTCCACCTAAAAGTAGTCTTCCATGGGGAAAGGTGGAGCACCTTCTACCTCATCCCTTCATCAGTACCCTGTTCTCTGGGTATTTAAAGCTACACTGAGCTATAGATACAGATTAGAGAGAAACTTGCCCAAACAAGGATGTGCGATAGACCTTTTTAAGTTTGATGCTGCTGCTACAAAATTAGACAACAGACATGCAAACACAGGGGTAGCCTCACGTCAACGTAAATTATTCAAAATTCTAAAGGGAAGAACATAAATGGCTGACAATGAACAATGTAAAAATATATTTTAATCCCATGGGTCTTTCTTGAAAAAAAGGGTAAAACTGTCAGTGTTAATTTGCCTTTTGACAAGAACCTCTGTCAGCTTTTAAATTGATTATTGCATGACAACAGGAGTCAAGTCTTGAACCTCTTGCTTACAAGTTAAGGCCTTATACACATTCTCCACTCATCGCAGAAAGCACTCGCTGTGATCATTTTTACTCGCTGCAAAATTTTGAACAATAGATTTTATTCCGAACGAGTACTCACTGGCTCGCTGCAAGTAATTTCTGCGATGAGTGGAGAATTGGCCTTTATACACTAATTAACCACCCTTGTCTCATGTACTGTACTGCTGCAGTCATTTAGTTGTTATATACACTGATTATAATTAGTTTTCTAATTGAGCTAAAAAAAAGAAATAAACTTACAGCAATAATACCCTCATTTGTGTCATGTTCACTATCAAAATGAGACTGTAACTCATTAGACTTGCTGAATGTTTTACTGCACATGGGACACACAAAATCCTAATATCAAAATAAAATAAAATAAAATATTACATTCAAAAGAATTATTCAATTAAACAATTATTTGGTTAGTAAATTTAGTGAAATGAGGCATCAATAATTGATTATTGGAGGGGTGTTTAACCAGGAGGGGGCCCATCCTTTTTGAAAAACCGTGCAATATAATAGAAAGGGGGCACGTCATACGTAGTGGAAAGAGGGGGGGGGCTTATTTGAATCATCATAGTATTTAATACTATGCTTGTTTTTCATACTTCCCATGACCATACAAAAGTCCAATTTCGCAGCATTTTCATTGGATAAGACATCAAAATTGACCAATCAAAACACTATGACACAAAATGGCACCCATATATAACAAGGTACAGAATTTTTCTTCATTGTTTTCCTCATTGTTTGTATGTACTGTACATGTCGATGTACCTTGGTTTCTGGAGTCTGTTGAGCCTCGTCACCCTCAGCATGAGCCATAACAAAGTGAATTTGTAGAGCATCAGCTGATTCAAATGCAACCATACACATTGGACATATAAAACCCTAATAACAACAAACAATTTTTATTAGAATGGCAACATTTGCAATGAAGTGTCAAGGAAAGTAGGTCCTGGTAAAATTGGCAATTCATGGTTCCTCTATTCCTTCATTATTGTAACGTACGTATGGAATAGAGAATACATGACCTATCATGATCTGACCTATAGCTGTTATATGTGGTTAAATAAAATTTAAGCAAAGTTAAACCTGAACCAAGTTGCCATTTATCGCAAGCATATGTCGATAATAGCCTCGCCCCTCAAGGCTGGCAGTAATGCACTTAGCGTTCTCCGCCTCACGCCAGTCACGCAAGAAGATAGCTGACGCTAGTCGCTATTCAATTTCACCTAGCTGGATGCTATTCGATTTCCCTATCACTAGCTTTCGCAGTTGTACGCTATATGCAAAGCTATTTGGTCAACACCTTAATGCTCCCTGTGACGTAAGCCATTTTACTTGTACAAGCTGGTAATTTCCGTGACCTTCTCATTTATGTAAACCTGTAAACAGTTAGTTAATGAATGGATTGTCACTCGGAAAGTGTTTGTTAGATGTGAATTATGCTTAACTTTGAGTGCGGGTTTTAGCTCGGAAAAAAACTGAGCCCTCAGATTGGTTTGTAAATAGTTGTTGTAATAGTTACCTGGTTACTGTAATTAATGATGCACAAATTGTTTTACATCATTTCCTACTTTTTGCAAATTTATACTGGCTTATAAATAGCGATGCACACTCTTGTAAATTCAGTATTCATTAATAGCAAAATAAGAATAGAAGTTGTACATTCTTGGAGATTAATTGTCAAAATATAATTAAAGCTGTAGTTCTTTGAGATGCAGTCTCTGTCATGAAGAATTAAGCCACGGTTAATAGTCATTACCATTGCTGTCTCACAATTCTGATCACAGAATATTATAAATGCTCATAGTGCTATAAGCTGACTAGTTGTTAACATATTTGCTATTGTTTAAAGGGCAGCTATGAATTAACTTGGATGAACAAGTACTAAATATACAGCTGGAAAGCCCTAAAATTGCATGCAAAAATTTGCATACATCATGCAGTACAAGTTTCCATCTGAGCCATTAACCATTATTCAAAACTTTCAGCTTAAACTGAGGAAATTGAAAGTATTTGCTTTGTTAACTCGCCCCTCCCTGGCTTATTCATGTATATTTTGTGCTCTTTCACAGGCTGCTACCAAAACCAGAATGAATATATTATGTGCAGTCGAAACTCACACTGAGCAAGATATATAAATTGTCTGTCTCTACTTTAATCACTACTATAAGGATCAAAAGATATAGTAGAAGCTGTAGCCATAACAGAACTAAGAAAACAGATCCTTTGTGGAAGTTCAACCAAGATGGAAATTAAAACCAAAATATAATTGATATTGAGTAATTAGATCATAGTTAATTACTAATCCTGGGAGAAAGGAATATTTACATCTATAATTATATACTGTCAAATTGTAAGTTGTCTTTTAAAAGCACTCTTGTTGATTTAAGTCTTAAAATAAGAGCTTCTCAATACTGTAGTAAGACTTAAAAGCCATAATATTTTCTCAAATTAAACAAACGTTATTTCAGGATCTATCCTTAGATGGGCAAAACTTTTGCAAAATTTTAGTAAAAATTGTGTTTTTAAGTTTTAAGTGATCAACGTTAAGTGATTGTGTAAAAACAAATTTGCATGTCTAGACTTCCTGTAACCACCTGCATGTATTCTGCTGCTGACTGATATGTATCTAACATTTGCTTAGAGCAAAAAGAAAAAGTTATTACGATATACTAAAGTTATATGCATACCCCACAGTACAATCAAATGACATTAACGATCAAAGCAAATTCGAAACTTTGCAAAATTTTGAATGAATGAAAACATTGAAGCAAAAACTGCTTCTCTGCAGTCGAAATGCACACAAAAGACTGAATAATTAAACGACAAAGAATAAATGCAACGAGTATAGTAAAATTATTAATAAATTATATTAACAAACGTTAGTGTAATTAAGATAACTGTTCACCTCATCTGGTTTTTGCTCTGCAGGCTCAGCTTCTTTCTTATTTCGCCAACGTTTGAACATAGACATTTTGAAGCTAAATTTATCCAAAAATCCACTAATATAAAAACAGATGGAGGGCGATTCTTCCAATCAACATTCTTTAACCCAGAAAATCGACTTAAACAGCCATAAAGATTGTAAAATTATTGGGATCAATCTCCAGTAGCACCAGCAAAATGGCGCCGAAATTTAATCACCCGAGACGCTTAGTGGGTTTCCTGTGCTTAGATACGAACGAGAGAGAATTGACCCTAATACTAGCTAATATAAGGTTACTTTTCTGTTTTTAAAAAAATATTGAAAATGAATGAATGAATGAATGAATGATCATGTGATTAAATCAATGAGTAAATAAATGAAAGAACAAACAAACAAACAAATAATATACGGCAAACAAACAAATTTATTAATTAATAGATAGATAAATAAAAGTGTATTTATCTATCTATTTATTTGTTTGTTTGTTTGTTTGTTCTCTGCTAGTTAGGAAACGTTGGTCTGCGATTTGATCGCAGCATTTTCTTCTCTTTTATTGCGTTAAGATTAATTTGAAAGCATCAAGCTAAGATATTTATTGAGTTTAATTGGAAACAAGTCTTCCGTAATGAGCAGTTTTTGACATCGGAACTAGTTTTTTCCTTTCGTTTTAAAACAAGGAAAGTTAGAAAAGAAAAAATAAAGTCGATAATTAAAAAAATCAAAGAAAAAAAAGAAAACCTTTTGACGCTGGCAGGGCTCGAACCAGTAACAAAAAGAAATTACTATGCTAATTTCATGCAAAACTAAAAAAATCGGACCATGCATCCAGACAAATCGCTGAATCATCGCATGTTACGTATAGGATGGAGATTTCGGCCCCTTCCGCGCTATCCGGTAGAACGCAGCAAGCTTCGCAGTCAAAGAGGGAGGAAACAGTCGGATCCTAGGCCGTAAATGACTGAACCTTACCACTAGGCTAACTGGTCTACTGAGTGATTTGGAAAACAAAATAACCTAGTGTATCTTGTGAATGGGCTATTGTCTATTGATATGCAAATTAAGCGTTCCGGTGGCGCAGTTTGGAAAACCATGGACTTTGGAGCAGATGATCCGTGTGGACGTTTGAGTTCGAGACGCGCGCATGCCGGCGGTTTTTTTTTTTTTTTTTTTTTTTTTTTTCCCTTCTTCTTCTTTTTCTGGCTTTTCAAAACAATAAAATAAACATTTATAAATCTATAAATAAAAATAAAAAAGGAAGAGAAGGAAAGTCCCGTAACGGTTATCGGGTCTTTTGAGAAACGAGCCCCATGCAGGTTCGTTTTGATATAAAATGGTCAACAGCGTACGTTTCTTTCTTTCTTTCTTTTCTTTTCTTTCGTATTTTTTGTGTGTGTGATAGTTGTATCCTATATATGTGGATTCTGTAGATTGTTTAGTCAACATTTGTCCGCTTTCGTCAGTGACTTCGTATAGCACTACTAATACTAATGGCCCCTATAGCCTGTGAACAGGCTCTGGGGAGGGGAGGGTAAGTGGTAGTAGGTGTAGGGACTGGAGTATTACTGTGTTCAGTGACGATGGCATTAAAAGTGAAATTTTTATAGCAGAAAGAAAAATGTGTTAATTAATCAAATATTTACAATTCCCAAAATAATAGTTCTACAAGGACTACAATATAATTGCGCAAATTTTGGCCAGTGGTACTGATTCTACGTAGAGCAAAAAAACTATTTTCCAATCTTAGCCCCACGTACCACTTTTTCCCATACTAATCTCTTATATATAGCCCACTTCTTTTAGGGTGCTCCACGCGCGGTCCCTGATTGCTACCAAGTAAACAATGCCTAAAGCGCATTTACACTTGACATTAAGTTTACCAGTATTTACAGCTTAAAGATGTCTTCAATAAATCACTATGTGAAAATATTTAGAACTCGATCTGTAAATGCATTTCTACAAAATTCATAGCGCATTTGTAAAAGGTAAAACAAAGAACTACGCAGCATTAAAATTGAAAAATGCATAGTTTGACAGCGAACCTGCAACCATGGATAATCGTTATATGAAAGAAAATAATCCATTTTTTAATAAATGGTGGTTGGCAACTGCAATATTGAGTTAACGAATCCGGAAATTAACAAAATGGCTAGACTAACACTTTACAAAAAATGCTGTATTCAAATAGTTCCCAGTCAGATTTCCAAAAGAATTGTATGATATTTATTTTGTTATCCGTTTATTTGCTGGCTTAATTTAATATCCGATCCATTTACACTGGAATATTAGAATACACGAAAAAGATATAGTTTTAAAATTACCATTGATGTATTTATTAGTTAAAATACCAATTTAAGTTTTATATATCTATACTAAGACTTGTTAAAATTATTTCAGCTGAACTTGATTGAATTCTACTGGATTATTACAAAACTAAGGAGATCAAAAAAGAAGAAGAAGAAGAAGAAGAAGAAGAAGAAGAAGAAGAAGAAGAAGAAGAAGAAGAAGAAGAAGAAGAAGAAGAAGAAGAAGAAGAAGAAGAAGAAGAAGAAGAAGAAGAAGAAATAGAAAAAGAAGACTAAGAAGAAGAAGAAGAAGAAGAAGAAGAAGAAGAAGAAGAAGAAGAAGAAGAAGAAGAAGAAGAAGAAGAAGAAGAAGAAGAAGAAGAAGAAGAAGAAGAAGAAGAAGAAAAAGAAATAGAAAAAGAAGACTAAGAAGAAGAAGACTAAGAAGAAGAAGAAGAAGAAGACGACGACGACTACAAACGACTTCAGCGTCGAATGGAATTATACGTTGGTTAAGATCAAGATCTGAACCCACTGGCAATCAACAAAACTCTCTTGGTTCCGAGAGAAGCCAGGATATTGAAATAAAAGCTAAAACGTAACTCAACAGCTTGAAAATTTAAAAATTTTTTGCAGCAACAGTGCGCTACCATGGATAACTGTTAGAAAACTGAAAAATGACAAATTGAACTGCTAGTAGTAAACGATCTTTGAGTATTTTCATTTCAATCTAGTAAAAATCAATATCAAGCAATTATGTGAAATAGATAAGTTAACATTTCACAAACAAAAGCGCTATTGAACTAAATCAGCAGGGATCAGTATCATTTAAATTTTGTTGATATTTTTTGGACAGTTTGGCTAAATTGCAATTATCTGTTAGATAACATTTTAAAAATTTTGTTGATATTTTCAAGCGATCTGATTTATTGCAAGTATCTTCTAATACTTCTGAATACTTTTAATTTTAATCAATATCCAAAAACTTCAATTCGATACTGAGTTTTATGAGTTGCATGCCTCGAGTACTTGGAAAACATGACCTGAAACATTTATAACATTTAAACATTTTGTATTTATCTAATATCAGGGCGAAAGAAAACAAACTGTGTAATTGTTTTTTAATATAGCAAATTCTGTGAAGGTAGATGCATTCTCAGGTTTTGTCTTAGTTGCCGACAAGCTAACAAAGGGGCAAGGTAGGTTTAGTTTTAACATCGTATTATTGAACTTAAATTTTCGTTTTTAACGATTTTACTGAACAACCGATATATATCTATATTCCAAAATTGTACTATGCAAAGGTTCGCCTTTCAATTTTGTACCTACTGTGAGATACTCATTGGTGAAAAAAGAACAGTCAATTTTACGTACGGCTAGCTTTTCGTATTTGTCCCGTTACCTAACATTTGGTCCCCTGCGATTATTGTGCTAGTGCACCGTCAAAATTTATATAATGGAGACCATGTTTGTGGGATCCAGTAATCATCAGCTGTACGTAGTTTTTGTAGTAACTTTGTTGTTGGTTACGTTGGGTTTAGTTAAGATTTGATCTTAGGACATTATTAGTTTATTGGTCATGATTTCATTCAAATCTGTACTTGATACACTGGCTTATTGATAAGAAAGGAAGGAAGGAAGGAAGCTAGAAGGAAGGAGGGAAGGAAGAAAGTAAGAAAGAAAGAAAGAAAGAAAGAAAGGAGGGAAGGAGGGAAGGAAGGAAGAAAGAAAGGAAGAAAGGAAGAAAGGAAGAAAGGAAGAAAGGAAGAAAGGAAGAAAGGAAGAAAGAAAGGAAGGAAGAAAGAAAGAAAGAATGAAAGAAAGAAAGAGAAAGAGAGAAAGGAAGGAAGGAATGAATGAAACAAAGTAGAGAATGAAGAGGGAGAAGTAGGAATAAAGGAAGGAGGGATGGGAGAGGATGGAACGGATGGGGAAAAAAGGAAGAGTTAATTGTTGAGAAGGAAAAAGTCCAATCAAACTTTGATACTCAAAAGACCTCAAAAGTGTGCACTATTTCTCTTTCTGTAGTCGTCGTCACTTCAACATGAAGACGTCGTTAGTGTTGATAATCATCTTGATGCAGGCTGTTTGTGGCGTTAAAGGTGCTGGTAAGCTCACCATTCGACTTTGGAAAACTGTTTTAGAGACAAAACTAAAAATCAATACAAATTATATCTCCTTGAAGTACTCTTTACTTTCCTCACAGGCTATAGTATAAAAAGATTCGTTTTCTTATCATTTTTAAAGAATGGGTGCCTCTTGGCTGCTACAAAGATAAAGGAGGAAAAATCCGTGCAATGCCACATTACTTCACAACAGTGCCTGGTAATATTAGAGGAAACGCCAAAGCTATGTTTGAGTATTGCCGTAAGAAAGCAGAAAACGAAGGCTATGACTACTTTGGAGTCCAGTACTATAGTGAGTGCTGGGGTTCACATGATGCCTATAAGACCTATGATGAACATGGTTGTGCAGACAATTGTGAAAAGAAAGACGGTGAGAAATATGGTATTGGAGCCAGCTGGTCCAATTTTATGTATCATCTGAAAAAGGGTAAGTTGGGCATGCCAAAGAAATAGATTTTATCGATGTCTTTCTCTCAGACACGTTTTGCAAATTCTTTTGGAAATAATGCTCCTAAATGGTTCAAGTTGATCTTGTATTAATCAAGTACATTAAAAGAACCATTCTTCTCAGTCACTTAAGGTAGGATTGCTCATGGATAAGGCGTATTTCAAATGCGCCGACGTGTTGAGATCGTGCGTTAGTTTTCAAATCAATCCAACCCTCTGATTTCCCTTCCAATCACCTCCTTCCCCTCTTCCCCTTTTTGTCTTCCCCTCTCCCCATCCCTCTTCTACCCCCTTCCCCTCTCTTCTTCCCATTTCTCCTTCCCCCTCCCTCTCCTTCTCCTTTCCCTCCCCATCCCTCTTTTATTTCTCCTTTCCTCCTCCCTCTTCTTTCTCTTTCCACCTCCCTTTCCTTCTTTCCTTCCCCCACATCCCTCTTCTATTTCGCCTTTCCTCCTCCCTCTTCTTTCTCTTTCCACCTCCCTCTTCTTCTCCTTTCCCCTCCCCCTACTATTTCCCTTTCCCTTCCTCCTCCCTCTTCTTTCCCCTTCTCCTTTCCCCCTTAGCTTCGATAGGTGTATATGATTCAGGCTCAGTTAACGTTTTTGTTAAACTGTTGATGAAAAGGTCTCCTATGTAAGAGGATTTAAATCCATGATCATTTTATGGGAAACATTAATGCACAGGAACTCCTCATTATTTCCTCTACTATATCAATGTACCAAAAGTCATTTTCTTCCAGACGGGGCACTGACGGGCCATGCATGAACGGCAAAATATTTCTTATCCTGTGAACGGGTTTTAATATTTAAATCACTCTAACTGAAGATCTCTCAGAAAGTTTCTGTTGTTCGCCGGCTTTTAGAAAAGTATTGCGGATATTTTGAATTTTGTTGACCTTTAACGTCGGATATTATTTTTGAGGGTAGACTGTCTCGTAACTGTCTTGTAATGAAACTCCCCTTGTATTCCTTCGACTCGATCACGTTAAGCTGCGCCCTTCGTGATTAAGCACCTGTGCTGTAAGAAAGGGTGATGAGCTACACCAAATATATTTATTATCTATTTTTTTGACACTAACGTCGAAATCCAAATGCGCAAACTACGTAAACTTGAGAAAAAGTATTTTTTTGTATTTTTTCATTTAGATTGGACTGCATGTCATTATAAAGAGTGTGGAGAGGGAGAAAAATTAAAGCTTACTTTTGGAAAAGACACTCGTGAAGGATGTCCTAAATACAACGTGAAGATCAAGACTTCGTCCATTAAAGCAACGTGTCCGGCCAAGAAACTTTGCCCAGGTTTGTAGTAAAATAAAAAGATGAACAGATAGCTAGGAAGGCACACACACTTACTACATAGAATATTCTTGTAGTTGATGGTGGATGGAGAGACTTCACTGAATGGTCAAAATGTTCCAAGAAATGTGGTGGTGGAATACAAAAGCGAACTCGTACTTGTACCAACCCCAAACCAGCTCACGGGGGAAAAAGCTGTGAGGGACCAGCTGAAGAATCAAGAAAATGCAACGATAAACCATGTCCAGGTCTGTACTGTATTGACTCATTCTACTGACGCGAAAGCTGTAATTCTGTTGAAAGTTGTAAAAGAAATTAAACGTGGCCGGTTGAAACTGTCTTTATGTATTACAAAAACGTTCTGTAATTGTTAAGTGCTTACTATTTTTCTTGTATTTATGTATCTATTAAGTTATCAGGCCCAAAATGTAAACTACCAGGCAACCAGTATATATGTGAACCTCGTTAAATAAAGTCTTATTTTCATTATTATTATTTAAGTATTTTAGGATTATTTTGTAGTGAATGGTGGATGGAGTAAATTCTCTGACTGGTCAAAGTGTAGCAAGAAATGTGGTGGCGGAATTCAAAAGAGAACTCGTACATGTACCAACCCTAAACCAGCTCACGGTGGAAAAAGCTGTGAGGGACCAGCTGAAGAATCAAGAAAATGCAACAGAAAACCATGTCCAGGTCTGTTTCTTTCAAGTTTTGATTACACAGCTCAGCTCGCGTTGCACTGCTCGTTTGCCTGATGAAAGACGCTTTGTCCGCGAAATCTATTCAATAATTCTGTTAATAATATACATAGAAAATACTCGATTCTGATTGGTCGAGAACAGTGCTATCCAGCGCATTTTAAAATACCTATAATTGATATTTGCGCTTTAGAAATGAATAAATTATTATTACATTATTGGTGCTATATAAATTCAGCTGTAAGCTGAAAGCTATTAACAATGTTAAACGTTGTCGAAAGTGTATTTATGTATAACAAAAACGCAGTCTGTAATTGTTAAATGCTTACTATTTTTAAGTATCTTATTATTATTTTGTAGTTAACGGAGGATGGAGTAAATTCTCTCACTGGTCAAAGTGCAGCAAGAAATGTGGTGGTGGAATTCAAAAGAGAACTCGCACATGTACAAATCCCAAGCCAGCTTACGGTGGAAGGAACTGTAAGGGACAAGCTGTACAAATACGAAAATGCAACGAAAAATCTTGTCGAGGTTTGTGGTTCATTTTATTACTAGTAGTGTAGCATAGTATAGTATAGTATAGTATATAGTATAGTATAGTATAGTATAGTATAGTATAGTATAGTATAGTATAGTATAGTATAGTATAGTATAGTATAGTATAGTATAGTATAGTATAGTATAGTATAGTATAGTATAGTATAGAATAGTGTAGTGTAGTGTAGTGTAGTGTAGTGTAGTGTAGTGTAGTGTAGTGTAGTGTAGTGTAGTGTAGTGTAGTATAGTATAGTATAGCCATTGTTTTCTATTATAGTTGTATTTATTTTATCACTATGTTGTAGTATTCCACCGAATTTTGGTTTATATACATTAGCAAACTTTCTTGTGAATCTTTTTTGACTCTTCAATTTGAGTAGTTATTAACAATATTAAACGTTGTCGAAACTGTATTTATGTATAACAAAAACGCAGTCTGTAATTTTTAAATGCTTACTATTTTTAAGAATTTTATTATTATTATTTTGTATAGTTAATGGAGGATGGAGTAAATTCTCTCACTGGTCAAAGTGCAGCAAGAAATGTGGTGGTGGAATTCAAAAGAGAACTCGTACATGTACAAATCCCAAGCCAGCTCACGGTGGAAGGAACTGTAAGGGACAAGCTGTACAAATACGAAAATGCAACGAAAAATCTTGTCGAGGTTTGTGGTTCATTTTATTACTAGTAGTGTAGTAGCATAGCATAGCATAGCATAGCATAGCATAGCATAGCATAGCATAGCATAGCATAGCATAGCATAGCATAGCATAGCATAGCATAGCATATATAGCAGAGCAGAGCACGCACCTGAGTCACCTGACCAATCAGAGCACACGTTAGATCGTCGTTTCTTTATATTTGAGCACGCACCTGAGTCACCTGACCAATCAGAGCGCATGTTAGATCGTCGTTTCTTTATATTTTAGTTGATGGAGGATGGAGTGCATTTTCTAAATGGTCAGACTGTAACAAGGCATGCGGTGGCGGAACCCGAGAACGAACTCGTACTTGCACCAACCCAAGACCAGCTCATGGTGGTAAGGGCTGTGTTGGAAATGCGAAGGAAAAGAGAGCTTGCAATAAAAAGGAATGCAGTAAGTACCATTCCAGATCGAGCTGGTCACATAAAAACAGATCAATTACACTAAAACACAATACAATACACTCCAGATGGCTGGGTGACGTCCAGTATGAAAACCGATGTCGTTAATTATCTGAAGTTATGTTGCATGCAATGTGCATGTATTACCAGCAAAATTGCTTCGTATACATAAAAATTAAATGATATTTAAAGTATTTCGTTAATTAGAAAACACTAAGAAAGCGGTTTTTTTAAATCTATTTATTGGTTGTTTTGTTGGCTGACTGGCTGATTGGTTGGTTAGTTGATTGGTTGGTTGGTTGATTACAAACTGTAAGAGTTCTGTGAAGTTGTAAATAATAATGTTATTTTACAGAACCATGCAGCATTGATGACATTGTGCAGTTCGTCCTTGATGCTCTTCCCAAAGGAAGCGTAGAGGTTAACAATCATCTTATCGGTGCACTGGTCCATGTTATAAAAAGTAAGATAAACATGTTAAAGTCCCTATCACCCCTAGCCAGGAACTTCATAAATCATTTCTTTGTGAATGGAAAATCTGCCTTGTTAAATATTTCCTGATATACACCTATTTCAATAAACGTTGTCGGCAAAAGCCTACGCGACTCACCCGAAAGGAATCATGGGTAAACATTACTAAAGCTATAAAACCACACAAATATTTACACTATAATTCAATTTCAGCTTGCCATGGCCTAATACATCAAAGAGCTTCATTTGCTGATGCTAAAATCAAGACCAATACGAAAAAGCGAGTGATATTTGGCAACTACCCATACTCCTTTTCGGTCTAGTCGCGTAGGCTTGAGACCTTTCGTACGACAACCTTTTTTGAAATAGGTGTATACATTTCCCTTTAGAGAAATTAAGTATTCAAAATTAGAAAATGCAAATGAGATGACGTCAACCCAGGAATTTGATGCCTCATTATATTTTGTTTCAAATTTCAAACAGGTGCATAAGGGTAAGGAGTAAATATGTCCATAGTGTGTAGTTTAGCACAGAAAACCTTTTCCAAAAGGTAAAATTGTAATAATTGCTTGTAGTCATGTTTTGTATATTTAATAGTTCCTGGGTTGACGTCATCTCATTTGCATTGTTTCATTTTGAATGCTTAATTTCTCTAAAGGGAAATGTTTATATCAGGAAATATTTAACAAGGCAGATTTCCCATTCACAAAGAAATGATTTATGAAGTTCCTGGCTAGGGTTGATAGGGACTTTAACAAAGCTACTGGCTACTCGGATTCACTTTTCACTATATCAAACATTCTCTCATTCTCCCACAGGTATGGGCGCTGCAAAAGGGATTCCAAAAGACATAGAAATCAACAAAGAAGAACTTATAAAGAGAATTGAATATTCAGTGAACCAGAAAGGCTACGTGTATGCGCGAACTATGTTGGGCTTCATCCTGCAAAAGCAAAAAGACTGTAGTAGTTCTGGAAATAAGATCATCAAGAAAATAAAAGATAAGCTTGGAGATGAAAAATTTAAGGTACAGCCAGCCTGATGGAGGTTCTATACCCGATTGCTTAAATTCACTTTAATTGATATATCTTTCTACTTTCCTAAATGTGCTAATTTCGTTTACACGTGAAAAAGCTACTCCAAATGCATGAAATTTCGAAGGCCTTTCACCAGGGACAAATTTTCTAAGAAATTTCTTGTTCTTTTTGTTCGCCTGCATGAAAAAATTGACCAAATCACATATGACTAATGCATTTGTCATATTAATTTTGATCGTGTAGACGGGAATATTTCCATTAGTTATAGAAAATTTGCCCATGTAGAATTCGGAAGGCCTATAATCTTGTAGCGGGCAAATTGTAGGGGCTGCGTTTTGAATGACTTTTTTTCTGACAATTTCCAGGATTTCCTTGCTGTAAATGGTGGCGTCTCACTCGTCTTTACCATCGACACTACCGGCAGTATGAGACAGGAGATTTTTGCGGCCAAAAGGATTGTCAACGCCATTGCTAGATACACACGGAAACGCAAAGTGGACTTTATTCTCTCACCATACAATGACCCAGGTAAAACATAAAAAGAACCACTTGTGATTCTAGGAGTTGGAGACTTATTATGCGAAGGAGCGCAAAATTCAAATATAGCACGAGGTGATAGCCATATCTCTTTTTAGGCGATTTCGTCTTTGGGAAATTGACGATGGCTTGAAAACGTCAGCCACTTGTCCTCCATGCAACTCAATGCAACTTTGGCATGCAGCGTAGAGTTCCCTGGGAGGGGAAGACTATTTTCTCTTACCAAACCCTGAAAATCTGATCGGGCAAAGTCGGCCAACGTACGGTTTTCAAGTTCCCGCACGCTGACATCGAGCCAATCAGATTTCATGATTTCGTATAAAGGCGAAGTTGTAATTATTTGGATAACGAACTAAATCATACTACATACTTACAATTTCTTAATTTTTTGTAGGTTCTGGACCCGTAAGAAATTTTGGTCACGCAGAGCGTGCAAGTTTTGAAAGAGCCATCAACAGACTTCGAGCTAGGGGTGGTCGTGACTGTCCAGAATTGACCTTTCATGGAATCATTAATGCCATCAAGATAGGAAACCCGTTACCGAGTTCTCCCATGTACGTGTTCACCGATGCACCACCAAAGACCAAAGGTGAATACAACAGGGACAATGCCATTGGATACGCTCTGGACTACATGATGCCAATTAACTTTTTCTTCAGCACACGAGGATGTCAAAATCCTGGAAATAATGCCGACTACAAAGCCATCATGGAAGACACTGGTGGTTTGAGTCTGTTCTTTAACCGTGCAACGGACATTGGAAGTGCTGATGCTCTGGTAGCAGCAGATCTCGATGGATCGACTACAATTTCATCTGGATTCCGAAAGAGCTTCTCCGGGTATCACCATCGCCGTCGCCGATTTATTTTTTGGGGACGCCCCAAACCCCGCCCAAAGCCAAAACCCCAAAGAAGATCAGAAATCAAGTTTTCTGTTGATAACAGCGTGTCAAAGCTGATAGTTTCAATATCAGCATACAACTACAACGGTGTTTCCCTTGTTGACAGTAGAGGACGTAATATACCTCATAAATTGACGATGAACAGCGGAAAACTGTGGATCATAGAGAAGCCAGTCCAAGGACAGTGGAAACTGTCAGTCCTACAAAATGTCCGAAATTTGGCTTATAAGGTAAGTTTACGTTTTTTTATAAGGTAAGTTTACGTTTCAAGTTTTGTACCTTTATAATTAGTTTATCCATTCGAATAATCGAATTTAGTATAAAATCTGATTGGAATCATGCAGCTATGAAGATAGCCGCTGTTGACCCAAGGTGATTGAGGACAAAGGCCCTGAAGAAGAGTTCAATTTTGTTGTTATAAAGTTGGAAAAAAATCAGATTAACGCGCGAATTCTTATTCAAGTTTGCTGTTTTGTTTTTAGATCAAATCCAGTGCCCTGTCCAACGTAGAATTCGATCAAATGTTTGTGAGGACCCTGAGATCACGTGAGGTGGTTCAAATATCCAGCCCTATTATTGGTATGCATAATTTTATGAACAAAGTTATTGTCAGCAATATTATGCAACGGCTTTACGCTGCATCTAGACAAGCAATTCTCTTTGACAAATTCCCCCTTGCTTGTGTAAATGGATCAACACATCATCCTTGGCATTTGTCCTTCTCAAGAAAATCTGCTTGTGTACAGGACAAACAAGGGACACTCTTGTTCCCAAAATATATTTTGAGGTAGAATACTTGACAAGTTCAGTTTCCTTGTTGTCCGTCTACACGAGCTAATCCTTGTCTTGACAAATTTTCCTTGATCAGGGACTGAAAAATAAACTGGCACGACAGCTTTTCAACATGCATGGAAACTTGACAAGGACTGAAAACTATGCCATTTTTTGTCGGCTTCGAACTTTATTACTTATCATTATGAAGTCTGGAAATGACCGAAAGAACCATTTTTAAATTAACCAATGATATATTGTAGTAGTAATTTCTCGTTGTCTTGATTATATTAAAGGAGAGAAAGCCCAGATGAAAATCATTATCCCACAAGTTTCACGTCTTGATAAAACCTCACTGAGACTCCATCTCATTAAGGATGATGGATCAAGTATAATGTCACTGCCAGTGAAAGATGACCTGATATCTTTCAACCTCCCTTCAGCCATCGACCACTTCAAGATTCGTTTATCTGGTAAGACTCGAAGGGGCTATGGCTTTCAAAGAGTTTCACGTGAAGAAATAAGGCCACAAAGGGCTGTCATCCGTACAAAGTTCACGCGCAGCCTTTTGACCATCAAGAGAGGTATTGCGTCTTCTTTCGTTGCGGCAATCGACTGTCCTTCCTCAGGAAACAAGGTTTTCCACATCACAGCATCTGCCACGTCAAACGCCAAAGTCTCATTTCCAAGATCCTTGTGGGTCAGAGGCTTTACCCCAGGAGAGGTGAGAGTTCTCTTGACTGCTCCATTCTACACCAGAGTGGGTACCGTTGTCAAAGTCCAAATCATGGCAACTAGTGGATCCATCAAGCTGAACCTGGTAGCCCACGTGATGGTCCAATAGAATCACGACTTCGCGGTTAATTCATGGTCTAATGATTGATAAAACGGCAAGGGATAATTACATGGTTAAGGGATGTAGCTAGTGGACTGTTATTTCAAATAATTTTAGGGGAATGGGGAACAATTTATTCCTCTTTTGGCCACCTACCCATGTGGTAAAGCCTCAAATTCTCTAGAAGTCTATGAGGTAGAGACGGCCAATGATTTGATCAAGTGCATGTAAAAAGAGGAATTACTTGGCAGTAGATTAAATTGGCATTGAAAAACCTGTTTGAGTTGTTTGTTATTTTCTTGTTATATGTTAGGGTCGAATGTAGCTATATGGAATTAGGAGTCAGGGACCAACCCATGGAATTGGGGATCGAAAATATTTGAAAGTCTTTGCATTAAATTTTTGGCCGTTCCAGTCGACAAATTCCATCGGATCATGCATGGATCAAGAATACTGCAATTTTCAGGATCAGGGATACGATCCCCGGAGGGGAGGGGGTATACGCTATATGGGGATGTGCCGCCTGAGGTATTGATTTTCAGCTTAGTCTGGGATAGGGTAATGTTTTATGTTTGGGATAGGTTTGGCTTCCGCAAAAATGCCACTGTCGGGTTCAATTAAAAACAAAAGAGCTCATGCAATAGAAGAGGAATAGACGTATATCACCCAAGCGTGGCATTATAAATTATTTGATTTACTGGAGAAAAGGAATTTACAATCAAATGTGTCACATCGATGTTAGTGGATCTTCAAAGTTTCGGGGAGATTGCTCTTAAAATGACAAAGATATGAATTTTTAAAACTTAGCATTTTTACAAAGTAATGACTGTACGGTGGACGGGCATCATATTTCCGGCGAGCCTCGTTATCATGCTAAACATATACATTTAATTTCTTTATAAAAAATCCACAAAAATATCTAGCTTCAAAAATTCATATCTCTGTCATTGTAAGAAATTCGAAGAAATTCGAAGCTAATAGCACAGTTCAGGTAAAAGGCCTAGTACTTACGAGTACGTGGAACTTTCTCCGGGATTCAAAATGCTTTAAAACCCCGAGCTCGCACGTCCTTCTCCTCGAAGAACGAAAAATGGCGGGAACTAAACAAGATAGCACTTCAACTTCCCGATTTCATTGTTAGATTTATGTACGCCATCGGTCACATCGCAGACATCACTGTGCCAGCGCGCGCCTGATATAAACCATTGGAGTCACCTCCTCCCTCCTGGGATAAGATAATGGATCACAACATGCAGTTCAAAGAGATTTTGGGATCAGTGATCAAGTTCCCAAAGGTTTTGATAATCTAAGTGAAATAAAGTCTCCTATAATCGGATGCGTCGAGCTTGGGCTACCTGTGGTTCTATTATTGCGCAGTCAGCCCCAAAAAAATCAAAGGAAAACATTTTAGGAAGGCCCAAAAGAGGGAAAAAGAGAGAAGAAAAAAATCAAGGAAATATTTGGAGTGAAAAAAAGCAAAAAAAAAAAAAAAAAAAAAAATTGCTTCTGCCGAGGCTCGAACCCGCAACCCCAAAAGGCAAAAATTCCCGGACAATGCATCCAGACACCAGAGGAGCTGAATCATCGCATTGATTTACGGTACGGCTGAAGGTTTCGGCCCCAACCCTTTTTCACGTGGATGAATTATCGAATTTATATGAATAAAAAAGCTTGACTTTTGACTCTGAACATTATTTGTATTTGGTTATTTAAAATAGGATACTTTGAAAGAATAAAACTTTATGTGTTATTTAACATACTACCCGTGCAATCAAGCACGTTCGTATTATTTTTTTTATAAGCACAGAAACCCCACACCAACTTTTCAATGTCCAAATTAAACTGATAACTTCTGATTTGGAATGTTGCTGTTTTGCTTTTTATTTCATTATTTAGGCTGCCAAATATACCACTACAACTGCATAGTATAACCAGTAATATGATTTCATGATTACTGCATCCAAGTACTAGCTCAATTCCACCTGGGCACGAGTAAACCCTTGGTACAAGGGTCTAGTTAAATTAGAAAACGAACTGGGCTTTTTCAATTTGTATAGGTCATTTCCCTAGTAAAACCGGCAGTTTAGCCAAATCTTTTGGGTATTTAATCGAAGAGCATTTAGTGTAAAAGCCAAAAGAAGTTAGCCAGTGCAAATACTTTGTTTGACGTCATCTCATCTGCATTTTGAGATTTGGATTTTTTTATCTTGAAAAATTAAATATGAAGTGAAATAAGGAATTTGAAATTATTCTCACAGCGTGCTATCTAAAAAGGATTGATTTTTAAAATGAAAAGCAGTGTTTCATATGACTTAAAAATTGCATACCATAACAGCTACAACGCATCCATGGAGAACTCAAAGTTATGGAGAAAATAACGATTAGTAATAACAACTAGGGAGCTATTGTTGAAAGAGAAAATTTCACTATTTAAAGCAATATAGAACAACTTGTTCAAAATTATACTAAATAGATATTTCAAAGACAAATGTTCTATTGAAATTATTCCGTAAGGGTATCACTGAAATAGAAATGGCTATCTTTTTCGATGATTTTGTTAAATCATATTAATAACAATCCAATAATGATAACTGCTAGTGAGTTATTATATGGATTAAGTGATTTCGTATTAAAATCAATTTTAAAATGGCTAAACAAATATTCTTAAGACAAATATTCTATTGAACTAGCTCTGTGGTGGGATATCAAATAAAAATTGTAATTTTCCGAAGAATTTCAAAAGTATTGATTATTAAGTAATAATATCCATAACAAATCTTTGCAATTAGTTTTGAAATCGATATATATTTAAAAACGCATAATATACAAATGCACTGTAACTGAAAAAAATACAATTCCTTCCGTTTTTATAAGACATTGTGCGTCTTCAGCTTTCTTACTATAATTATGCTTTTTCAAATAATTTTACAACTAATAGTTAAGGATTTTGCTATGGATATTATTATTAAATAAATCAATAGTTTACAAATTATTCGAAAAAATACAATTATTATATTATCGAATAAATGTCAAATCTCATCGCCACTTTAGGTATATGTGCACTTACTCTCTTTATGTGTATGTAGTATTGTCAAATAAACAAAAGTTCCAAAGTTCCAAAAAGGTCAAAAAAATGGTGTTTGTATTTCAGTGTCAGTGAGATTTACATCCTCATCATGACATGTATATAGTTTCACGTGGTTGTTAACTGCATGATAAAGGTTCTGTCTCAGTGATGTATCACTGGATAAGAAGGCAAATTCAAATAGAATTGGCTGCAAAAAGTTTTTCTCTTTTCTCTTCGTTGTCATGCATTGAAAAACAAAAATAAAATATCAAAGATGGCATTCTGCGCAATAATCCTCCCATTATGTGGTATTTTATGTCATTACGGCAAAGCAAAACAAACTGAGTTATTGGTTTTTTAATTTATTTTTTCTCTGTAAAGAGAGGTGATTTCTAAGTTTTGGCATAGATGCCGACAAGCTATCAAAGGTAAGCAAGGTTCACGTTCATATCATTGACCTTCAATTTTTCCTAAAATTCTAAGTTTAAGTGAAAGCAAGCAGTCTATCTCTGTTCAAAAAGTACTTTCAAACATTGTTTTTACTTTTTTTAACACACTTCAGATGTTAAAACGTTTTATTCAAGAAATTTATTGATCGGACCAACAATTTGAAACCTCACCAATTCATTTTATAAATCATTTTACTTTTTGTACTTATTTTCTCAGAGAAAAGTTTCGATCAGTTGTTGTGAGATCATGTTTTGTACGCTGATCGTATTCAAATGCAGTTTTCGTTGGAAATTTGACCAACCATGTGAGCCAACGCCTTCTTCTTATTCGAAACTTAGTTCTAAAACCTCCTTGAAGTCAACCCCGAAGTCAGCTAATAGAATTGTTATTATCATTATCTACTTATGATATAAGTTTAAATGCGTTTTTTTTCTTGAAATGAATAAATGCTTCGTTGAGTTTGATAAAGCAAAGCTGTCGAATCAACTAGTCTCCCTTTGTAAGGAAGGAAGGAAGGAAGCAAGGAAGCAAGGAAGGAAGGAAGGAAGGAAGGAAGGAAGGAAGGAAGGAAGGAAGGACGGCAAAGGAAGGAAGGAAGGAAGGAAGGAAGGAAGGAAGGAAGGAAGGAAGGAAGGAAGGAAGGACGGCAAAGGAAGGAAGGAAGGAAGGAAGGAAGGAAGGAAGGAAGGAAGGAAGGAAGGAAGGAAGGAAGGAAGGAAGGAAGGAAGGAAGGAAGGAAGGAAGGAAGGAAGGAAGGAAGGAAGGAAGGAAGGAAGGAAGGAAGGAAGGAAGGAAGGAAGGAAGGAATATTAAGAAAACATTCCGACTGGTGCGAATTATAAGGACTGAGCAAGACATTTTTTGAACACATTTGTATACTCTTGCAAAATCAAGAGGACTATAGTGTGATTCAGATTGTTCTCGGAAGCAGGTCAAAATCCTGGAGTCACGTATCCTCAAGTACATTATTAAGGCCTGAGGTTTTAAATTTTTTTCTCAGAAATGAAAAGTTGCCTTAAATGCGGTTCCAACGATTCCGGCTAAGCGATATATTTCGTCAAACTTAAAGGAACCTAGTATTGCTGAGCACATGTAAAATTATCGTATATCTAAAAGGTGCTGATTTCGAAAAGCGATCTTTTATTTTTGTAAAATGTATACTCAGCTCAATATAGCGAAATTTTTTTTTTCGGTTGGGTATCCTGTGGCGCGCGACGTAGGCCATGACGTCAGCTAATTCGTGGTATTCTGTGAATCGGAACATCTTCGAACTTTCTTGTACTTTCTTTGTACTTTCTTGCCGAAATCTCATTATTAAAGCTTAGGATTATTTTGGAGAACGTTGAAGCTACCATTCCAAAAAAAATTAATTTCAAAGTAATGAGATCAGGAGAGATAGTATTGACTTTCATGTCATTATTTTCTCCAGCAAATCTTAGACAGGTTACGCGGACAGGACATTTCGCGGAAAACGGGTTCACAACTTCTTACTGTTTTTATGGACACAACCATAATTTTTCATAAGAAGATTTTTCATTTCTGTTTTTTTCCTGTGACTTTGTTTTCTTTCTTTTCGCCATCAGTCAGTGTTGAAGCTCTTATCACTGTATCACAGCTTCGTTGGGCTGGGCATGTATGTCGAATGCCCAACAGTAGACTGCCAAAATCTGTGTTTTATTCAGAACTACAACAAGGCAAAAGAAGCCAAGGAGGACAAAAGCTGCGGTACAAAGATGTTTTAAAGCGCCACATGAAGAGATCAGGTATTTCACACGATACCTGGGAAGAGGATGCTCTCCAGAAAGTCAAATGGCGTGGACTACTAAAGAAAGCCTCAGCAGCCATAGAAGATATTCGTCAGGAAGAATACCAACGTGCACATGACCGCCATCACACAGTAGCTGTGTCAGGCTCTTTCCAGTGCAGCGGCTGTCAACGATCTTGCAGATCCCTTGCGGGTCTCAAAGCCCATATAAGATCCTGTCCAAAATAACTCAACTCAAGACTGTCGTCTTCGATAACGAAGGACAGCCCATATATATGGTTACGGACGAGACATCTTTTTCTTCTGGATTAAGATCATTATGCAGGTCATCAACATTTTTACCCGGCAATTCTCAATATGGAAAAATAGGGAACAATCGTAAATTACCCTCCTCCGTAACCTCGTTTTGGTGCTGTCAAAAGCCTCGTTTTCGCGTTGCTGCTCTATTGTTATCTATTGTTTTATGGAATTCATTGTCAACGTACTTTTGTGATGAGAGATGAGGGATATAATGAGTAATATGTCGGGACAAGAGGAGAAGCTTGATGTAAACTCGGGATGTACGGATTTTGGTGAAGTATAGAACAGAAAATGCCTTTCTGTGATTCGGCTAGCGTTGTGAATGTATTCAGCGGAAGCAGCGAGAAAATGGCCGTGATATATTTATTCTTGTTAAACGGACCGTGTTGGATAATAAATTTGACGTTTTCTTGAATATCTGAATCATTGCTTGGTAGTTCTGTCATTAACTTAGAGTTGGAAATTCCTGGATAAGAAATAAGAAAGGCAGTGGAGCATGAGTTTCAAGCTTTAAGGCTAACGCTCTTTGGGATTAAATCTTTAATGTACATACTGGTTTTTACCAACCTATGGATCAAATTTCAGGTACCATGTTTACGATCAATTGTTATCTGTTCACAAACCCATCCTGATGTATCTATTTGGCGTCTTGTTATTTGGTAAAATTAAGTCACGAAAAATACTATTTGCTTAAAAGTTCTAGCATTTATCTAGCATAATCATTACTAATCATTTAGATGGTTTCTATTTCATCTTTAAGCATAGTTAAGAACCATTTTCAAAAAAAAAAAGAAAAGAAAAGAAAAAAAAGAAAAGAAAAGAAAAGAAAAAAGAAAGACAAAAGAAAAGAAAAAAGAAAGAAAAAGAAAAGAAAAAAAAGATTCAGTTCCGCAAAATTGTCAATTCTTGTTACAGTAACAGTGTTAAGGGTGTACTGACATATAAAAACGGTCCGTTGCTAGGGAAATTTGAAAATTCTATAAAATGCCACCAAATAGGCCATTTGCATGATGCCGTCATTTGACTACAGCTACCAGAATGCTTTGCCCACTTTCTTTTGTAAATTAATTAGTACCAATTGTTTAACTATCCTCAAGAGGGAAAACAAATCTGAATAAGAAAGAAAATTCGTAAAGCATTCTGGTAGTTGTAGTCAAATGACGCCATCATGCAAATCGGCTATTGTCATATCGCTTTTATATTTTGTAGTTTGTCTTCCCTGAGGGAACTTTCGCATTTTATGACGCCATTGCATGACGTCATCATGTGACGTCATAGACACAGAAAAAAGCTATAATTTTTTTCAGCACTGTATATTTGAGAATTTCATTTCATTTACAAGCTTATTCCTTCCAGTGAAGGCAGGGTCAAATGCATTATTTTAATCTTGAGACCAAGGTGCATAGAATCGAGCATGGGTTTTAAGAATGGTTTCCAAATAAATATTTTAGGATTTTTTGAACGTCAAAAATGAGCGACTTATGCCAATAACTTTCGCATTTCTTAATTTTTCGCAAATCCCATGCTCGGCTTTGAAGAAAAGGCTGTAAAGAATATAAATATTGAAAAAACACTTCCTTTTGATAAAACCTGCCAAAGATTATAGCTTTTTAAAGAAACCGGAAGTAAAGTTTCCCGCGCATGCGCAATAAGAACGAAAATGAGTCCTTTTTGTCAGGTGTGCGTTGCTCTACCGGAAGTCAAATGATTCCCGCCAAAAACGCGCGCGCGTGTGCCTATTCAATTTTGCCGGCCAAAAGAAGACCCTATTTTGCATAGCAACCGTTGCACAGCAACAATATATGTCAGTACACCCTTAAGGAAAAGTACTAGATGGTCATTAATATTTCATGATACAGTGATGAAACTTTCAATTCAAGGTGGCTATAGTGTTCTAAAAACATAATGCTTACCATGTAGGAAAAAGAACAGTATGGTGTTTGTGTACAATCATATAGCCTGTAACATGATACAAGTTAGTTTTGCCTCCCTGATCTGAGACACCCGTTAAGCTTACGTGCGTGCTGACTCGGCAAATTGTGGTTAAGTTCAATTTGATTTTTCAAACATCAATTTGGTTTTATGAAGATTCATTCAACAGACTATGCAATCTAAAGAAATAACTTGTAGAACCTTCCTATAGATTTCTAGACTTGGCTAAGCTTATTAAGGCCTTCGATACTGAAAACCACCACATTCTCCTCTCAACTGAATTATATAAATATGATATCAGAAGATTGCCTCAACTGGTTTACTAGCTATCTTTCAATTCAAAACCAATGTACAAAAATCGGATATGCCAAATCAAGCCCACAGCAAATAAACATGGAGTTCTACAGGGTAGTATGCTTGGGCCTTTATTGTTTTCAGTACTGTACGTTAATGATTTCCAGATATTTCACAACAGATTAATCAAATTTTGCAGTGATCCAACAGTGAGTCGAGAGTGTCATGAATGATGATGTTGAAAATATATTGAGAAAACTCATGATATGATAATCAAATCTGCAAGAAGACAATGCCCCATGATTAAAGTCCCTTAATTTTGAACCAAAAGAATGAATCAAATACTTACGAGTCTATATAGACCAGTATTTGACTTAGGAGCATCAAACCAAATTTGTTCAAAGTAAGATTTCTAAGAACAGTGGAATAATTAATAAACTAAGACATTATGATAGTCCAGAAACACAATTTGTGCAATTTGCTATATTTACCAATTATTCTCAAAACTGGAGGAGAATTGCGGTAGAAGAAGATACAAGTAAAACAAAATCACATAGTAAGGATACTATTCTTTGCAACACTCTATGGTAAAAACACCTCAAATGCTTTACCTTTTATCAATCTCCTAGATCTGCTAACAGTCCAAAATATTTTCAAATTGAATTCTTTAAAATTTATCCACCTATGGCAAACAAATCAGCTACCATCTATTTTTGACGATTACTTTGATTTTGCAAAAAATAAACATAGATATAACACTAGGTATGCTGCAAATCAAAATCTTTACAAACAAAAATTCAGAACAAACTTAGGAAAACAAACCATTAGTGCTATAGCTTCTGACCTATGGAAAGAAATTCCAACCAATCTAAAAGAAATTAAGAACACCCATTTATTCAAAAATAAAATTAAGGCGGTCTTGTTACAGAGACAGCAAGCACAGCAATAACTGCTTGTTCAGTAATACATCTACTTTCTATTGATACCAATAATTACATTTTCATATATTATTATTATTATAATTATAATTATTATGTTATGATTAATAATTATAGTTATACTACAGGTAAATTGTATGTATGTACGTATATATTTATATTATTATAAGGATATCCATTTATTATACCTTTCGCTCGTGACAATTATAACATAAAATGACTAGTGGCTAACACGAAAACCCGCAGTTAATTTAGCCTCTAGGCATTCAAAAAAAGAAAACTCTCAAAATTACAAATAAAAAAATACACATACTATCTGTAACTAAACCTACCTATTGTAATTCTGTCAAAATGAAATCTGTACTGTAATGATGTTTGCAAAAATAAAATGTATTGTATTGTATGTATTGTATTGAATATGTACGGAGACGTGAAGCGTCCTAAAACCGCTATTATTCACCGACAGAGAAGAGAACTAAAAAAAGATCATTTAAGTGTTCTAGCGCTTTGCGCACTAATTGGGGGACACTGTACTCTCACACATACTACCTCTACATTAAATGTTTTGCAAATAATCACTCGACTCACGTGTTGATTTTTAGTATATACCAACTCCACAACCCAACACTTTAGGATTCATAAAACTACATTATTTTTACAAATGTCAAATTATTTTTGAAATAATAACAAAGCGTGACAAAGCGCGCGAAAGTTTATAAGCCTCGTTTGCAGACTCTCAAGGAACACGTTTGGTCTCTACAAATACTGCAATCTTTACCTATTTTAGCATGTTTCTTAGTACTTTTAAACACATTCTTGAATAGGGGACAACTTTAAAGGCCCACTTGGATGAAAATCGGTGAAAATTGGAAACTGATTATTTCTATATGAAGATTGACATAGTTAAATAACTAGCTAATTTCCGACAGAAAATCTACATTTTAAGGTAGTTCGGGACTCATGAATTTTTACGATAAACTTGCCTTCAAAATTCCTACAAAGAAAGAGGGGCATAGGAGGAAATAAAATGTAAAATAAAAATGGGGGGTCACCGAGGTCACTCTTGAGATATGAGGGGGGAGATGTGGGGTGTTTGGGGATCTTTTTACGAAAAATGGCCTCGCGATATCCGGTCAAATTATAAGAATTTTGGAACAACCAAATGTATTTAAAAGCAAACAAAATGATAGCCTGGGATGCAGAAAAACACTTGGAACTAAGTTGTTGCCGAACAATTTGCAAATAAGCGAAAGATCAACAATAATATGCGAAAAATGGCCTTCCAGAATACACGTTTTTGGAGGATCAGACAGAAAAATGATAAATTTACTCAAAATAGAAACGATAGAAGTATTCTTTTTTTTCTTTATACGAAAAGTTTATAAAATTATGAGCATAAATTATTCATAAAATCAGGGGGTCACCGTATTGTTTAAAGAGTTAGAGAAGAACAAAGGGTAAAAATCTTCGAAAACGAACACAAAAAATTAGCCATTTTAGCGTTGTTCTCTGCTCCTTTTCCACTCATAAAAATTCGCTAAATTTTATAGTTCGAACTTTTTCTCCTACTTTACACGGTGCACAACATGTTTTGATAAATTTGTTTGCAGAATCTGGTCGATAAAGTACTATTTTTCTTCCCCAAAAAACGAATTTCTTGGTTTTCAATCGCTGACTCACTAGTGCCCAGACTTCCCACGGACAAGCGAATGTTCTTTAATAAAAGTGCGCGCGCTCGAATGCGCGCGGAGATGCGCAGTAGCAAGGGTCCCGAACTACCTTAAGCTCATTATCATGGAGAAATTTTGGTTGAAACCTAAAAGAACAATAGGGTTGAGTAATCGACGTCATAGTGACGTCATTTACTCACAGTTTAGATGCTAATAACCTTGACAATTTGATCCGTTTCTTCTGGATGTAAAGAAAATATTGGTTTAATTCATGGTAATTTATTGGCACCGTGTACTTAGGTTTCACTAAGTTTCAAGTTATTTTCAATTTTCATTGAATTTGATCCAAGTGCTTCTTTAATCCTTGCAAACAAGTGTTCAAGAACGAAAGGCAAATTGGATCGATCAGAAACACTGGATTCGATGAACTTTTTCGCGAGAGATCGACTGTCATATACAGCTGCTCAAGTCTTACCTAAAAATGTTGTTTGATGGACAAACTTTTCAGTTCAGACTTTTTAAGGTCCTTTGGAAACGACTCTCTGGAAGAGCATGTAGTATGAAGAGACTTCCGTATTTTAAATAAAGTATTCATCCATTCATTCATTCATTGTTTGCCTCAGTAAATTCTGGAAAACTTGTGTTTATAATGGACAAAAGCCTAAAAGTCAATTATTATAAAATTGACTCCGCCTTGTTTTCGTATGAATGTTCTCTAAATTATCAAGATTTTCTAGTTACCTTTTATTTCTAAATCCATGTTGCTAAAAAACTATTTAGGAAATGAAAAAGCCGAGTGAATTTAACAGAAAATTTGCAAAATCTTTGAATCAATTGACATGATGACAACATGTGCAGTTTGTTTCTCTCTCAATACACTTCAAATACTCATTCAAACCGGATAAATGTCGAAGCTTTGTTTAGTTTTAGAAGACTGTTATGATTTTGTTTTGGTTTTTATATATATATATATATTTTTTTCGTTAAAAGAGACCATTTTGGTGAAAGCTCTATATCCCGAGCTTGGGAAGTAGATATGGTCTTACTATTCAAGATAGCGAGCCAATAAAATCGCTCGATCACTGCGAGGTTATAGAGTTGGTATGTACCGAAATTAAATATTTCAAACAAAGAATTATATATTTTTTTCAACGTAGCATATAGGTTGATCCATTCATTCATGACTGGTAAAAAAAGTTCATGCAATTATTTTTATTTTTATTTTTTCTTGTAGCCGTTGTCATTTAAACATGGAGAAGATTGTACGGGTAATCATCTTGATGATGGTTGTTTGTGGTGTTCAAGGTGCTGGTAAGTTCATGGCAAACCTTGTTCTCGTGCAATTAGAACGTCTAACGGGAAGCAAGGGCGGCCGAGTGGTGAGCTAAAGCGCCAGCTGTCAACTCCCGGACAATGCATCACATGTAGCTTGAGTTTCTTGTTCGTTCTCTCCCTTACTTCGAGGGTTTTTTCTCCGGGTACTCCGGTTTTTCCTCCCTCAGTAAAAACGAATTACTTTCGATCTAAGCTGTGCTCCGTGACAAGACATGGATCGTATGGTGGCTGCTATACGTGTGTGTATGTAAATGTATAACTGTCTCGTACGTAATGAAAGCGCCCTTGTATACCTTCGATCACATTGAGCTGCGCCCTTCGTAATTCAGCACTTGTGCTGTAAGGAAGGGCGATGAGCTACCCCAAATTTATTTATTTAGATTTAAGCTAAACAAGAGAGGTTCATTTACTTTTCTAATCAATCTACAGAGCAAGGGTTAAAGTAGCCCCCTGCCGGCGCACACGGGATTTCAGCATCCACATTTGTGGATGTAAAAACTACGGTCTTATTGCCAAAAATGTTTTCAGAACACAAATTTAAGAACAAATTAGAAAGGGTAGAACATTTTGGCACGAAAATGTTTCGTTAGTCACGACTTATTACCACGATTCCAAACTTCCTCGTTTACGTCCGGTTTTATTGACGACTCGTATTTCGCCGGGAGGAGTGTGGTTCGAAAGTCAGTGGCTCGTGTGGGTTCGCAACTAACGAGCTTACGTTCAGGTTTTAATGAGTCATCAATTACGTCATAATTATTACGTCATCGCGAGCAATGTTCTTGAATGTTCTTACAATTGATATCCACTAATTGCTGGCTTTCAATTGACGTCACGGCGGCCATCTTGGTTGAACTTCAACAAAAGATTGCTCATTAGTATCTCTTGTTCGTTCAACCAACATGGCTGCCACTCTTTTATATTTTGACTCTCAAGGGAATGATTGAAAACCAGCAATAGCTTAATTAATATAGAAATTACATTTTTCAATGAAACAGAAAATGTCACATTTGCACTTGATTCAGTTAAAAAAGTCGTGATGTCTGTATAGGTTTTCTCACTCGCCCGTTGGTCATGTCGAGAGTAAGTAAAAATTCTAGCTAGGGTAGTGGCCTAGCCCACTTTTTCTACGAAATCACATAATACTCATATAATACTAACTTTTGTAGTGTCCCTCTTAATTTTCAAAATGAAAGAAAAGCTAGTGATACTGTAACAATAGATATAAACCTACAAGAAAGAAACTGTTTCGTTAAATGTACATTTATTCATTTTATATCATGTTTCCCTTCAAGAATGGGAGCCTCTTGGCTGCTACAAAGATAGCAAGGAACCCAAGCGTGCAATGGAAAACTATTTCGCAACAGTACCTGGTAATATAAAAGGAAACGCCAAAGCTATGTTTGAGTATTGCCGTAAGGAAGCAGAAAAACAAGGCTATGATTACTTTGGTGTCCAGTACTGGCAAGAGTGCTGGGGTTCACGTAATGCCTATAAAACCTACGATACATATGGCTGTGCAGACAATTGTGAAAAGAAAGACAGTGAGAAATATGGTATTGGAACGGACTGGTCCAATTTTATGTATCATCTGATAAATGGTAAGTTGGTTATTTATGCAAAAAAACATTTTGAAACACGCAAACTATAATCGAAACCATTTTCAAAAACTTTTCCACTGTTCGATTCTTAGATGAATATTCAGCAAAACGGTATCAGGGATTTTATTTATTGGGCGGGTTCCGTTTTTTTGACGCATTTTGTCCACAATTTTGCGAAAAATAGCATTTTCAAATATAACCAAGAAAAAAATCCGCAAAAGGTAAAATATCAAAACCGCTAACACCGTTTTACTGGACATTTATCTCAGAATTGAACAGTGGAAAACGTAATTTTAAAATCAGATAAATTTATAGCCTCCTCCGCAGACAACTGTTAGCTTTTTCGCTGGGCCTCCTGTGTTAAAGACGCGTAGAAAGTCTTTTTTCTTCTCAAAATTTCGCACAGGAAGCCCAAAAGGTTGCCTGCGGAGGAGGCTAATAAATTTAAAGCCCTATGGTTTTGTTTTGAAATCTCAAAACAATTGGTTCTCTTTTAAAGCAAATACAATACAATACAATACAATACAATACAATACAATACAATACAATACAATACAATACAATACAATACAATACAATACAATACAATACAATACAATACAATACAATACAATACAATACAATACAATACAATACAATGATAAATACTCTTTATACAAAACTAGAGAAAAACCAACTTTATTATCGGTTACATTAAGGCGGTGTTACACGAGACGATTTTTAACGACGATTTTCCGCTGCAATAACTTGCAATACATGTTACACGAGACAACTTTTAGCGCAACTGTGATTCGAAATGAGACAGCAACGAGCATGTTACACGAGACGATTTGTCGCGCAACGATCGTAGCCTCGATTTCAGGGTAAAAACAAATGGAATTCTGGGAAGGCATTGCGCTAAAAATCGTCGTTGGACATGTTACACAACACAACTTGAGTGAAATTCGTCATTTTGCATTGCGAGTTTTTGACTTGGATTCAAAAACTCGCAACGCGTTGCTGCATTGAAAATTGCATGGAAAATCGTCCCAAGTGCCATGTTACACGGTTAATAATGCAATATGAAAACATTGAACGAATGGTAGCAAGATCTCGGAACAAAATGAATTTTCACAATAAAAAATGGAGCAAATTATCTTCAAACAGATCAACTTAGGTACTAATACGGCAAGGGAAGAAAATTAAGTGTATGTATGTGTGTGTTGATAAGTGTACGTAAAGTGTGTACTGTGTAAAGACTATTAAAAGTACCAAAATATGGACAGAAATAATAAAATAGGAATTTAGAGCTGGTTTAACTAACTATGAAATTTTGCAATATATATTAGTTAAAAAAAATCTCAATAGTAAATATTATATATGTTGTATGTAAAAAAATGTAAATGGAAACAAATTTGTAAGTGTCTTTATATAGCAATTTTGTATTTTAGTGTGCAATAAATAAATAAATCAAAAAACAAAAAACAAAAAAACAATACAATACAATGATTTTATTTGTACCTTTAAAAATAAAGAATTGAAATAAAAGACTGGATACGGGCCACCTGAGTAGATGAACTAAATTGAAATCCTGATGATGATTTGTTCAGTTGTATATATCATGAATTCTGACGAAACGCGAGCTTTTTCACTAGATGACACTGCGAACCTTTATATTCAAGATCACTTAGGGACGGTTATATAAACCTAAGTTTTACCAAACGTTTTATTCTATTATAACATAGACAAAAGATAGACATCGGTTAAGGTTTAAGCATCGTTGAAATAATTGGCCATAATGATGTCTGAATGTGATCTGATTTGTTTTGCAATTATTTGCCATTTGGAGAGGAATCTCATAAAAAACTTGGCAACAAATAATATTTGTTCACTTAAGCCTGGTTTTCACTAGCGACGCAAGCACAAGCGCAAGCAACATACGCAGACTCAGTACTGCATTTATCACCGAGGTGTGAGAAAAGACAAGCACCGCTAATGAGCAGTACCCTACTGAGTCTGCGTATGTTGCTTGCGCTTATGCTTGCGTCGCTAGTGAAAACCAGCTAAGAATGCCGTCAAGAAACCTATCAAAAATCACATTTTCTTCATTAGAATGGTCTGCTTGTGAATACAAAGAATGTGGAGATGGAATAAAATGGAAGCTTACTTTTGAAAAAGATACTCGTGAAGCATGTCCTCCATACAACTTGAAGATCAAGACTTCAAACATCAAAAAAATTTGCCCAGCTAAGAAACCTTGTCCAGGTTTGTAACATTAGAAAACATTAAAGTACCATTGGATAATAACAACTGATTTTTACTACCGTTCGCTCAAACCCCATTGTGTCATTACACCATAACTGCCAGGATCGTTAAAACACTTAAAACTAAGAACACAGTTAAAATCTTCCTATGTCAAATGTTACGAGAACGCTGTTCCATTAGCAAAAATTAGAAAGTGAAAGTAAAGGGTACCAACTATTAAACAAGCTTAAGTATTAGATGTACAAAATATTATCAAGCACCGCCAGGCATCGTTGGGTCTCCAACACTTCCAAATACATTTTGCAGTCAGTCATGAACTAAAAAAAGTGAATTAATATGTTGGATTTCCTGGCTTACGATTTGATTAAAGTGCAAATAATGTTGGCTTTCCATTACGATTTCAGTGACGCCCAAACCTACAGTGAAACCCAAACCTTGTCAACAGAAGACCACGAGTGGTAAGTGTTGTGTGTTCCCATTCACTTACCAAGGTGTTAAATACTACAAGTGTACGACTAAAAACCATCCTAAACCATGGTGCTCCCTTACTGCTGTTTACAGTGGAAAATGGGGAGATTGTGAAGGTGAGTTGGGCGTATGTCTTGATTTTCAAGCAAAGATTCATTGATAAAAGTGCAAATGAATGTTGGCTTCCACTTACGATTTCAGTGACGCCCAAACCTACAGTGAAACCCAAACCTTGTCAACAGAAGACCACGAGTGGTAAGTGTTGTGTGTTCCCATTCACTTACCAAGGTGTTAAATACTACAAGTGTACGATTAAAAACCATCCTAAACCATGGTGCTCCCTTACTGCTGTTTACAGTGGAAAATGGGGAGATTGTGAAGGTGAGTTGGGCGTATGTCTTGATTTTCAAGCAAAGATTCATTGATAAAAGTGCAAATGAATGTTGGCTTTCCCTTATGATTTCAGTGACGCCCAAACCTACAGTGAAACCCAAACCTTGTCAACAAAAGACCACGAGTGGCAAGTGTTGTGTGTTCCCATTCACTTACAAAGGTGTCAAATACTACAAGTGCACACCAAAAGATCACAGCAAACCATGGTGCTCCCTTACTGCTACTTACAAGGGAAGCTGGGGTAATTGTCAAGGTAAGAAGAGAGAGTAGTCTTGATAGTGCAGCCACGATTCGTCGATAAAAACTTACGCCAATGAATGTTGGCTTTCCCTTATGATTTCAGTGACGCCCAAACCTACAGTGAAACCCAAACCTTGTCAACAGAAGACCACGAGTGGTAAGTGTTGTGTGTTCCCATTCACTTACCAAGGTGTTAAATACTACAAGTGCACAAGTAAAAACCATCATAAAGCATGGTGCTCCCTTACTGCTGTTTACAGTGGAAAATGGGGAGATTGTGAAGGTGAGTTGGGCGTATGTCTTGATTTTCAAGCAAAGATTCATTGATAAAAGTGCAAATGAATGTTGGCGTTCCCTTATGATTTCAGTGACGCCCAAACCTACAGTGAAACCCAAGCCTTGTCAACAGAAGACCACGAGTGGCAAATGTTGTGTGTTCCCATTCACTTACAAAGGTGTCAAATACTACAAGTGTACAACTAAAGATAGTAGCAAGCCATGGTGCTCCCTTACTGCTACTTACAAGGGAAGCTGGGGAACATGTCAAGGTAAGATGGGAGAGCAGTCTTAATTAGGCAGCAACAATTTGTCGATGAAAGTGGAAATGAATGTTGCCTTTCCCTTACGATTTCAGTGGCGCCCAAACCTTCAGTGAATCCCAGGCCTTGTAAACAGAAGACTACAGCTGGCAAGTGTTGTGTGTTCCCATTTACTTACCAAGGTGTTAAATACTACAAGTGTACGATTAAAAACCATCCTAAACCATGGTGCTCCCTTACTGCTGTTTACAGTGGAAAATGGGGAGATTGTGAAGGTGAGTTGGGCGTATGTCTTGATTTTCAAGCAAAGATTCATTGATAAAAGTGCAAATGAATGTTGGCTTTCCCTTATGATTTCAGTGACGCCCAAACCTACAGTGAAACCCAAACCTTGTCAACAGAAGACCACGAGTGGTAAGTGTTGTGTGTTCCCATTCACTTACAAAGGTGTCAAATACTACAAGTGCACACCAAAAGATCACAGCAAACCATGGTGCTCCCTTACTGCTACTTACAAGGGAAGCTGGGGTAATTGTCAAGGTAAGAAGAGAGAGTAGTCTTGATAGTGCAGCCACGATTCGTCGATAAAAACTTACGCCAATGAATGTTGGCTTTCCCTTATGATTTCAGTGACGCCCAAACCTACAGTGAAACCCAAACCTTGTCAACAGAAGACCACGAGTGGTAAGTGTTGTGTGTTCCCATTCACTTACCAAGGTGTTAAATACTACAAGTGCACAAGTAAAAACCATCATAAAGCATGGTGCTCCCTTACTGCTGTTTACAGTGGAAAATGGGGAGATTGTGAAGGTGAGTTGGGCGTATGTCTTGATTTTCAAGCAAAGATTCATTGATAAAAGTGCAAATGAATGTTGGCTTTCCCTTATGATTTCAGTGACGCCCAAACCTACAGTGAAACCCAAGCCTTGTCAACAGAAGACCACGAGTGGCAAATGTTGTGTGTTCCCATTCACTTACAAAGGTGTCAAATACTACAAGTGCACAAGTAAAAACCATCATCAACCATGGTGCTCTCTCACTGCTACTTACACTGGAAGATGGGGACATTGTCAAAGTTAGTTGGAAGCATTTTTTTGACATTGCAATGCAAAAGTAAAAGTAGGATATATTATTTTTTTTAATTTTTAAAGTAGTTTTATTTTCATTTTTGATTTGGATAAGATACTATATGGAAGATATTTTTCTTTCGAATGCAGTGACTAAACAAGAAACCTTGATCTACAATATCAAAAAATAATTGAGCTGTGACTTGCTATGATCAATCACAATGATGCAATGGTGCAATCAATGTATCATTGAATATAAATGCGTGTCTTTCAGTCCCTTTTAAAAAGACTCGAATCTCCTATGTCAGCCATGGATGAGCTGGATCAATTTCAGCGTTTACGTTGTTCAAACATTAGTGTTATGCAAGGCTGATATTATTATTTAATATATAAAAGAATACACAGTTTGCACAAATTTATCAAGGAAACACTTATTCTGTTGTTACGCTTCATAGAGCCATGCAGCATTGATAACATTGTCCAGTTTGTCCTTGATGCACTGCCCAAAGGAAGCGTACAAGTTAACAATCACCTTGTTGGAGCACTCTTCCAAGTTATCAAAAGTAAGATTAATGAGAACTGGCATGTATTCTTAGTTCCTTTTGCTTTAACAAACTTTGTATGTTGTTTTTGTTACAACAGGTATGGGCGCTGCAAACGGGATTTCGAAAGACATAAAGATCGACAAAGAAATGCTTATTAAAAGAATTGAAGTCGCGATGAATCACAAGGGTTATATCTATGCACGAACTATGTTGGGCTTCATCTTGGAAAAGGAAGAGGACTGTCAAAATACTGGAAATAAGATCATCAAACAAATCAAAAATGTACTTGGAGATGAAAAATTTAAGGTATAGTATTTTGCAAAGTTTATGGTGAAGTTGTTATACAGTTTGTAGTCAAGATTTGGAAATTTTTCTCTGCTCAATTCTATGCTAGCTAGAAGGTTATCTCGGCGGGAAATTGGGACAAGATGCGCACTTGCTTAGAAAATGTTTTCCCTAGCTGTTTCAGACGCAAAAGGTGGTTTTCGTTTTTAATTCTGAATCGGGTTTCTTTGTTATTTTCACCTTGATATCCTAGAAAGGCTTCCAAAGTTTGGAATCAGTTACGGATTCACAATGAAATTGGGAAAATAAATCCGAATTAAAACGTTAGGAGATGTTGAAAATCAAGCTGGCGGATCCAAGGGGAGGGTTTAGGGGGTTGCAACCCCCACTATGAAAATGAAAAAATGATGGCCAACTAGAATTAGGCTCTATTTTTGCTTTCACTGCCATCATATAACCCCCTGTTTGGGATGCGCATACATAAACCTAGATCCGCCCCTGAAAATAATAAAAAAATTCGTATGGTTATAGTCTGGCATTAAAACCAAACAACACGTCTGTGCGATTGCCGGCTGATTTAGAGTTTGAAATTCTCCCCAAACACTGCAAACATTGCTGAAACATATGTATGGCTTTGTCTGCAAAATAAAACCGGGTGGATTTTTTATCGGATTCGTACGTTCATAAATTTGTTACAGATCCGGAACATTTATATATCAGAGGCATCGAAGATATCTTGATAGCTTCCTATATAATTTTTTTCCTGATTCCCAACACCATCAGGGCTTCACGAAAAAAGGAAACCTTTCCCATAATTGCTTCCTTGTCGTTTTTCATTTTCTTTATATATATAAATAATACATATGTACAATTTGCATGAAAATTCGACGATGTTTTTATTCTTTGAACAGGATTTCCTTGCTGTTGATGGTGATGTTTCACTCGTTTTTGTTGTTGACACAACTGGAAGTATGAAGGAAGAAATCGCCCAGGCTAAGGCTATTGCCAGGGCTATTGCGGGGTACAAGAGAAAAGGCAAAGTGGACTACATTCTATCTCCTTATAACGATCCAGGTACAAAATCAAAAGAGAATTACAGACTTATTTCTTTGCGAGGATTGCTTGTTGGGAGTTTTGCCTTCTTGCTGCAGCTAAACAACAGTTGATTTCTCGCAACATATTATTTTTTTATCGGGTATCAAATCAGTTAGCTGCTTTCATTTATTATATTTTATCCACTAATTAATGATCTAGGTGGTTTGTAATTTTTTGCTGTTTACTCACACTTCTGTCACAAAATATAGTATTTGAAGCAAATATATATTTTATATATTATTTTAAAGTAAACTTTTAGAGAGTTAATCAATTGACCTTCCTGAGGTGTCTCAGCTTAAGATCAGCAGGATGAATTAGACCTTACCATATTTATTATTCGATTGAAATAGAATTCGAAAATAATATTAATTAACGGTCGAAAGACCAGAAAACAAAGTTGTGCATCGATGACCATAGTGATTGTCACAGAAAGTCAAAACTGGCTTACATCCCAAATCCAAAGCATTTCAAGTTAAACATATACCTCATTATGAGTCAATTTTTTTTTTTTTTTTTTTTCTGGTTTAGGTTCTGGACCTGTCCGTAAATACAACTACAAAAGTCGCGCAAACTTTGAATCGCTCATTCGTTCTCTAAGAGCTGGGGGTGGAGGTGATTGTCCAGAATTGACTTTCAACGGAATCATTGATGCTATCAAGATTGGAGAACCACTACCAGGCTCTCCCATGTACGTATTCACCGACGCTCCACCAAAGGCCAGAGGCGAATACAACAGGGACAATGCCATTGGATACGCTTTGGACTACATGATGCCAGTTCACTTCTTCTTCAGCAGATGGGGATGTGGAAATCTTGGAAATAATTCTGACTACAAAGCCATCATGGAAGACACTGGTGGTCTGGCTCTGTTCTTTGGCAAAGCCTCAGACATGAGCAGTGCTGATGCCTTGGTGAAAGCAGATCTTGATGGATCCACCATCATTTCATCTGGTGGCAGTGGCAGTGGACGACGTCGCAGAGATCTTTTCAACTTGTGGAAGCGAGCTTCATCTGATGTTAGTTTCCCTGTTGACGAGAGTGTCTCAAAGCTGATCATTTCAGTGTCAGCAGCTTCCAACTACAACGAGGTCACCCTGGTTGATGGTAGTGGTAGGAATATTGCTCACAAAATGAACATGAATAACAGAAAACTGTGGATGATAGACGTTCCATCCAAGGGGATGTGGAGATTGGTAGTACCTTCCAATGTTCATGGTTTTTCTTATCAGGTATAATGATAATAATAGACAACAAATACATCACAATAGTCCAGTTTCCATTAGAGACCGCTGAGCTTCTTGACAAAAGGAGCATTTATACAGGGATAGCCTCCTTTTCAAAAAAGACCCATGGGATTTAAATCAATTTCTGTGTTGTTCTTAGTCACAATATGTTGCTTTTCTCGCTGGTATTTTATAATAATTTACCTTGACTCGAGCCTAACCCTGCGCCAGTGCGTCTGTTGCCTAAATTTTACTGACAGCGTTAAGAACAAACTCGATAAAGGGCTATTATAACAACTGTACCCAAAGGATTCCTTAAAAAAACAAACATGAACAAACATACGTAGTGACAATGATGCGAACGATCCTTGACAGGATTCAAAAGTTGCTATACAGATATGACCACGTTGCCTTGCCGATTTCAGGTGAAAGCCAGTGCCATATCAAACATCAAGTTCGACCATTTGTTCGTTAGGACCATCAAGTCATCAAAACTGGTTGTTCCAATTTCCAACCCTCTAATCGGTAAGTAGAAAATTAAAGTGTTTGCAAAGAAACCAGCTTGAATCGTATTGAATTGTTCATTCTTGTTTAAGGCGAAAAGGCAAACCTCCAGGTTATCATCCCAGAAGCTTCACGTCTTAACAAGGCCTCTCTGCGACTCGACCTCGTCGATGAAAGTGGGAAAAGTGTAAAGAGCCTGTCAATGAAAGACGAAATGGCGACTTTCGACCTTCCCTCTCCCAAGTCTTTCAAAGTACGTTTATCTGGTAAGACTCACAGCGGCAACGCCTTTCAAAGACTGTCACGTAAAGAAGTGAAGCCATCAGAAGCCATCATCCGTACTAAGATCACGTCCAGCGTTTTGACTATCAAGAGAAATGTCAAGTCTTCCTTCCAAGCTGCTATTGACTATTCTGGCTCAGTAAGCAAGACCTTCTCCATCAAAGCATCTGTCGTACCTCCAAGCGTTGCAGTGTCATTTGCACAAAGTTCTATTACAGTAACCAATGCAAAACCTGGTGATTTGACTGTGCACTTGACTGCACCCTCCTCTGCACCAGCGGGAATAGTTGTCAAGGTTCATATCACAGCAATTAGTGGTCGCATCAAACTAAACCTGATGGCTCACGTAATGGTCCAGTGAAGCCATGTCAATTCCATAACTGAATCATATAAACAGGCTAATGATTACAAGGAATACATCTCGTACGTATACAGGATAGTTTTAGGGGTATTAATAAGGGATTCAGTGCAAACAGGATTGTTGAAGGGGTTTTTCTTTATGATGACTACTTTCTTCACTTGTAAGTTGAGGAAGCTATGAGTAGATTAAATAACATTGAATCATGAATGTTCTTGTTTTTTTACGTTAATCATTTTTAATGAATATTTGATGGAAGAGAAAAAAACGAGGGGGATATACTACTGAAGGTTTTCTTTTGTTCTTGTTATCTTTGTCATCTATACCATTTTGGAACTGACACAATGATATATCTACGTCTACACTAAGTTCTACTTCTAGTTAGGAAGCTCGTCTTACCAACTCTAACTTTTTTGATCACCATACACATTCCGTTAACATCCATCTTTCAGGGTTTGAAGTGTCCCCTTTCCCTGCCGGCTATAAGACACTTGAATAGGTTTCCTGTGCTTAGATATTAAGTCTGGGTTCCTTTTATTTCTTTGCTTGTTTGCTTGTTTTTCGTTCATTCATTCAATACTTCTTGCGTTCACCGTAACGATCACGAACCCTGGTCATATTGGTCTCCTTTGTATCCTATATTAGTTTTGTTCCAATTCCTCTGTGGTCTATTCCCATAAGCCAATAGGAACAAGACTAATAACGCCTGTCAAGGAGATTATCGTCATCTGGTTCAATGTCCATAGTCACGATTTACCATCGGAGCAAGTAATTTGCACTTCAATAGACTGCCCCCTACTCCCCCTGACGAAGATGTGAATTCCTGAAATTCACATATATATTGTTTGACAGGTTTCACTTCAGAGATTTGTTTCAGCATAGATTTTGGCACTTTATAAACACTATAATTAAAATTGCTTATACTATGTAACGATTAGTCTGGTCGGCGATCGGTTGTATGCTTTTACCAAGCACACATGAAATCACATGTTTCGAATTTCAACAATTTCTTTTAACAAAATTTTGATCTTGAGTGGACGGTTCTGAAATAGTGGGGTCGAGTTTTATACCCTGGGTACCAGAGGCCCGAGAGGGATTGGGGAGGAGAAAAAGAGGGGGAGGGGGAGGGTACGAGTTTTATTGCAATTACCTAAATTTAAACAAAACGGCTATTACAAAAACCAATTTGCAACTTGATAATAAGGCATATAAGTTCCCAATGAACATTTTATTGAAATTGCACGCGATTCTAAAACGTTATGACCAAAAGTCTGTAGTTTCAGTACGTTGAATGCATCTTGAATTTCTGATGAGTCACCTTAACGCTAACTGATGTTGTACAATTTCCCCTTTTCTTGATCTTCTTATTTTTGTCCTTGTCGACATAGTTGACACGGGAGCTCAATCGTGCAAACTTTACAAATGATTTTAACAAAATTCCTACTGAATATAAATAAGGCTTGGTATACAGATATTCGATAGGAATTTTTAAAACTATATGCCATTGTCAGGGATACTATACTTATTTATTCCAGTAATAATGGATATTGAACTACGCTAGCAAAAAGACGGCTAAGACAAACAAAAATCATATCATTCTTATGGAAACTCCTTCCATTCTGAGCTATTTCAATAAAGTATTTATTGTTAAGTGTTTAATTCGTCTAGCCGTTTTGTTAATTGCTTGAGTCGCTAACTCAATATATTGCAGTCGTTATTGAAAAATAAATTATTTACCTTCATAACGGTTATCCATGGTTGCCGGTTTGTTGTAATTTTTAATGTATAGACATGCATTTTGTATTTTTCCCAAATTAAAGATAACCTTTTTATCTAATATATCTGCTAAACAAAATAAACAGGGCCCTACTAAGGAGTTTTTCATTAAAACGTTTCACGAAATTCATTTATTTGCAGATTTCTCGGAGCAAAAATAAATGCATTGACAGCTATAGTATTCAGTCGAATGATTTTAGTATGATCCTAATATGTTTGTTTATTCTGATTCTAATTTATTTATTCTACTTGAATTCATTGTCGCTTTCGGATGAAATATCGATATCTAGTAGTGCTATAGTTTCTGCTGAAATGTTTTTCGAATCATAAATGTTTTCTTTTTTAAACTTTCCTAGAGTTATTGTAAATTCGTGTTCATCTATTAATTCTATTTATATTTTCATTAAAACGCATAACGAACATTGATTTCCAAAAACATTAGCAACAATAGTTAAACTGACAGTTCTAGTATTCAATTGAATATGATTATAGTATGATCCTAAAATGTTTTTTTACTCTTATTCTTATGCTTATTTGTTTATTCTGCTCGATGTCGCTTTCGCCGGATAAAATACGTCGATATTTACTGCCACAGTTTCTGCTAAAATGTGTTTCCAATCATAAATATATATTCTCTTCTTTTAAACTTCCATATATTATAAATTTATTATAATCTATTAATTTCATTTAAATTAAATATTTGTCACAAATAGGATGTTTATGTTTTCTTGCCGATTTTAGTATGTTAATAGTTAATTGTCCAGGTGCCAAGTCACGTTGATTCTTACATTTTAGACAACACGGCCTGTGTCTTCAATCTGGTTATTGAGATAATAGTTATGTAACTCTCCATATATGGTTTATCGACATCGTATGATGGAAAGGACCAATCAGGAGGCTTGGGCTGGTCCCATTAAAGTGCCTATCACCCATTTTTTTAATTTTCAAACTCAGTTCTTGGTAGAGAGCATAGTGTAGATCGTTATATCTTGTTTTTCTTCAATCCACATTTTTTGAGATATAAAGATTTCAAATGTCAAAATGCAAATTTGATGAATGAGGAGGAGTAATCATATATTATACAAAAACAAGATAATTTAAATTACTTGTATTTTTTCATTTCTAACTCATTTCCATTGGTAAAGCCGGTTGTTTAGTAAAAATTCTAGCTCTCGAATTGAAGACCTATTTTTGTAAAACTCATGCATGAGAAGTTTGCAGTGTTGCCTCCTCTAACGCCATGAAATTTGCATTTTTGACATTTGAAACCTTCATATCTCAGAAATTACGGGGTAAGGAAAGCCAGGATAAAAACATCTTTACTATGCATATGCTCTCTAAAAAGAACTGAGTTTGAAAATAAAAAAATATGGGTGACAGGAGCTTGAAGGACCCCCTTTGCTAGGTGTACAGCACCATTCTGACTTGACGTCTGACGGGTTCACGCTAGTCTCAAAGCCCGCCTCCTCCCTGCGCCTTTCCACGATATTTAGAAGAGTTTTAACGGGCGTGTTTTTGCCCTCATCTTTTCTGGCCAGATAGGATATGTAATTATATGTGATTTGTTAATAACTGATATTTTTATAATTTCTATTAAAAGCTGCTTTGGTGTTTCCCCCATAGCCAATTAACTCCATGAAAAGTGTAATTTCGTGTCGGCAGTCCAGCAAACGAGCTCCCTAAATGTAGCACCGAATAAGCTTTCGGTGATGTAGACAATGATCTGATAACCGAAGGCATGAAACATAAATGAATATTTTGACTTGTCTTTCGCGTTAATTTTCTTTAATTTTACTTGTATTTTTGCTTTCTTCTGTCGCGTTAACGTAAGTCGCGCCAATTTCGAATTCCAAAACGCGGCTTAATTTATGAAGCGGTTTTTTTATTATAGTAAAGATATTGCATTTTTTAAATATAACATTGTCATAAGACAGCTGCCTTCTCAGGTTTTGTCTTAGTTGTCGACAGCTATCGAAGGGGCAAGGTAAGCAAGATAGTTCTAGAATCATGTGTTCCAATCCGTGTTGCATACAAACTTCTGCAACCGTTGGGAAAAGCGGAAAGACGCCTTAATGCGATGTAGGGTATGTTACACGCTGCTGCGGTTTGTGCAACTTGTTTTGAAACGCCAGTACGAAACTATTAGATTAACTCGATCGAAAAAAAGATTAACAAGTTTTTGTAGCACTTTATTGTTGTTTGTCGCGTTGGCCAACGCCTTCTTCTTTTGAATACCTAGCTGTTGGAATTAGCCAACTGGAGTCATTAGATTTTGGACATTTTTAAAGTATTGAGATTAACCAAATCTGTAGTTGAAGCTTTCGCCTATGAGAATAAAATGAAGGAACAAAAAAAGAGAAACAAAAGAAAAAAGGAAAAAAGAAAGAATGAATGAATGAATGAATGAATGAATATATGAAAGAAAAAAGCAAAATAGACACACAGAAAGAAAAGAAACAAAGAAAAGAAAGAAGGAAAAATGCAAGAAAGAAAGAAAAAATCGAAAGAAAGAAAGAGAGAGAGAGAAAGAAAGAAAGAAAAAAGAAAGAAGGGAAATCAAGAAGGAAGTTATCGAACATTCACGTTTACTATTACTCTTTCTTGTAGTCGTTGTCACAACATGGAGAAGATTATACTGATAATCGTCTTGATGCAAGCTATTTGCGGCGGTCAGGGTGCTGGTAAGCTTACCATTCGACTTGATTTCATGTCTATTTGAAGTCATTTGGACAGGTTTTAGGGCTAAGACGTCTAAAAATCAAATTATAATCCCATGAACTGCTTTGGTCCCGAACGTCGGGCTAGTATATAAGATCAGTAATATAGCCTGTAACTTATTGCCTGGATCAGTTTCTTTAGATTCAGCAATTCGTTTTCTTAATAATTTTAAAGAATGGGTGCCTCTTGGCTGCTACAAAGATAACAGGAAACCAAGCCGTGCAATGCCACATTATTTCGGAACAGTTCCTGGTAATATAAAAGGAAACGCCAAAGCTATGTTTGAGTTTTGCCGTAAGGAAGCAGAAAAACAAGGCTATGATTACTTTGGTGTCCAGTACTGGCAAGAGTGCTGGGGTTCACATGATGCCTATAAGACCTACGACAAATATGGCTGTGCCAAAAATTGTGAAAAGAAAGACGGTGAGAAATATGGTATTGGAAAACACTGGTCCAATTTTATGTATCATCTAAAAAGCGGTAAGTCGATCATGCCTGCCAAAGGCAACAAATATTGATGATTGATTGCAACTGAGTACTTAAATCGAATGAATCATCTCTCTATATAATATTGATCGGTGAAATCGAAATTTACGAAGATGGAAGTCCAATGTCCTTATGGAAGATTAACGTATTTCCTTTCAGATTGGACAGCCTGCCACTATAAAGAGTGTGGAAAGGGAGAAAAATTAAAGCTTACTTTTGGAAAAGACACTCGTGAAGGATGTCCTGAATACAACGTGAAGATCAAGACTTCGTCCATTAAAGCAGCGTGTCCGGCCAAGAAACTTTGCCCAGGTTTGTAGTCAAAATTAGAAGATTGCACGGTTGCTGCCGTCTCGTTGGTTTTATTGATCGTTTTTTTTACGTACTCAGTTGAATGATCAAGACATTTTGCAACTGAGAATCTTCTTCAAATTTAGCAGATCATGTTTATTTGCCTATCGTTTTTTCTCTTTATTTCTTTTTGTAGTGAATGGTGGATGGAGTAAATTCTCTCACTGGTCAAAGTGCAGTAAGACATGTGGTGGTGGAACTCAAAAGAGAACTCGCACATGTACCAACCCTAAACCAGCTCACGGTGGAAAGAGCTGTGAGGGACCTGCAGAAGAAACAAGGAAATGCAATGATAAACCATGTGCAGGTCTGTTCATTGTTTGAATTTTATTGATTTGATAGTGTAATACCTATATCAAAGAATTCATGCACGTACAGTGTCCAACTCCTTGGATGAAGGTACATTTGAATTCTCAGGAAAATCATCAAACCATTCTGTAGCAATTGATATATCGTTCCTTACATTTAGCCAAAGTTGATAGAGCGAACTGGTACGTTGGAAACCCACTGTTGTATAATTTCGCTCATTTTTTTTAAACCGTGATCATCCACAAAATAAAAGCATTCCTATCAGGCAATAAGGAGGGTCTGAATGGGGGGATCACCATATCGGTTAACAGCTAAATTTTCCATTATTTGTTAAATATTATCAGTTAAATATTTGGACCTTTCACAGTTATCAGTTAAACTCGTGTTAATAATCAAAAGAAACTAATTTCTTAAGATTATATATATAAATAGAATAGATATTAGGGCAAACACTGGTACCAATTTTGAGTATGTGGAGTGTTCTTCTTTCCTTGAGAGAAAATAGCCTGTGGTAATTCATCACTTACTACATTGTACAACTATACTTCTACCATGGCATGGTTATTCTTGTACAAGTCGGACAAGAATACTTAGGTTCAATTTTCGTCAAGCCAAGGGCAGCGCCGAAAATTATTTTTTGTATTAAGAGTGAATAAAACACAACACAAATTCGATTTGGTTCGACATAGTATTTAATAATTAATTTAGTATCCGAGCTACATGCAGGTTTTCATTATCACATTGACCTTCCTGCAGTAGGCTTTTCGCGATTGTGCTGGCATAATTCTTGGCATAATTTGGATAAAAGAGCATAATTTTTGCCAATCCGGTTTTCGCGATTGTGCTGGCATAATTCTTGGCATAATTTGGAAAAGAGCATAATTTTAGCCGAATTAATTCATCAAATGAACAGTGCTAGCATAATATAGGATGAATAAGCCCCTCAGGGATATTTTGGTCCGTATTTTACTGCGGAGGAGTTTTTGGAAAAGTATGTACAGTAGATTCTAGGCCCAGCGCTCTCCTAAATCAAGATGACTGCACATACACCCATTGGGCTTATTTTCAAATCGCTGTAATTGTACTCGCACGATTTTGCTCAAAATCACTACAAATGAAAACTCATCAAGTTAGTTGGTAAGCTTTGTTTTGTCATTGTTAGAGTGCTTACAATATATCCGTGCAAAACTTTGTAAGAAATTGCACTAATTAAACAATAGAAAACAAAGGATTTCGCGCTATTTAGTACAATTTAGTTCGCTAACTTTTTCACGGATATAGAGTGATTCTAAAACAGAATTTAATTGATGCTGGTTTTCTTCAGAAATGCAAATCACAGTTAACAGTTATTTCATTAGTATCAGTCTACAGCTTTGAAAAATAAAAATTCTCAGTTAACAGTTAATTTAAAAGCCGTTTCTCAGTTAACAGTTAACCCCATTCAGAGCCTCAATTAGCCAATGAGAATTTTGGGGTCAGATCAATCTAGCATGGTAAATAATAGCAGAACAAAATATTTACCAACGTCCAGAATTTACTCAACATTCATGTTTGCTCCTTTGTCAGTATCTTTAAAGTTTCTGAGTTTCCTAATTAACCATTCCGCTCTTTAGCAGTTCGAGTTCATTTGCCCCTCATTTTTTCTCTTTATAGTGAATGGTGGATGGAGTAAATTCTCTGACTGGTCAAAGTGCAGTAAGACATGTGGTGGTGGAATTCAAAAGAGAACTCGCACATGTACCAACCCAAAACCAGCTCACGGTGGAAAAAGCTGTGAGGGACATGCAGAAGAAACAAGGAAATGCAATAATAAACCATGTGCAGGTCTGTTCAATGTTTGACTTCTATTTGTTAGCGACATACTTTTAACTGTAATATACTTATATCAAAGGTTGGGACAAAACAGGGTGCCTCATAATGTCGAGTCTTCCCTCTAATTGAACTAATACCTTTCATGACAATTATTAACACTTGAAGCGCAGATTTGACCTAATTAATTGGTGGTTAATTCATGTAAACTCTCATTAGCCAATGAGAACTTTGGGATCTGATCAATCTTGCATGGTAAATGATAGCAGAACAAAATATTTACCAACGTCCAGAATTTACTCAACATTCATGTTTGCTCCTTTGTCAGTATCTTTAACGTTTGCTGAGTTTCCTAATTAACCATTCCGCTCTTTAGCAGTTCGAGTTCATTTGCCCCTCATTTGTTTTCTTTATAGTGAATGGTGGATGGAGTAAATTCTCTGACTGGTCAAAGTGCAGCAAGACATGTGGTGGTGGAATTCAAAAGAGAACTCGCACATGTACCAACCCAAAACCAGCTCACGGTGGAAAAAGCTGTGAGGGACCTGCAGAAGAAACAAGGAAATGCAATAATAAACCATGTGCAGGTCCGTTCAATGTTTGACTTTTATTTCTTAGCGACATACTTTTAACTGTAATATACTTATATCAAAGGTTGGGACAAAACAGGGTGCCTCATAATGTCGAGTCTTCACTCTAACTTAACTAATAGCTTTCAATTATTAACACTTGAAGCGCAGATTTGACCTAATTAATTGGTGGTTAATTCATGTAAACTCTCATTAGCCAATGAGAACTTTGGGGTCAGATCAATCTAGCATGGTAAATGATATCAGAACAAAATATTTACCAACGTCCAGAATTAACTCAACATTCATGTTTATAGGAGGCAGCATGGCCGAGTGGTCAGAGCGTTGGTCTCGCAATCTGGCGGTCCCAGGTTCGATTCCCGCTCTTGCCACTAGCTGAGACTGAATTTGTTCCGATTTCGATTAGTTCAAATTCAGTTTCTCGGCCATGCTTGTAATATAGCCCACTGGTTTGCCTCCTTGCCAGTTGGGATTCTTAATCCATTTATTAAATGTTTATGTTTAAAACTCTTAGAAAATGACGCCTGATGGCGTCGAAACGTCGAGAAAACTTGTTGTCATAACTTTTATATCTAATCCATTTATGTTTGATTTATATGATTTAGTTAGGATTTGTAAATTGAGCTGAAAAGCCCTGTTGAGGGAGTCTCAATCATGTATGTATGTATGTATGTTTGCTCCTTTGTCAGTATCTTTAAAGTTTCTGAGTTTCCTAATTAACCATTCCGCTCTTTAGCAGTTCGAGTTCATTTGCCCCTTGTTTTTTCTCTTCAGTTATAGTGGATGGTGGATGGAGTAAATTCTCTGACTGGTCAAAGTGCAGTAAGACATGTGGTGATGGAATTCAAAAGAGAACTCGCACATGTACCAACCCAAAACCAGCTCACGGTGGAAAAAGCTGTGAGGGACATGCAGAAGAAACAAGGAAATGCAATAATAAACCATGTGCAGGTCTGTTCAATGTTTGACTTCTATTTGTTAGCGACATACTTTTAACTGTAATATACTTATGTCAAAGGTTGGGACAAAACAGGGTGCCTCATAATGTCCAGTCTTCACTCTAACTTAACTAATACCTTTCAATTATCAACACTTGAAGCGCAGATTTGACCTAATTAATTGGTGGTTAATTAATGTAAACTCTCATTAGCCAATGAGAACTTTGGGGTCAGATCAATCTTGCATGGTAAATGATAGCAGAACAAATTATTTACCACCTCCAGAATTTACTCAACATTCATGTTTGCTCCTTTGTCAGTATCTTTAAAGTTTGCTGAGTTTCCTAATTAACCATTCCGCTCTTTAGCAGTTCGAGTTCATTTGCCCCTCATTTGTTTTCTTTATAGTGAATGGTGGATGGAGTAAATTCTCTGACTGGTCAAAGTGCAGCAAGACATGTGGTGGTGGAATTCAAAAGAGAACTCGCACATGTACCAACCCAAAACCAGCTCACGGTGGAAAAAGCTGTGAGGGACCTGCAGCAGAAATAAGGAAATGCAATAATAAACCATGTGCAGGTCCGTTCAATGTTTGACTTTTATTTCTTAGCGACATACTTTTAACTGTAATATACTTATATCAAAGGTTGGGACAAAACAGGGTGCCTCATAATGTCGAGTCTTCACTCTAACTTAACTAATAGCTTTCAATTATTAACACTTGAAGCGCAGATTTGACCTAATTAATTGGTGGTTAATTCATGTAAACTCTCATTAGCCAATGAGAACTTTGGGTTCAGATCAATCTAGCATGGTAAATGATATCAGAACAAAATATTTACCAACGTCCAGAATTAACTCAACATTCATGTTTATAGGAGGCAGCATGGCCGAGTGGTCAGAGCGTTGGTCTCGCAATCTGGCGGTCCCAGGTTCGATTCCCGCTCTTGCCACTAGCTGAGACTGAATTTGTTCCGATTTCGATTAGTTCAAATTCAGTTTCTTGGCCATGCTTGTAATATAGCCAACTGGTTTGCCTCCTTGCCAGTTGGGATTCTTAATCCATTTATGTTTGATTTATATGATTTAGTTAGGATTTGTAAATTGAGCTGAAAAGCCCTGTTGAGGGAGTCTCAATCATGTATGTATGTATGTATGTATGTTTGCTCCTTTGTCAGTATCTTTAAAGTTTGCTGAGTTTCCTAATTAATCATTCCGCTCTTTAGCAGTTCGAGTTCATTTGCCTCTCGTTTTTTCTCTTCAGTTATAGTGGATGGTGGATGGAGTAAATTCTCTGACTGGTCAAAGTGCAGTAAGACATGTGGTGATGGAATTCAAAAGAGAACTCGCACATGTACCAACCCAAAACCAGCTCACGGTGGAAAAAGCTGTGAGGGACCTGCAGAAGAAACAAGGAAGTGCAATAATAAACCATGTGCAGGTCTGTTCAATGTTTGACTTCTATTTGTTAGCGACATACTTTTAACTGCAGTAATACTTATATCAAAGGTTGGGACAAAACAGGGTGCCTCATAATGTCGAGTCTTCACTCTAACTTAACTAATAATAGCTTTCAATTATTAACACTTGAAGCGCAGATTTGACCTAATTAATTGGTGGATAATTAATGTAAACTCTCATTAGCCAATGAGAACTTTTGGGTCAGATCAATCTTGCATGGTAAATGATAGCAGAACAAATTATTTACCACCTCCAGAATTTACTCAACATTCATGTTTGCTCCTTTGTCAGTATCTTTAACGTTTGCTGAGTTTCCTAATTAACCATTCCGCTCTTTAGCAGTTCGAGTTCATTTGCCCCTTGTTTTTTCTCTTTATAGTGAATGGTGGATGGAGTAAATTCTCTGACTGGTCAAAGTGCAGTAAGACATGTGGTGATGGAATTCAAAAGAGAACTCGCACATGTACCAACCCAAAACCAGCTCACGGTGGAAAAAGCTGTGCGGGACCTGCAGCAGAAATAAGGAAATGCAATAATAAACCATGTGCAGGTCTGTTCAGTGTTTGATTTTTATTTGTTAGCGACATACTTTTAACTGTAATACTTATATCAAAGGTTTGGACAAAACAGGGTGCCTCATAATGTCCAGTCTTCCCTCTAACTGAACTAATAGCTTTCAATTATTAACACTTGAAGCGCAGATTTGACCTAATTAATTGGTGGTTAATTAATGTAAACTCTCATTAGCCAATGAGAACTTTGGGTTCAGATCAATCTAGCATGGTAAATGATAGCAGAACAAAATATTTACCACCTCCAGAATTTACTCAACATTCATGTTTGCTCCTTTGTCAGTATCTTTAAAGTTTGCTGAGTTTCCTAATTAACCATTCCGCTCCTTAGCAGTTCGAGTTCAGTTCATTTGCCCCTCGTTTTTTCTCTTTATAGTGAATGGTGGATGGAGTAAATTCTCTGACTGGTCAAAGTGCAGTAAGACATGTGGTGGTGGAATTCAAAAGAGAACTCGCACATGTACCAACCCAAAACCAGCTCACGGTGGAAAAAGCTGTGAGGGACATGCAGAAGAAACAAGGAAATGCAATAATAAACCATGTGCAGGTCCGTTCAATGTTTGACTTTTATTTGTTAGCGACATACTTTTAACTGTAATACTTATATCAAAGGTTGGGACAAAACAGGGTGCCTCATAATGTCCAGTCTTCCCTCTAACTGAACTAATAGCTTTCAATTATTAACAAGCGCAGACTTGACCTAATTTATTCTTCAGATAAAAATATATGCCTATAGATAACATGTTTTCGAACTAAAATGTACTTAAAACGAATTTTAAAACCTACGTTCTTTGAATCAAATGATTTGATCCAATAATAAGCGTCCAAAACAACTCAAAACACTAGCCACGAAAATCATCAATTTGCCATAATACCCACACATGATTTTGAACTCAGGAAAGTTTTCCCTGAAATTAAGGGACTCAAATAGTGAATAACATAAAGTAAATGTATTACCTCATGAAGTTATGGTAGACTTTCATGTTTAAATCAATAAAGTAGCTTGAAAATTGAAGATTCAATTCTTTATTTGCATTTACAAATTTTGCTGGTACATAGATGCAAATATATATAAATAAAAGCGTATATGTACAAAAATAAGTTTGCCCTCACAATTTTTTACTTGACTAGGAAAAAATGGCGAATTCCGAAATAGCTTTAAACCCAAATGGTACATTGGCTTTTTTGAAGAATTTTCTAGTTTTTCTTTGGCAGTAGACATTTGTTTGTTGTCGTTATCTTCTCAAACTAAATAAATGCACAACTTTCCTTGATCACTTTAGTGACGCCCAAACCTACAATAAAACCCAAGCCTTGTCAACAGAAGACCACGAGTGGCAAGTGTTGTGTATTCCCATTCACTTACCAAGGTGTCAAATACTACAAGTGTACGACTAAAAACCATCATAAGCCATGGTGCTCCCTTACTGCTGTTTACAGTGGAAAATGGGGAGATTGTGAAGGTGAGTTGGAAGTGGTCTTTAATTGTGCAAAGAGGATTCCTTGACAGAAATGCAAATGAATGTTGATTTTCATTCATGATTTCAGTGAAACCCAAGCCTTGTCAACAGAAGACAACGAGTGGCAAGTGTTGTGTGTTCCCATTCACTTACCAAGGTGTTAAATACTACAAGTGTACGACTAAAAACTATCATAAGCCATGGTGCTCCCTTACTGCTGTTTACACTATTGGACAATGGGGAGATTGTGAAGGTGAGTTAGAAGTCTAATTGTGCAAGGAGGATTCCTTGACAGAATTGCAAATGAATGTTGATTTTCATTGATGATTTCAGTGAAACCCAAGCCTTGTCAACAGAAGACAACGAGTGGCAAGTGTTGTGTGTTCCCATTCACTTACCAAGGTGTCAAATACTACAAGTGTACCACTAAAAACCATCATAAACCTTGGTGCTCCCTTACTGCTGTTTACAGTGGACAATGGGGAGATTGTGAAGGTGAGTTGGAAGTAGTCTTAAATTGTGCAAAGAGGATTCCTTGACAGAAATGCAAATGAATGTTGATTTTCATTCATGATTTCAGTGAAACCCAAGCCATGTCAACAGCAGACCACGAGTGGCAAGTGTTGTGTGTTCCCATTCACTTACCAAGGTGTCAAATACTACAAGTGTACCACTAAAAACCATCATAAAGCATGGTGCTCCCTTACTGCTGTTTACAGTGGAAAATGGGGAGATTGTGAAGGTGAGTTGGGCGTATGTCTTGATTGTCAAGCAAAGATTCGTTGATAAATTTTAAGTAGTCTTGATTGTGCAGCATCGACTCGTGCACAGAAAGTGTTTTCCAGACTGAGTATGTTATCAAACATCTCCGTTCATTGAGAGCGATCTGAGTACAAATATATACCAACTTCCCACTTTGGTCATCACATGATCACACCAAGTAGCTCATTGGTTAGATTGGAGGTCGGTGTCTTGGTCAGGTGCAAAACACCGTCTGTGCTTGTTTTTTTTTCGGATCAAATTTCACACTCGATTACATATCGTATAACGTATTTGTGTATTAGTTTCTGCAGTAGATGGAGGATGGAGTGACTTCACTGAATGGTCAGCCTGCAGCAAGAAATGTGGTGGTGGAACACAAACAAGAACTCGCACCTGTACCAACCCCAAACCAGCTCACGGTGGCAAGAACTGTAAAGGACCAGCTGAAGAAACAAGAGCGTGCAACAAGGAAAAGTGCAAAACCAGTAGGTTTTTTGTATATTTTTAGCATTTGTTGTTGTTGTTGTTGTTGTAACTTCTAGAACAATTGGTTGTGAAAGTGGACTTTGTATATCGGTCAGAGGCTACATGGAAGATTACATTCCTCAGAATACGATTACCTAAAAAGAAAACTCCGTAAAGACTTAGATATCCTGTTTCAGCTACGGATACGATCGGATTGATCAATTTCAGCGTTGTTCAAAGTAGCGCATTATATTATCCCATTTTTAAAATACATAGATTTCACTTATCTATCATTCAAGAAAACGTCTGTTCTGTTTATTTCACAGATCCATGCAGCATTGATAACATTGTTCAGTTCGTCCTTGATGCACTGCCCAAAGGAAGCGTACAAGTTAACAATCACCTTGTTGGAGCACTCTTCCAAGTTATCAAAAGTAAGATCATTTAGAACTGGCGTGTATTCGTAGTTCCTTTTGCTTCAACAAACTTTCGTATGTTTTTTTTGTTACAACAGGTATGGGCGCTGCAAACGGGATTTCGAAAGACATAAAGATCGACAAAGAAATGCTTATTAAAAGAATTGAAGTCGCGATGAATCACAAGGGTTATATCTATGCACGAACTATGTGTGGCTTCATCTTGCAAAGGGAAGATGACTGTCAAAATACTGGAAATAAGATCATCAATCAAATCAAGGATAGACTTGGAGAGGAAAAATTCAAGGTTTGTTGTACAGAATTTATCTTAAAGTTATCGTAAATTTAGTTATAATACAAGCGGTATCGAATGTTAATGATAGATAGATAGATAGATAGATAGATAGATAGATAGATAGATAGATAGATAGATAGATAGATACATAGATAGATAGATAGATAGTTTTCTTTATTTGCACTCATTTAAATAATTACAATATACATACAAGTACGTTATTATTAAATATATATAATATATAGTAAAAATTAAAATTACAAAAGAACACACATGATTATCCCTGCAACTATGAGTTTCGTGCGTATAGCACTCATCAGGCAGATTTAATGAAGAACAATCCCAACCGCCTAGTGTAATTTTATACCATTTGTATATAGATGTACTTAAGAAACTGACCGTTGGGATCAAATTTTCACTTTGAACATCGCTCTACGCAATTATGTGTATCGAGCACTTTTTAACTGTGTTAGCTACAGTTCCTTAATATTACTATAATATATAGTATCGACTTATTTAAATGTATACTATAAAAAAGTTGATGTGCCGGAGAGTTGGAGTAACTAAGAGTTTTCAGAGCCAACTCCCCAGTAGATGAGATCACACTAGAAAAATGATAAATTAAATATGATAATAATTACTGGTCAGCTTCATAACGCATTGTTTTCGTCACTCTAATCTAACAGACGGCATCATTTTTAATAATGCTGTGTGATGCTTGGACACAGCAATAATATTGCAGATTTGCAGAATGATAAAGTAATGTAACTCCTAAGTTAGCAGTTACAGTACTTTTCAGAGCCTTTTAAAAATCCAGGTTCCCATTCAGAAATAAAGTCTTTAAGGCTTTCTTTAATATGACCAAAGTTAGCATCAAAACGTGTGGGATATACAATAGTCAACAGAAGTACGCATGCTCATACAATAAATAAATAAATTTGGGGAAGCTCATCACCCTTCCTCGCAGCCAAGTGCTGAATTACGAAGGGCGCATGCAGCTCAAACGTGATCGAGTCGAATACTTCATTAAAAATATAAAATAAATAAAATGTGACTCAATTACAACAATGTTATTATTCATATTGCCAAATACCAAATTTTTTTTAGCCCTTTGTATCAAGATCGACAATAAAGAAATTTTGATAGCATCCAATTCAACGACAGCATCGAGGATTCACAAAAAATATCATTTGAAGCTTTCCCATAATTTCGTCGATGTTTTAATGTATATTTGTACATGGTCTCAAGCATGTTAAGGCCTGGGTCATAAGGCTACTCTGAAAAAAAATAGAAATCGTAATATCTCTACGAATATTAATTAGTGTACTAAAACGCATTTTTGATCCAGAGTGACAATTCACTTCCTTAATATTTTGATATGTGTAAAATTGGAATTTGGTGGTCACGTGACCGCCCTAGTCCAGTCCCAGACTCTCTTTCTTGCCGCTCCAGGACTCGCGGAGAAAGAGAGTCCAGTATAACTTGCATGCGCATGTCAGCTTAGTGACCACGCGATCACCACATTCATGTGGTGATCGCGTGGTTACAAATCCTAAAGTCATCTAATGATTCAAGATGGCTGAAGAAGAAAGTGTTTTGTATACACGATATCAGTCTCATTTCGGAAAGCCATTTGTTGATTCAGTGAGCTATGCACTTGGAAAAACCAACTATAATCTTTTACCAAAGTTTGAGCAGTTACAGGCCATTTACGGATGGACAGTTGTGAAAGACGTATTTGTGAATTTTTCGATACGCATCACTACCACTGCTACCAAACACTGACATTTGCATATTGCAAGCTCGCAAAATACTAATTAATCAATTGATTGGCTCATTTTGCACATGCGCATGCAAGTTATACTGGACTCTCTTTCTCCGCGAGTATTGGAGCGGCAAGAAAGAGAGTCTGGGACTGGACTAGTGACCGCCCCAGCAGGGAAAAACAGAAAATTAAAAATGGGCCGGTCAGAATGCATTTTTTGAAGATCTTTTTTGATGCTAAAATATTAAGGACAGTTAGACAAAGAAACCTGGGCTTTACATGGATGTCCCCATCTATACGGTGATGAGAAATATGGACATTTGTAAATATCAGGTTTGGTCACGTGACCTCTTTTGCTAAATATCTCCTTAACAATCAATGTTCGACAACCATACAAAACCCTGGTTTGTGACTCTATACGGCCCATTTTGCTTTGAATTTTCGAGATTTTCTGGAGCACGTAGTTGGTCACGTGATCAAAGGTATGCCACTGTGACAACAAAAAATGTACCATCTCGTTAAAATTTAACATGTCCCCAAGTTACAATATCAAATTTTCAAACAAACTCTTTAAAGATAAAGAACACTTTTTTATGCTAATCTGCTGCCTGACCCAGGCCTTAACATGCTTAGTTTTGCACTTTGATCTAGATAGAATACATGTGTGCATTATGCATCAAAAATTTTATGATTTCTGCCTGACTTGGTTTTATTGTTTGAACAGGATTTCCTAGCCGTTGATGGTGATGTTTCACTCATTTTTGTTGTTGATACAACTGGAAGTATGAGGCAAGAAATCGCCCAGGCTAAGGCTATTGCCAGGGCTATTGCGGGGTATAAGAGGAAAGGCAAAGTGGACTACATTCTATCTCCTTACAACGATCCAGGTACCAAATGTATTTCTTTGCGACGATTGTTTGTTCAACTGTTTGTTAGGAGTTCTTGCAGCGGAATAACCGTTGGCTTCTCGTAACCTTCCAATTTTTCTTCAAAACAACAACAACAAAAACAACACAATAACAACAACAATACTCTTTGGTTTCTTTCATTGTTATACTGAGAATTTTATCCACTTATTAGAAATCATGAGTTGCATTGATTGGTGAGCTTTTGTTGCTTATTTTTTGAAACTTCCAGATCTATTATAACCGATAGACAGCCATAACACACTTTGGTTTCGAGAGTTAATCTGACCTACCAGACCATTAAAACATGCATTTATATGGCTTAAACTAGCACAATAGAAACTTATTGTCTTGATCATTCGATCAAATTCGAAATGAGTCAACGGAAAGACTAGGAAATGAACCGGGAATCATAGTTTATCTGCCACAACCTTATACTGTGTTTTGTTTCTCTGATGTAGGTTCTGGACCTGTCCGTAAATTTAACCATGCAAGTCGTAGAAAATTTGAAAGGGCAATCAACTTTCTAAGAGCTAGGGGTGGTCGTGATTGCCCAGAACTGACATTCAATGGAATCATTGATGCTATCAAGATTGGACAACCACTACAAGGATCTCCAATGTACGTATTCACCGACGCTCCACCAAAGGCCAGAGGCCAATACAACAGAGACAGTGCCATTGGCTACGCTTTGGACTACACGATTCCAATTAACTTTTTCTTCAGCACACGGGGATGTGGAAATCCTGCAAATAATGCCGACTACAAAGCCATCATGGAAGACACTGGTGGTTTGAGTCTGTTCTTTGGTAAAGCCTCAGACATAAGCAGCGCTGATGACTTGGTGAAAGCAGATCTTGATGGATCATGCATCATTTCATCTGGTGGTAGTGGCAGATATCTGTGGGCATCAGCTGATGTTAGTTTCCCTGTTGACGAGAGTGTGTCAAAACTAATCATTTCAGTTTCAGCAACTTACAACTACAACGGAGTAACCCTAGTTGATGGTAGTGGCAAGAATGTTGCTCCCAAGCTCAACATGAAGCGGGGAAAATTGTGGATGATAGACGGTCCATCCAAGGGGATGTGGAGATTTGCAGTTCCTTCCAATGTTCGTGGTTTTTCGTATCAGGTACAATTTGGCAATGTAGTAGCTAGTGCTTCCTGGCAAAAGGAGCATTTATACAGGGCGAGCCTCCTTTTCAAGAAAGACCCAAGGAAGTAAAAACAATGTCTGTATTTTTCTTTATGCTTTTCTCTCACTGTTATTTTTGGATAATTTATATTGACTCGAGGCTAAGCCTGTGTTTGTGCGCCCGTTGTCAAATTTTACAGCGGTAGCATCAAATTCGAAAAAAAGGTCTATTTATATTATATAATATATTCATAATTATTACAACTAGGGGACCCTGTATATTTAAACGGCATGTTTAGAACAATGATGCAGGCCCTAAGGGGACTGAAGACTGTTGCTATAACTATGCGTCTGGTCGGTTTCAGGTTAAAGCCAGTGCCATCTCTAACATCGAGTTCGACCAAATGTTCGCCAGGACTCTTGACCCATCCAAAATGGTTGTTCCCATTTCCAATCCTCTGATCGGTAGGTAGAAAATGAAAGCGTTTGCAACGCAACGAGCTTTTTTGCATCTATATTGGTTTCAGTATTTAGTGAGAGTAAGCAAAAAAGTATACCAGACCGAATGCTATCTATCTGTTACTCGAAACCTAGCTAAACTATCTAGAGAGCTAATAAAGTTTGTCAATTCAGTTAGAGTCAGCTGAATTAAGGCTCCTAAGGCGTTAATGAATGATGAATAATAGATCAAAAATATGTCCGTTCTAAGGTGTTCCCTTGCAGGAAGTAGTAGTTTTTTGTCCATGCAGAATAATCACAAGTTAAAAAGATAGTATAGTAGCTTATGCTGAAAAAGCATAACATGACAAAATGATTTTCGGATAAATATTTTTCAAATTACGCCTTGATTGATTTCAAATTACGTTTTGATGCTTAAAGAATGGTACTCTCAATTACTCGTTCTTGTTTAAGGGGAAAAGGCAAACCTCAAAGTTATTATCCCAGAAGCTTCACGTCTTAACAAGGCCTCTCTGCGACTCGACCTCGTCGATGAAAGTGGGAAAAGTGTAAAGAGCCTGTCAATGAAAGACGAAATGGCGACTTTCGATCTTCCCTCTAACAAGCCATTCAAAGTACGTTTATCTGGTAAGACCCACAGCGGCAATGTCTTCCAAAGGTTGTCGCGTGAAGAAGTGAAGCCATCAGAAGCCATCATACGTACTAAGATTACATCCAGCCTTTTGACTATCAAGAGAAATGTCAAGTCTTCCTTCCAAGCTGCTATTGACTATTCTGGCTCAGGAAGAAGGACCTTCTACATCAAAGCATCTGCCGTACCTAGACGCGTCAGAGCGAAAGTTGCGAAAAGATTCGTTGCAGTAACCAATGCGAAACCTGGTGATTTGACTGTGCACTTGACTGCACGATCCTCTACACCAGTGGGTACAGTTGTCAAGGTTCATATCACAGCAATTCGTGGTCGCATCAAACTAAACCTGATGGCTCACGTAATGGTCCAGTGAAACTACGTCAACGCCATGATTTAAGCATATACACAGGCTAATGATTATAAGGAAAACACCTCGTACAGGATAGTTTTAGGGGTAATTTTAAGGGATGTAGTTCGTATACTACTACGTATAGTATAAGGGGTTAATGCTGATAAATCCTCTTTGTGACTTTGTGACTAATCGAGGAAGCTGAGTAGATTAAACAACATTGAATCATTAATTTTCATGTTTTCTACAAGTTATTTTAATGATTATTTGATGGCAGAAAAAAACTATACTACTTTTGTTCTTGTTATCTTTATCATCTCTGCCATTCCAGAATTGACACCATGTTATATCTACTTCTTTTCTCTATTCTACTTCTTCTTGAGAAGCTCGTCCAACAAACTCTAATTTCTTTAATCAGCATACGTATTGCGTTCACATCCATGTTTCAGAGCACCAAATGTCCCCTTTACCTGCCAGCTATTAGACACTTGTACGGGTTTCCTCTGCTCAGATATTAAACCTAAGGTTATTAGCTTTTATTTCTGAAATTGTTTGTTTTTCGCTTGTCGTTCATTCATGCATTCATTTTCCCTTCCTTCCTTCCTTCCTTCCTTCCTTCCTTCCTTCCTTCCTTCCTTCCTTCCTTCCTTCCTTCCTTCCTTCCTTCCTTCCTTCCTTCCATCCTTTCTTTCTTTTAGAAAATTGCTATACAATATAAAAATAGGGAGGAAAACGTTCTATGAAAAATTGATTGAAATGAACTTCCTACTTCCTTATAATGTTTATTTGTCATATTTGGAAGTTGGGATATATTTTCAGCATAATACAGGCGATTCTCTTCAAAAACGTTTTCAAACTTACAGCCTTTTGACTGAAAACTTGCTAAACATGGCAACTAAGTCAGCCATCTCGCTTTCTGGCCGTAAAAGGATCGACTTGACAGGTAAAAACAGGGATACAGGAGACCCGAAAATGACACTGATGTCCTGATATAAAGGGGGGAAAACACACACACACATATTAAAAAAATAGTGAATGAAATTGTCACTTGAACAAAAAAACAACAACAACAACAACAACAACAAAAAGTCGTTCATGGTAGCGGTCTCGAAGCCCGGTCATCTTAATTAGTCTCCTTCGTATAATCATTAATCTCGTTCCCATCCCCCTGTGGTCTATTGGCTTGTGGGATTGAACCGCAGAAGAATGGGGACAATACTGATAACTCTTGTGAGGGAGACTAGGTTTATCTTGTCCTACGTCCACAGTTACGATTCAACACTGTAGCAAGTAATTTGCACTACTGAAAATAGCTTTTTGTAAAACTCGTTCAGGTTTAAGAATACTAAATTCGTCCATTGTGGTTTGATCTTTGAAGTTTCATTTATTTCTTTAAAGTTTTGATCTATAGTGTACGGTTATTCTGAAACAGTGGTGTCGAGTTTTGTTGTAATTACTCAGAAGATATTCCCTTTCAACAAAATCACTTTAAACCAAATTGCAGCTGGACAATAAGGAGTGTTTGCTCCCAAAGTTTTCTTTAAAATTGCAAGCGATTCTAAAACGCAATTATGACCAAACGCTGTTTCAGTTGAATATATCTTGAGTTTCTGATGTGCCACCTTAAGTGGTGTGTTTTTCAATTTCCCTTGTTTTTCTTCCATTTTGATCCTTGTCGACAAAGTTGAAAAAGGAGTTCAATCAAGCTAAACAAATAATTTTAACAATTCCTAGTGGATATATAAGGCTTTGTATAGATAGCTTATACTTCAATGGTATTTTTTAATTTAAGCTATACCATTGTCAAGGATACTACTTATTCCAGTAATAATGGATATTAAAGCAAGCTAGTCAACAGACGGAGAAACAAACAAAAGTCACACGCCATTCTTATGGAAAGTCCTTCAAATTTAATAAAGCATTTGCTTGCAAAGTGTTGGCCTAGTCGTTTTAATTGTTTGAGTACAAAATTGCAGTCGTTATTAAAAAATAAATTATTTACCTTAATAATGGTTATCCATGGTTGCGGTTTTGTTATAAAACTATGCATTTTGGAGGAGGGGAAATTTACAGTGCTCCTTTCTACCTTTCATTGCCCTAATTCTTCAAAAAATGCTATGAATTTTGTAGAAGTATAAGGTTAAGCCTAAGTGTTATCATGTATATGAATGTATAAAAGGTTTATTGGTGAAATTAAGACGTCATCAAGTGTACGTGTAAACGCGCTTTAGACAATGTTTACATAGTACAAAAAGGCTGAAAAAATCATATTTTAATAGTTTTTACAATGAACGAGAACTTCGCCTTCGGTGTTATTTATTTTAGAGGGATTTGTTTTCACCAAAACACTGTTCAGAACTGTTCTGCATTGACGTTTGGTTAATTGGTCAATATACTTTGTATATAACTTTTCAGATGGTCTGGTTAAATTGAAGGAATCTGTTAATACTTCTAATACTTTTAAAACGCTTCTAATTAATATCCAAAAACGTCGATAGTTTTATACTGGGTCGCCTGCTTCAAATCCAAGGTATATTATTACCTGGAAAACATGACAAAAAACTCCTCACCGAGCCTCTTAAATGCCTCTTGCCTATCAATTATTGCTATGCAATGTATAGAAAGCTTGTATTTTTTTCCCAATTGAAGATAACCATTCTATCTTATATATCGGCTATATAAAATACCTTGGCCTTTATCTAAGGAAATTAATACTCGAAATTTACGTGAATCATCTGTTCGGTCGAGAGCCAGAAAATTTCTTATAAGAAGATCTTTTCAATAACGAGTAACTAACTCTAAAGAATGTCCAGCGTGTCAAATTGTTCTCATTCAAATTATATTCTCATTCAAATTCTCATTCTCACTCTTATTCTAGATCTTATTGTTATTGTTATTTGTCTATTTTGCTTAATTTCATTATCGCTTTTGGATGAAATATCTAGTGCCACAGTTTCTGCTAAAATGGTTTTCGAATCGTATATGTGTTAAACTTTCTTATAGTATATATGGATGGAATTGCACTTAAAAGATGTTAGAAATATTATGTGGGCTTCAGCCGAGCTGACGGCTAGGAATTTTTCCGTGTTTTACTTCACATTCGATTAAGCACATAATAATTTCTTATTTATTATTTTTATCAATTCGAGTCAATCATTTCAATTCATATAAATTGGATTGTCTGTTGCGTTAATTGTCTATATATGAAAATATTTTTCTTTTCTTTTCGTGTTAACGTAATTGCTTTTTTAATATAGCATTTTCATATATAAGTGCCTTCTCAGGTATTAGACTTAGACGCGGACAAGCTATCGACGCTGCAAGGTAGGCTTAAGATCATGCAATTCAACTTACCCCTTTTTGTGGATTTTAAATTTTTCATATTATAGAATGAATTGAAAAATTGAATTTTCTCGCAATCGCGTCGCGAAACAGGTTGCGGCAACCGTTGGGAAAAGTAGAACAACACCTTAGTGCGATGCAAGGTATAATACACGCTAGAGTTATTTGTGCAACTTTTTTTGAAACGCCAGTACGAAACCACTTGCAGAAAAAATTGACTAGTGCTCATGTGTAGCTCATTTGATTCTTTTTGCGATAAAAATAGTTAACGACTAGTTTTTGTGGGAATTTGTTGCTTGTTACGTTGGCCAACGCCTTCTTTTGAATACCGTTTGGAATTGGCCAGCTCAAGTCATTAGATTTTGGACATTTTTAAAGTATTGGAATTAACCAAAAGATTGAGAGAAAGAATAAAAAGAAAGGACAAAACAAAGAAAGAAAGAAAGAAAGAAAGAAAGAAAGAAAGAAAGAAAGAAAGAAAGAAAGAAAGAAAGAAAGAAAGAAAGAGAGAGAGAGAGAGAGAGAGAGAGAGAGAGAGAGAGAGAGAGAGAGAGAGAGAGAGAGAAAGAAAAAAAGAAAGAATGAAAGAATGAAAGAAAGAAAGAAAGGAAAAAAGAAAGAGAAAGAAAAAAGATAACAAAGAGGATATCCACCACTCACGTCTGTTACTCTTTCTTGTAGTCTTCGTCACAACATGGAGAAGATTATACTGATAATCGTCTTGATGCAGGCATTTTACAGCGTTCAGGGTGCTGGTAAGCTCACCATTCGACCGTGGAGTTGATTTCATGTCTATTTGAAGTCATTTGGACAGGTTTTAGGGCTAAGACGTCTAAAAATCAAATTATAATCCCATGAACTGCTTTGGTCCCGAACGTCGGGCATATCTTACGTATATAAGAAGATCAGTAATAAAACCCGTAACTTATTGCCTGGATCAGTTTCTTTACATTAAGCAATTCGTTTTCTTATCATTTTTAAAGAATGGGTGCCTCTTGGCTGCTACAAAGATAGCGAACAAGGCCGTGCAATGCCACATTACTTCACAACAGTACCTAGTAATATAAAAGGGAACGCCAAAGCTATGTTTGAGTATTGCCATAAGGAAGCAGAAAAACAAGGCTATGACTACTTCGGTGTCCAGTACTGGCAAGAGTGCTGGGGTTCACATGATGCTTATAAGACCTACGACAAATTTGGTTGTGCAGAAAATTGTGAAAAGAAAGACGGTGAGAAATATGGTATTGGAACGGACTGGTCCAATTTTATGTATCATCTGAAAAAGGGTAAGTCGATCACTCCTGCCAAAAGCAACAGATATTGACTCGAAATCCCTCTTTGATATTTTATCATGCAATCTATTTTCTTTGATAATAAAGGATTTACCTCCCCGACTTATCGTTCTTTTATGATCCCGCACATCACCAGAGAACGAGCAAAGGAAAATGCTTCGAATGTCATTTTGCGCGCCGAATCCTTGACACATCCGAAAGTCTACTGCCAGCCGGAATTCTCAGTCTTGATTATCTTCCAAGAACCGGTTTCTATATCAGTTTTGGCGAATAGACCATAGATATGGACTTCTGTCTACCTTTTCATCAATTGATAACAATGATGGAAAAATAACATCTTCTCTTTCAGATTGGACGGCCTGCCATTATAAAGAGTGCGGAGAGGGAGAAAAGTTAAAGCTTACTTTTGAAAAAGACACTCGTGAAGGATGTCCTCCAGGAAACGTGAAGATTAAAACTTCGTCCATTAAAGCAACGTGTCCGGCCAAGAAACTTTGCCCAGGTTAGTACCAATATTAAGAAGATATGGCACAGCGACTGCTGTTTCATTGTTTTATTCTTGGTTTTCACTCACTTGGTCCCGATTAAGTACTTGTACCAAAAAGAGCAGCCGAAACTCTGTAAGAACGCAAAACTTCAAGCCCAAAGAAGATTTCATTATAAAAACTAGCGATTTAAATGGCTCGACATATTAGTAAGAAATGTATGGAGCCACCAGGTCAACGATCACCAACATGGCGGCCGAAACGCCAATTGTCAAAATGGTATCATAACTAAACCTAGTTTGATAATTTTCTTTTGTGTAATTCTCTCAAAACCTCGTGACAGCATTCAGTGATACTTTGTTTGATCGCCAATAACTCAATATAGCCAAGTTCCAGAAACTCTATTTCTGAACAAAGGTTTTCAGAAATCTTCGGTTTAGATTTTACTTATCGAAGACGTCACATGAAAAGAATTATAATTTTTTACTTACTCAGTAAAATGATCAAAACATTTTGATAATTTCCTCGAATTCCTCACATTTAGCAGATCGAGTTTATTTCTCCTCTTTTTTTCTTTTTTTCTCTCTCTTTATAGTGAATGGTGGATGGAGTAAATTCTCTGACTGGTCAAAGTGCAGCAAGAAATGTGGTGGTGGAATTCAAAAGCGAACTCGCACATGTACCAACCCAAAACCAGCTCACGGTGGAAAAAGCTGTGAGGGACCAGCAGAAAAAACAAGGAAATGCAATAATAAACCATGTTCAGGTCTGTTCAGTGTTTGATTTTAGTGCTTGTTAGCTATATACTTTTAAGTGGAATTTTTATATGAGAGGTTTGGACAATACAGAATGCCTCATAATGTCGTGTCGTTTAACCAATTTAACTCGAATACCTCTCAATTATCAACCGGCGCTGATTTAATTACCTAATTTATTCCTGAGATGAAAAAACTGCTATGGATAACATCTCAATAAAATGTACTTTTAAAAAATTCCATTTTATAACTTAGTTATTTCTTTGAACCAAAGTGATAGAGCGATAACACTTAAACCGTGAAATAACTAAATAGAGACAAATAGTAGCAAAACCCTTTGTTTTCTATTGTTTCATTAGTACTATTTGTACTTTTTAGTTAGTACTTGTTTCACGGTTTTAGTGTTATCGCTCTATAGTCCAATCACAAGGGTCGTCAAAAACGTACAGTAGCCCGGAGAAGCTTCAAATAGGCCGTGTTCCCCACAAATCATGTTCCCAATACAAGAACTCAGGAAACTTTTCACTGAAAGGGACCCAGATGATACGTATACTTTTCCTTAATCTGTAATCAAAACAAAACAAAGTTTTTTATCACCCATTAGTTTAGCGCACGAATCTCGAATCTTGTTTTCGTTATTTTCTCAAAATAAGCTTAATTTCTTTTATCACTTTAGTGACTCCCAAACCTTCGGTGAAACCCAGGCCTTGTAAACGGAAGACAACGAGTGGCAAGTGTTGTGTGTTCCCATTCACTTACAAAGGTGTCAAATACTACAAGTGTACAACTAAAGATTACAGCAAACCATGGTGCTCCCTTACTGCTACATACAAGGGAAGCTGGGGAACTTGTCAAGGTAAGATGGAAAAAGCAGTCTTAATTATGCAACCACGATTTGTGGATAAAAGTGGAAATGAAAGTTTACTATCTCCTTACGATTTCAGTGACGCCCAAACCTTCAGTGAATCCCAGGCCTTGTCAACGCAAGACAACGACTGGAAAGTGCTGTGTGTTCCCATTCACCTACAAAGGTGTCAAATACTACAAGTGCACAACAAAAGATCACAGCAAACCATGGTGCTCCCTTACTGCTACTTACAAGGGAAGCTGGGGTAATTGTCAAGGTAAGATGAGAGAGTAGTATTGATAGCGCAGCAACGATTTGTTGATATAATTGAAAATGAAAGTCTACTATCCCCTTACGATTTCAGTGACTCCCAAACCTTCAGTGAAACCCAGGCCTTGTCAACGCAAGACAACGACTGGAAAGTGCTGTGTGTTCCCATTCACTTACAAAGGTGTCAAATACTACAAGTGTACAGCTAAAGATAGTAGCAAACCATGGTGCTCCCTTACTGCTACTTACAAGGGAAGCTGGGGAACTTGTCAAGGTAAGACGGGAGAACAGTCTTAATTAGACAGCAACGATTTGTTGATATAATTGAAAACGAAAGTCTACTATCCCCTTACGATTCCAGTGACTCCCAAACCTTCAGTGAATCCCAGGCCTTGTCAACGCAAGACAACGAGTGGCAAGTGTTGTGTGTTCCCATTCACTTACAAAGGTGTCAAATACTACAAGTGTACAACTAAAGATTACAGCAAACCATGGTGCTCCCTTACTGCTACATACAAGGGAAGCTGGGGAACTTGTCAAGGTAAGATGGAAAAAGCAGTCTTAATTATGCAACCACGATTTGTGGATAAAAGTGGAAATGAAAGTTTACTATCTCCTTACTATTTCAGTGACGCCCAAACCTTCAGTGAATCCCAGGCCTTGTCAACGCAAGACAACGACTGGAAAGTGCTGTGTGTTCCCATTCACTTACAAAGGTGTCAAATACTACAAGTGTACGGCTAAAGATAGTAGCAAACCATGGTGCTCCCTTACTGCTACTTACAAGGGAAGCTGGGGAACTTGTCAAGGTAAGATGGGAGAGCAGTCTTAATTAGACAGCAACGATTTGTTGATATAATTGAAAATGAAAGTCTACTATCCCCTTACGATTTCAGTGACTCCCAAACCTTCAGTGAATCCCAGGCCTTGTCAACGCAAGACAACGACTGGAAAGTGCTGTGTGTTCCCATTCACTTACAAAGGTGTCAAATACTACAAGTGTACAGCTAAAGATAGTAGCAAACCATGGTGCTCCCTTACTGCTACTTACAAGGGAAGCTGGGGAACATGTCAAGGTTAGTTGGGAGTATTCTTAATTATGCAGCAACGATATATTGATGAAGGTGGAAATGAAAATCAACTATCTCCTTACGATTTCAGTGACGCCCAAACCTTCAGTGAATCCCAGGCCTTGTCAACGCAAGACAACGACTGGAAAGTGCTGTGTGTTCCCATTCACTTACAAAGGTGTCAAATACTACAAGTGTACGGCTAAAGATAGTAGCAAACCATGGTGCTCCCTTACTGCTACTTACAAGGGAAGCTGGGGAACTTGTCAAGGTAAGATGGGAGAGCAGTCTTAATTAGACAGCAACGATTTGTTGATATAAGTGAAAACGAAAGTCTACTATCCCCTTACGATTTCAGTGACGCCCAAACCTTCAGTGAATCCCAAACCTTGTCAACGCAAGACAACGAGTGGCAAGTGTTGTGTGTTCCCATTCACGTACAAAGGTGTCAAATACTACAAGTGTACAACTAAAGATTACAGCAAACCATGGTGCTCCCTTACTGCTACTTACAAGGGAAGCTGGGGAACATGTCAAGGTTAGTTGGGAGTATTCTTAATTATGCAGCAACGATATATTGATAAAGGTGGAAATGAAAATCAACTATCCCCTTACGATTTCAGCGACTCCCAAACCTTCAGTGAATCCCAGGCCTTGTCAACGCAAGACAACGACTGGAAGGTGCTGTGTGTTCCCATTCACTTACAAAGGTGTCAAATACTACAAGTGTACAGCTAAAGATAGTAGCAAACCATGGTGCTCCCTTACTGCTACTTACAAGGGAAGCTGGGGAACTTGTCAAGGTAAGATGAGAGAGTAGTATTGATAGCGCAGCAACGATTTGTTGATATAATTGAAAATGAAAGTCTACTATCCCCTTACGATTTCAGTGACTCCCAAACCTTCAGTGAAACCCAGGCCTTGTCAACGCAAGACAACGACTGGAAAGTGCTGTGTGTTCCCATTCACTTACAAAGGTGTCAAATACTACAAGTGTACAGCTAAAGATAGTAGCAAACCATGGTGCTCCCTTACTGCTACTTACAAGGGAAGCTGGGGAACTTGTCAAGGTAAGACGGGAGAACAGTCTTAATTAGACAGCAACGATTTGTTGATATAATTGAAAACGAAAGTCTACTATCCCCTTACGATTTCAGTGACGCCCAAACCTTCAGTGAATCCCAAACCTTGTCAACGCAAGACAACGAGTGGCAAGTGTTGTGTGTTCCCATTCACGTACAAAGGTGTCAAATACTACAAGTGTACAACTAAAGATTACAGCAAACCATGGTGCTCCCTTACTGCTACTTACAAGGGAAGCTGGGGAACATGTCAAGGTTAGTTGGGAGTATTCTTAATTATGCAGCAACGATATATTGATAAAGGTGGAAATGAAAATCAACTATCCCCTTACGATTTCAGCGACTCCCAAACCTTCAGTGAATCCCAGGCCTTGTCAACGCAAGACAACGACTGGAAGGTGCTGTGTGTTCCCATTCACTTACAAAGGTGTCAAATACTACAAGTGTACAGCTAAAGATAGTAGCAAACCATGGTGCTCCCTTACTGCTACTTACAAGGGAAGCTGGGGAACTTGTCAAGGTAAGATGAGAGAGTAGTATTGATAGCGCAGCAACGATTTGTTGATATAATTGAAAATGAAAGTCTACTATCCCCTTACGATTTCAGTGACTCCCAAACCTTCAGTGAAACCCAGGCCTTGTCAACGCAAGACAACGACTGGAAAGTGCTGTGTGTTCCCATTCACTTACAAAGGTGTCAAATACTACAAGTGTACAGCTAAAGATAGTAGCAAACCATGGTGCTCCCTTACTGCTACTTACAAGGGAAGCTGGGGAACTTGTCAAGGTAAGACGGGAGAACAGTCTTAATTAGACAGCAACGATTTGTTGATATAAGTGAAAACGAAAGTCTACTATCCCCTTACGATTTCAGTGACTCCCAAACCTTCAGTGAATCCCAGGCCTTGTCAACGCAAGACAACGAGTGGCAAGTGTTGTGTGTTCCCATTCACTTACAAAGGTGTCAAATACTACAAGTGTACAACTAAAGATTACAGCAAACCATGGTGCTCCCTTACTGCTACATACAAGGGAAGCTGGGGAACTTGTCAAGGTAAGATGGAAAAAGCAGTCTTAATTATGCAACCACGATTTGTGGATAAAAGTGGAAATGAAAGTTTACTATCTCCTTACGATTTCAGTGACGCCCAAACCTTCAGTGAATCCCAGGCCTTGTCAACGCAAGACAACGACTGGAAAGTGCTGTGTGTTCCCATTCACTTACAAAGGTGTCAAATACTACAAGTGTACGGCTAAAGATAGTAGCAAACCATGGTGCTCCCTTACTGCTACTTACAAGGGAAGCTGGGGAACTTGTCAAGGTAAGATGGGAGAGCAGTCTTAATTAGACAGCAACGATTTGTTGATATAATTGAAAATGAAAGTCTACTATCCCCTTACGATTTCAGTGACTCCCAAACCTTCAGTGAATCCCAGGCCTTGTCAACGCAAGACAACGACTGGAAAGTGCTGTGTGTTCCCATTCACTTACAAAGGTGTCAAATACTACAAGTGTACAGCTAAAGATAGTAGCAAACCATGGTGCTCCCTTACTGCTACTTACAAGGGAAGCTGGGGAACATGTCAAGGTTAGTTGGGAGTATTCTTAATTATGCAGCAACGATATATTGATGAAGGTGGAAATGAAAATCAACTATCTCCTTACGATTTCAGTGACGCCCAAACCTTCAGTGAATCCCAGGCCTTGTCAACGCAAGACAACGACTGGAAAGTGCTGTGTGTTCCCATTCACTTACAAAGGTGTCAAATACTACAAGTGTACGGCTAAAGATAGTAGCAAACCATGGTGCTCCCTTACTGCTACTTACAAGGGAAGCTGGGGAACTTGTCAAGGTAAGATGGGAGAGCAGTCTTAATTAGACAGCAACGATTTATTGATATAAGTGAAAACGAAAGTCTACTATCCCCTTACGATTTCAGTGACGCCCAAACCTTCAGTGAATCCCAAACCTTGTCAACGCAAGACAACGAGTGGCAAGTGTTGTGTGTTCCCATTCACGTACAAAGGTGTCAAATACTACAAGTGTACAACTAAAGATTACAGCAAACCATGGTGCTCCCTTACTGCTACTTACAAGGGAAGCTGGGGAACATGTCAAGGTTAGTTGGGAGTATTCTTAATTATGCAGCAACGATATATTGATGAAGGTGGAAATGAAAATCAACTATCCCCTTACGATTTCAGCGACTCCCAAACCTTCAGTGAATCCCAGGCCTTGTCAACGCAAGACAACGACTGGAAAGTGCTGTGTGTTCCCATTCACTTACAAAGGTGTCAAATACTACAAGTGCACAACAAAAGATTACAGCAAACCATGGTGCTCCCTTACTGCTACTTACAAGGGAAGCTGGGGAACATGTCAAGGTTAGTTGGGAGTATTCTTAATTATGCAGCAACGATATATTGATGAAGGTGGAAATGAAAATCAACTATCCCCTTACGATTTCAGCGACTCCCAAACCTTCAGTGAATCCCAGGCCTTGTCAACGCAAGACAACGACTGGAAAGTGCTGTGTGTTCCCATTCACTTACAAAGGTGTCAAATACTACAAGTGCACAACAAAAGATCACAGCAAACCGTGGTGCTCCCTTACTGCTACTTACAAGGGAAGCTGGGGTAATTGTCAAGGTAAGATGAGAGAGAGTCTTGATATTGTGGAGCCACGATTCGTCGATAAAAATGTACGCCAATGAATGTTGCCTTCCCATCACGATTTCAGTGACGCCCAAACCTTCAGTGAATCCCAGGCCTTGTCAACGGAAGACAACGACTGGAAAGTGCTGTGTGTTCCCATTCACCTACAAAGGTGTCAAATACTACAAGTGCACAACAAAAGATCACAGCAAACCATGGTGCTCCCTTACTGCTACTTACAAGGGAAGCTGGGGTAATTGTCAAGGTAAGATGAGAGAGTAGTATTGATAGCGCAGCAACGATTCTTGAAATTTTAGACTAGATGACATGCACATCGTATTTGTGTATTAGTTTCTGCAGTAGATGGAGGATGGAGTAATTTCTCTAAATGGTCAGCCTGCACAAAATCATGTGGTGGTGGGTCCCAAAAACGAACTCGTACATGTACCAACCCGAAACCAGCTCATGGCGGTAAGAACTGTAGAGGACCAGCTGAAGAAACAAGAGCGTGCAACAAGGAAAAATGCAAAACAAGTAGGTTATTTATTTATTTATTTATTTATTTATTTATTTATTTATTTATTTATTTATTTATTTATTTATTTATTTATTTATTTATTTATTTATTTATTTATTTATTTATTTATTTATTTATTTATTTATTTATTTATTTATTTATTTATTTATTTATTTATTTATTTATTTATTTATTTATTTATTTATTTATTTATTTATTTATTTATTTATTTATTTATTTATTTATTTATTTATTTATTTATTTATTTATTTATTTATTTATTTATTTATTTATTTATTTATTTATTTATTTATTTATTTATTTATTTATTTATTTTATTTATTTATTTATTTATTTATTTATTTATTTATTTATTTATTTATTTATTTATTTATTTATTTTAATATGATTTATTGTTGTTGTTGTTGATTATAAAAACAAACTTCTAGAACAACTGGCTTTGAAAGGGGACATTTTATATCGCCGGTAAGAGTGTACGTGGAAGAACTTTCATTAGAATACAATGGCCCAAAAAGGAATCCTAGGTCTACGTTATCAAAAAAGCCCTTTGATTTTTAATGACTGATAATGATAAAAAGATACAACAATTGCAGTTATGATGGAGGCAATCTTTGGTATGACTGGAATATAAAGTCATGTATTATATCCATATCCACTAGTTGGATATGAGCAATTGCGCGCTCTGATTGGTTCCTCTACTACTAGGCTATAAACTCATATCCCGTGAGTAGAGAAAATCAAAATGGCGGAGCGTTTTGCCGAACTAACTAAATCTTTACTAGAAAACAAAACAAAAAAAACAAAAAAAAAAACAAAAAACAAAAAACAAAAAAAGCAATAAAGTTTGGAATGAAACTATTTGATGGTAAGAAGTACATTTAATTATATTTTTCAATGATTATTAATACAGATTTTTACCAAGAGAGCATAAATAAGAGAGGGAAACTTGTTAATGGGGCGCGCGCCGTGATGATTCCCATCTGTGCTATTTTTAGTAACCGGATGCAGTTTAATTTTCGACTTACCCTACTCCCGTGCGTCGAAAATTTGAACGAGTGGAATTTGGCGATTTGAGCTTCATAAAAACACACAATCGATATCAAATTTATTCCAAATTCCACGATAATGCCATAGGATATCCTATTAGTAACATACATCAAAAAAATTATAGAAAGAAACGAGTTTTTCTCATCTAAATGAGCGAAATTTTTTAAATAAACGTAAGCGCGCGCTCGATGACGTGTGATGCGCCAGTAGCGCGCGCATTTTCACTGAAATTTCATTCAAAAAGCGAACAAAATCCTCGACGTTTTTGTCTTTTTTCCCATCAAAATCGTTACTTTGTAATCAGAAAGTACACACTTTTGATACTAGATAATATGAACAAAGCAGAACTAAGAAAACTTTGTTTTTAACGCTGTTTTTGAAAACTCAAATTTGCATTAACGGTTCTCTGGGTCCGGAAGTATCAAATTATGACACACGGGAGTAGGCTAAGACGAAAATTAAACTGCATCCGGTTACTAAAAATAGCACAGATGGGAATCATCACGGCGCGCGCCCCATTAACAAGTTTCCCTCTCTTATTTATGCTCTCTTGTTTTTACCCAAAATCTACTGTCTCTGTCGCTATTTGCCGGTTTGTTTACAGTCCTTATGCCGGCTAATTATAAACACTTTTGGTGATCTTTTGCGACCTTTTTTTCTTGTAGACTGGTTCCAGAGCTCATATAAATTTGACAAATATATTACCGAGAAGTCCAAAACTGAGTTAAATAGCTGCTTGAAACTATTTTATATGCTTGATCACTGTTTCGTGCGATTTGTCACGTCCTCGAAAACCGGAAGTAATCTTTAACAATTATTTTTCCACTAATATTTTCTAAACTTGAAAATAATTAAAATTATATTTTTCTCAGAATCCAGTGATGTGAATATAATAAACAATTATTCCACTCAATCTCGTCGTCCATGGCTAATAGCCGACTCGGCGCGCTATCAGCTCATGCACGACTCGGTTTCGTGGAATAATTGTTAAATATTTCACTCTGTTAAAGGCCTAAATCTCCTATATCACTGAGCTACGGATCGGATCAATTTCAACACCGCTGTTCAAAGTAGCACACTATCGCATTATTAAGATATATAGATTTCAAGAATTTCAGTATCATTCAAGAAAACACTTCTATTATTTCACACTTCTGTTATTTCACAGAACCATGCAGCGTCGATAACATTGTTCAGTTCGTCCTTGATGCACTTCCCAAAGGAAGCGTACAAGTTAACAATCACCTTGTTGGAGCACTCATCCAAGTTATCAAAAGTAAGATCAGTGAGAATTAACTCGTGTATTCGTAGTTCCTTTTGCTTTAACAAACTTTTGTACGTTGTTTTTGTTACAACAGGTATGGGCGCTGCAAAAGGGATTTCGAAAGACATAAAGATCGACAAAGAAATGCTTATTAAAAGAATTGAAGTCGCGATGAATCACAAGGGTTATATCTATGCACGAACTATGTTGGGCTTTATCTTGCAGAAGCAAGAAGAGTGTCACAAAACTGGAAATAAAATCATCAATCAAATCAAGGACAGACTTGGAGATGACAAATTCAAGGTTTGTTGTACAGAGTTCATCGTAGAGCTATCGGAAAGTTAGTTATACAAAAGGTATATATCAAAAGTGATAACTCTTGGGATGGTGAAAAATGGCACATTTTTTTGCCTTCTTGTTCAAATTAATAAAACATTTGCTTTTGTCGATTAGTTTGGTAGGCATTCTATTCTAGAAAGTCTAATTTTCAAAAGGCTTCACGAAAAAACATATCATTTGAAGCTTTCCCATAGTTTCTTCGACGCCTTTGATATATATTTGTATATATATATGGTCAAAGTTTTGCACTTGGATCTTGATATAATATATGTGTACATTTTGCATCTAAAATTCGATAATTTCTGCCTGACTTGTTTTTATTCTTTGAACAGGATTTCCTTGCTGTCGATGGCGATGTTTCACTGGTGTTCGTTGTTGACACAACTGGAAGTATGGGCGAGGAGATCGGCCAAGCTAAGGCTATTGCTAATGCTATTGCTGGATACAAAAGAAAAGGCAAAGTGGACTACATTCTGTCTCCTTATAACGATCCAGGTACAAAACGTCGAAAGAGAATCACAGATTTATTTCTTTGTGACAATTATTATGTTTATCGAGTTTGACCATTTTGCACCACTGATTTCTCATATCTCCAGTTTCTCTTCAGAACAACAACATTAACAACAAAACTCTTGAGTTTCTTTCATTGATTCTGAGTATTTTATCCACTTATTAGAATTCATGAGAGTTGATTGGTCAGTTTTTGTTGTTTATTTAGTTGGTTCTAAAGCTTCTAGATCTACCATAAATGATATATGACCATAAAAACATTTTGATTTTGAGAGCTAACTTGACTCCATACAGGTCACACTGAAAATATGCATTTTTTTATGGCTTGAAAGTCTTGGAACAGCACAATTGAAACTTCTTATCCTTATCACTCGATCAAAGTCGAAAGGAGTCAACGGAAATACAGTTAAGAACATACATGGAGAATCATAGTTTAGCTATCACGACTTTATATTGGCCTAACTTTCAAATAAAAAGAATGTGATAAGCGTCATATCGAGGTCAAACATTGTGAAGATGAGTTAACTGAAAAGTATTTTGTATCTCTGATGTAGGCTCTGGACCTGTCCGTAAATTCAACTACGCAAGTCGATCAAGCTTTGCATCTGCCATCAACTCTCTAAGAGCTTCGGGTGGAGGTGATTGCCCAGAACTGACCTTCAATGGAATCATTAATGCTATCAAGGTTGGAGAACCACTACCAAGCTCTCCAATGTATGTGTTCACCGACGCACCACCAAAGGTCAAAGGTGAATACAACAGGGACAATGCCATTGGCTATGCTTTGGACTACATGATGCCGGTTCACTTCTTCTTCAGCACACGAGGATGTGGAAATCCTGCAAGTAATGCTGACTACAAAGCCATCATGGAAGACACTGGTGGTATGGGTCTATTCTTTGGTAAAGCCTCAGACATAAGCAGTGCTGATGACTTGGTGAAAGCAGATCTTGATGGATCAACCATCATTTCATCTGGTGGCAGTGGCAGTGGACGTCGTCGCAGAGATCTTTTCAACTTGTGGAAGCGAACTTCATCTGATGTTAGTTTCCCTGTTGACGAGAGTGTGTCGAAACTAATCATTTCAGTTTCAGCAACTTCCAACTACAACGGAGTCAATCTAGTTGATGGTAGTGGTAAGAATGTTGCTCACAAGCTCAACATGAACCAGGGAAAATTGTGGATAATAGACAGTCCATCCAAGGGGATGTGGAAATTGGCAGTTCCTTCCAGTGTCCGTGGTTTTTCGTATCAGGTACAATTGGGCAATGGTGTTAATGTAGTAGTGCAGTTTATTTCCAGTTACTAGAGGCGCATTTATACGGGGTGAGCCTCCTTTTCAAAAAAGACCCATGGAAGTAATATCAATAATTTCTGTATTTTTTTCTTTATTCTTTTCTCTCACTGGTATTTTTGAGCGTCTGTTGTCTAATTTTGCACCGGTATCATCAAATTTGAAGAAAGGTCTATATATATTACATAATACTGATATTTAAAACTATTACAAATAGGGTCCCAATTTGTTTAAACCACCAAACATGTTTAAAATAATGATGCAGGCCTTGAGGAGTCTCAAAAATTGCTTTATGGCTTTGCATCTTGTCGGTTTCAGGTTAAAGCCAGTGCCATCTCTAACATCGAGTTCGACCAAATGTTCGTCAGGACCATGAAGGCATCGAAACAAGTTGTTCCTATTTCCAGCCCTCTCATCGGTAGGTAGAAAATTAAAGTGTTTACAACGAAACCAACTTTTATGCATCTATATTAGTTCCATTTTTAAACGAGTAAGCAAAGAAGTTTATCAGACCGACTATCCTCTTTGTGTTGCGCGTCGCCTAGTTAAACAACTCAATAGAGTTACTAAAGTTTGTCAACTGAGTTGAACAAATTAAACTCAATAGAGTTAAACAACTCAATAGAGTTAATAAAGTTTGTCAACTGAGTTGGAGTCAGTCCTAAGGCTTCTCTTTAGAGTTATTATAATGGATGACGAATAATAGATCAAAAAAATGCTCGTTCTTAGGCGCTTCCTTGCAGCAAGAAGCAGTTTTTGAATCACAAGTTAAAAATAGTATTATAGGGAAAAAAACATAAAATAAACTAAAATGATTTTCGGATAAAGGTTTTTCAGATCACACATTGATACCTTTCGAAATTACGTCTTCATACTCTCAACTGCTCGTTCTTGTTTAAGGGGAAAAGGCAAACCTCCAGGTTATCATCCCAGAAGCTTCACGTCTCAATAAGGCCTCTCTGCGACTCGACCTCGTCGATGAAAGTGGGAAAAGTGTAAAGAGCCTGTCCATGAAAGACGAAATGGCGACTTTCGACCTTCCCTCTAACAAGCCATTCAAAGTACGTTTATCTGGTAAGACCAGCAGCGGAAATGTCTTCCAAAGACTGTCACGTGAGGAGGTGAAGCCATCAGAAGCAATAATCCGTACTAAGATTACATCCAACCTTTTGACTATCAAGAGAAATGCCAAGTCATCTTTCCAAGCTGCTATTGACTATTCTGGATCAGGAAGCAAGACCTTCTCCATCAAAGCATCTGCTGTACCTTCAAGCGTTGCAGTGTCAGTTGCACAAAGTTCCGTTACAGTAACCAATGCGAAACCGGCTGGTGATTTGACTGTACACTTGACTGCACCATCCTCTACACCAGTGGGTACAGTTGTCAAGGTTCATATCTCTGCAATCAGTGGTGCCATCAAGCTAAACCTGATGACTCACGTAATGGTCCAGTGAAACTACGTCAACACCATGATTATTTAACCATATACACAGGCTAATGATTATAAGGAAAACACCTCGTACAGGATAGTTTTAGGGGTAGTAGTTTGTGAGAATAGTTTAGGGGGGTCTAAGGGGTTTAAACGGATACGTCCTCGTTCTTACTACACTTAAAATTGTAAATCGAGGAAGTTATGAGTAGATTAAATAGCATTGAAGCATTGATTTTATTTTCTTTCTTTTTATTGAAATGATCGTTCGTAATTATTGGATTGTAAGGATAAAAACTAGTAGCTTGTTCTTCTTATCTTTAATATCTGTGCCATTTCAAGGCTGCCACCATGTTATATTTGCTTCTACTTTCTCAACTTTGATGATTTTCTATACATACACGAGAAGATAAAACTCGTCAGTATCTCCAAGCGGTCAAGTAATGTTGTGTTTATTATAAAGAATATCGATGACTGTTCATAATAATTATTCTGGGCTATACTGATTTTGAATAAAACTACCCAGCCGTCAAAACTTCATTGAAAGCACCCTACTCAAATAGTATAGAAATACAGTCTTTGAATGTTTTTGATGTTTGGCGCCAGTATAAAAGTGACAGCGCAAAAGTGTGGTAAAAACGACAAAGAACAATATAAAGAGTTTTTCGTACAAAGTTATAAGCTTAGATTATGTGAAGCGAAGTGAAGCAAAATCCCCATCAAACTCTGGAGGTCTGAATGAATGAATAACTTAAATGAAATTTGAAAGAATGATCAAAGAAAAAAGTTAAGAAATAATGAATGGCCGGAAAAGGATTTTTTTTAGCTTGCATGCTTGCATGCCTCCAGGCCTATTTGCTTGCTACTGATATTGATCAATAAATTCACCAGAAGGGTTACGTTCAATTTCAAATTACTCGTGTCTTGAGTACAAATCTCCTGACTAGGAATTGATTCTTCTTAGAACAAAACTTCTTTCTCCTAGATAAATCTCAGAATTGCTTGCTAATGTCAATGTGCTTTTTATGTTGTAAAACGACTCTTTCGACACGGTGTTTCATGTGATCACTGTTTGAACGCATGGGAAAAGTGTTGCTTTCCCAAAACCAAAATGTTCGTTGATGAAAATAAATATCGTTTACAACGGTTTGCAAAAGGTCTGGACCCCCACCATATAAATATAGGGATAGAAATATATATCAAAAGTAGCGAAGAAATTACGGGATAGCCTGGCTGATATTGTTTTTTTCATGATGCCCTGATATTAGGCAACTCGAAAAAAAATCAGTGGAGCTATCTCATAATTTCTTTGCTACTTTTGACATATATCCACTGCAGGGAGGCCACCTCTTCCTTTTGAGAAAATATTTAAAAAAACCCCGCGAAAATAAAGGTTTAATATTTTCTCAAAAGGAAGAGGTGGGCCCCCTGTGGATATATCTATATATATTTGAGGGGATCCAAAGTATTTGCAAAATGCTGTAGATATTGCCATTCATATTCAGTGGATGTGGATATAGCAAAACAATGCATGATTACACATAATGTCGTCAAACACAGCTAATAGAGAGCTTAAGCAACGAAGACGGCAACGAGGACGCCGACGGCATCAGACAATGGACTTAATTACAAAATACAATAAACGCACGTGCAAATGAGCAGGGCTGTAAGGAAATCAACCGTATTCTGCAAAACTACAACGTGAAAAGTCCAGATTTCACGCTCTGTAGAGAACGGGAACTTGAGGACGCAAACCAGTTTATTTTCCGTTCGCCCAGAAACTCTCTCTTTCATTTTCTTTCATTTCAAAACTCTGGTCTGAATGGCAATTCAAATTAAATAAGCGAAAAAAATTGCAGTAAATATTGCGCTTGAATACTTTTTGACGTCCCTTTTTCCCTGCCGTCGTCGTCGTGGTTGCTTAAGGTCCCTAATGACTGACTTGGCGCTTCGCACCTCGTCTGCTATGACTGAGCTCAGCCGAGCATTGGACACCCATTTTTCTTTTAATTTTTGAGCATTAAATTTTATACAAAAAAGTTTCAATTGAAGGTCTTCTAATCTTTTTGCTAACGTAATGTTGTCAGTCTTTTTAAGTTCTTCATCGACTTCGTCCAAGTTTTGTTGGCTAAAAACGATTTTTTTCCTCAAAAAAAATTGATCGACGTACAATACGGGGAAATTAAAATGGATGACAAGCAAAACAGTATTCTAGGTTGAGCGAACAATTATGAGTATATCACTGAGTGAAAGTGTGTACACAGCTGTTAATACAAATTTCCCAATAAAACCAATTCTGTGATTTCATTAACGTATCATGGCCACGTGACTGTTAACTTGCCCAATCAGGCGCGAAATGATCAGTAATGCATTTGGTTTCAATCAATCAATCAATCAATCAATCAATCAATCAATTAATCAACTGTTTATACTCTGATAACCTGCCCGACGACGGAGTATTTGGAACACAAGAAAATATCTAGAAACTCGCTGACTTTTTTTCAAATTACAGATTACTATTTGATGATGTCAATGCAAAATGTTCAAAAATCAGAGCGTGCGTTATATAGAGAAACCCAACTGTGGCATGGATGCATTTATAATTCTGAAATATAACTAATTGCACAAACATTGACACTTTCAAAACATAGAAGCTGAGACCCAAATAAACATTGGGAAATTTTGATTAGATGATTTTAAAGAAGCGCGTGGACGTGGACATTTCAAATAGCGACTGAAACAAATTATTGTATTCCAGATGCACTTATCCAGCACATTCATAGATAAAACACTTGAAAATCCAAATATTACTAGTGTACCCAGGAACCATTTCGGTCTCAGCTTCTAGCTTCTATGATTTTGAAAGGGTCAACGTTTGTGCAAATAGCTACATATACTAAGAGCGCGCGTAAGATTGTATCGATCCTTATAATTATCAATAGATCAAAATTTTCATTTGTAAGAAAAAAGTGAATAAACTTCCCAAGAGCAAATGTTTTCTTGATATACGAAGAGAGTTAATAAATCTGATAATTTTCTTCCATTTTGTTTGTTCAGCTTGCAAGTAAAATCACTTTGCGCTTAATTAAATCAATTTTCCCAATATATAGCAATTGGATACTTTCTCCAGTTACAATCCGTTAAGTCGTTGCGGGAAACGAAGCCTCATAAAAATACTAGACACGATGACCCCATCATTTGTGGTCACTGGGTTGTGCTTGACATTAATCCTGCTAAATGTTAAGGTAGGTGATTATAAAAAAGGGACAGGAATTGGAAGGAGACACGTACATGTTAAAATAGCTGGGTATAGGCAAACAAAATAAGAAGAAACGAATAAGTGTGATTTCTACTGGAATACATCTCATGACTGTCATAAATCCAAAGAGCTGAGATTTTCAAGTTAAATTCATGTTGAGGCTAAAGCAAAAGCTACAGTAAATGTGTTGAGCTTGAAGAATCTTGCAGTAGTCTTTGATTTTATTTTTTACTTGTATAATAAAATTTAAGACTTGGTAGTAAATTGAGACCGCTTGTTGATAAAAAGGTTTAATCTAGTCATTTTATTTTCACACCTATTTTTCGAGAGACTTTAATTTCGTCTTCATTTCGCGAATTCTTTAAATCGCGAAATTTTAGTGTCGCTAAAATTTCATGTAATAAGGAAAATTTTTCTACAACAGCGACGACAACGACAAGAACAACGACAACAACAACAACAACAACAACAACAACAGCCAGCAACAATCAAACCAAAGTTGTAAAACTATGCGTGCATGTATACGAAAGCGAGGAAAAGACAGATTTGAGCGCGAAAGTAACCATTGATATCAATAACTGAATAATCGTGACATATCACCCGCTTCGCACGTTAACTGAGTTCAGTCTCTAAGGGCTAGTTTTCACTAGTGACATAAGCATAAACATAAGTAACATACGGAGACTCAGTAGCGTACTGCTCTAATTAGCGGTGCTTGTCTTTTCTCACACCTCAGTGATAAATGAAGAACTGAGTCTGCGTATGTTGCTTATGCTTATGCTTATGTCACTAGTGAAAACCAGGCTTAAACTGGCGTTGAATGTCTGTTGAGTCCAGTTCATGATCTGATGAGTTGTAGATAGGACTGCATACTATACTGGTCAGCAATCGCTACCAATACTAACAATCAATATGGCGTCCCGGTTCTTCAGAAGGAAGGCTGGTGTCGGAAGAAAATGCTTTTGTTTCTTGTGACGAAGGAGGTTTTTCCGAGAGAACTACCTTATTCGTACTAATTTTCGCGGGCACTTAATTTCGCGAATTTGGAACACGAATATTTCGCGAGCATTAATTTTCGCGATTTTGCAGAAAATGATAAATTTAGGGCATTTAATTTCGCGAAAGCTGACAAGAGTCAGACTTAGAAAACCGTTTTTTTATTGAATGATCACTTAAATCAGCCGGTAACAGAAATAGCGTTTATAATCAAATAAATCAAGCAAATACTGCAAATCAATCAAACCAAATCAATCAAATACAAAGAGCTTGTGTTGGCTAATTATAAAGAGCCTGACCTAAATGGACATTTTGATGATTGCACAACAGATGTTTTAAAAGAGCTATATGTAGAAGAAGAAGAAATGAGTGATCCAGATGAAGAAAGTGCTGAAGTACCTGTAGAAGATAAATAGGACTGATGGCAATACCATGTAGCTATAAACGTAATTAATCATTGATTAAAGCAAATTCAGAAGTGTATTAAATTTTGCGTGTTTAATTTTCGCGTATCCTAATTTTCGCGAGGCTTTAATTTCGCGATTTTTTACAAATCGCGAAAATTGCGAAATTAAAGCCTCGCGAAAATTAGTACGAATAAGGTAATCACGTCGATGATAGTGACGTAGTTAACCCATTAGATTTACCGGATTTGACAGAGCTTGACGATGAAATGGGAGGCGATGATGACGATTCTGTGGAGCTTGCAGAAATATTGGAGACGAATTTCATTATCGATGCACGAACTCCGCGAATGGATCACACAAGTAGCCAGGCATATAGAAATAGGAAGGAAAGCGCCATTGCAGCTTGGAGGGCTTTTTTCCGACACCACCCTTCCTTTTGAAGAACCGGGACGCCATTTTGATTGTTGGTATTGGTAACGATTGCTGACCAGTATAGTGTGCAGACGATTACTACTCAACACGTCAGACCATGAACTGGACTCAGGAGACATTCAACGCCAGTTTAGAGACTGGACTCAACGTGCGAAGCGGGTGGACATACGAAAATGATTGAACATGACAACGCGATTTTATTCGATTTGAGGTACGGCATCGGTTTTAGCCTGTGACCAAAACATAAATCGCACACCACTCGTTTTCCAATAAACGAACGAGTCGGAACGAACAAACATCCAAGTTAAATATTTGTTATAGATGTTTGAATTCAATGGTTTTTGTTTTCAGGCCCAGGATTGTATCAAAGATGTCGATTGTAGACCAGACAGCTGCTGTACTGAATCCAGCCACAAATGTTCTGCCAAAGGACGTTTAAACAGTATTTGTGAGACTAAGGTAAGTTTGGAACCCCTCTCCCCCACCTCCTGCGGCCCCCATACACTTGTGTACAGGGTCTCAAGGTATTCCCTGTCCCTGGGGCGTGTGTGTGTGTGTGTGGGGAGGGGGTGGGGGGGGGGGGGGGGTCCGTGCACCCCTTCGACCCCTCTGGATCTGCCACTGATTAATGTAAAATATCTTACATATTTTTAACACAGGATTACTTCAGACACTGTGGTTGTGCTGAGGGACTGGTGTGTAAAGTAACTCAAGAAGTTCGTCTAACATCCATGGGTTATAACCTTAAAGTACGACACTGTCAAAAACCTTAAAATCAGAAAGGCTCAGCATCTTCCCTTGATTCCTTGACCAGGAAGCATAATTGCAACATGATGCAAAATGGTTTAAATATGATCTTGTAGAAAAAATAAAGGCAAAACCTGATTTGTGTATAGTTGTACGTTTTTATTATTTAGAAACTTGATGAAAACTCAAGTCCATTTAATACACAGATCGGACCTCACACAGTTTCAAAAGTTCATAGCCTGCGATATCGAGATCAATATCGAGGCTACAAATGTACGTACACACTAATTTTCATCTGAAAACACATCTTCAAATTTTGCTCTCAGGTTAGACTTCCGTCTTCCGCACTAAGGCGAATTTCTCTTTCGAACACCATTTCTATATCTAATGAGTTATAGATACCCCAAAAACAGAAAAAGATGTTTTCAAATTTAGCGCACCGTTCAATTACATTTCAAAATTACTAAATATCGAAAAACAATAATGCAAACGGCCGGCGAAAATTAAATATCTACAAATAAGAAAACCTATCTAGCGCTGCCTTATTGTGGCGAGAAAACGTTTTCCTCATTTCGTTTATTTGTTTTCTTGTCGATATTCTTTGTCTCTCCATTTCACTAAAAATTTCTGTGCTTGATTTGGTAATGTCTTTCCGAATACCATCAATGAATCTGTGAATATCTCCGTCAATGGTATTTATCTCATCCAAAGCTCTTTTTCTCACCGAAGAATATTCTTCGACCTTTTTTCTTCTTTCCCTGGCCATTGGGTAGTATTCCTGGCGACCAAGAAAATATAGTCTGTGATTATTTCTGTCTATTGCAGGCTGAAAGAATGCGGAATGATTCTGTGCCTTCTTTACTTTGGGTTGCTTTCTTAAAAAAACCGTCGCCTGAGGAGTTGTAGGAAGTTGAAGTCTTTCCACTTGTTTTAATAGGAATTTAGATTTTCCTTTCTGTTCTTTTGGCTGTTTAGTTTGCTTGTGTGGCTTTGCACTGGGTAATAAGCTTGAAAAGAACAAAGGAGGCGTTGGAATTGACTTGATTTCAGTTAAGCTCATCTTTGGAGGGACAGGAACTTTGGGAAGAAAAAATTGACTTTTTTCCACCAGAATTTTCTCATTTTTTCTTGCTTGTAGCAGTTTTTGTTCCAAGACTCTGTCGTTGCTTTGGGTTCTCTTTCTTGGCAGTTTTCGCTTTTCTTCAACCGTTTCCCCTTGGTCCTCACTAGGTTCCTTCATTGAGGAAACTTCGAAATCGCGAAACTTGTTTTCAAAGTGTAAATTGATTAAGATTCTTGCTACTAAAAAGTGCCAATTTCCAGGAAATTTGTGGTTTCCCTGGCCGACCAGGTGGTACTTACAAATTTGTTCTATTACTAAGTCAGTATCTAACAACATAGCTTTTTCAAAAGATTTCACACCAGTGTAAACGATCTTGACTGAAGTAATTCGTCTTTTGAATGATCGTTAATTATCGATAATTAGCACCTTTTAATGAACTATCGATTACTTCATCCTTCTTTGTAAATTAAGTTTGCATTGAAAAAATCCGTTGAGCTAAGCATGCAAAGACAAAATAGAGTCAATATTGATGCAATCAGAAGAAGCTTGACTGAGATAGTTCAAATCGCACGGCGTCATATGTGACATAATGAAAACTATCTGTGCCTTTGAAAGGACACTATTATAGTAGACACTAGTTTATGATTGAATACATTTACAGTTCGTGCACTACCACTGCGAAAGGAAGATGAAACCTTAACCGAATTTTAAAGTAGCGATCGATCATAAGTGAACTGAGTTTGTTTGATGTGCTGCTCTCTATCGTGCGCGAAGGTTTTTCTCTGGTATCCGCTTTTTTTCTCCCTCAGCAAAAATTAACATAAAATATATGTATATATGTAAAATATTTAACTTAAAGATAGTGAATGTAAGTGCCAGCAGATGAAGTACCACGCTATTAAAGTAGATATTCGGCTGTGAAAAGACACTAATTTATTTTTATATTTCATTTTAACCCATATTCGGTTTAACAAGTCCTCTTTAGCCTATGCGCACTGTTTTTCACTCTCCTGCACCCACTGCTCGCCTGCTTCTGCCTGCAGTTTTTAACCCCACTGTTTCATTATGAAATACGCGCATTAAATATTACAAATTCCCTTTTGAGAATAATTGTTTTGAAGCTAGAATATTCGTTAAACATCACCAGCAACAAAAATACATGCTCACACGGTAGGGATTTCCCGTGTAACTTTCAACGGATCTTCTGTGATTCGTCCAACTAAAGGTTCGATTCTAAAGCCATTTGATCCCATTCTGGTCCATGTTTAATGTGATCACCTTCTTTGGAATATAACAGCGATCTACTGTTCATCAAGTGGTGGTTTTTGATTGAAACACGAGAGGCACTTCGCCAAGAGTGCACATGACTGTGGAGTTTCGTAGAACTGTTAAATGACAGGCGCAGTGAATAGAACGAGAGCTTTCGCATCCTGCGACGAAGTCCACTTTCACCAGACTTCTTAAAAAACGATTTACAGAAACTACACTGAGTTTGTAGAGTGCCAAATATGAATGGACTAATGCAACTATTTAGGTAGACCGAGATATTTGCAAAAACAAGAAGATTGGAAAAGTGTGGATATTCTGACCCTGTCCCAAAATCATGCCATAACCACATGACATGTGTCGGCAAAAAGCACACAGCAAATGCAAAAACCGCGGCGATAAAAATCTTCACAATCCTTAGGTTCCTGTGAGCTCTACATTTGAGTATTTTATTTCCAGCCCCAGATTTACTTTCTGATGTAAAAATTCCCTTCATCCTCTTGATGTCACGGTAAAGTTTGGCACTGACCATTGAATAGGCAACAGATATCACTAGCAGAGGACACAGATATAGAACCACGAAAACTGACATAGTGTAGATTTGCACGAATTTTGTCCCTGGAGGCCATTTCTCAATACAGCTATCATTTTCAAACGAAAGGACATATATGTAGGGCGATACTAGTAATATACTGCTTATCCAGATCACAGAAATGATTATTCTTGAATTATGGACCTTGATTCTTGGTTTAAATGGATGGATTATAACTCGATATCGCTCTAGGCTCATTGCTAATAGTGTTGCCACCGATACAGCCATTAAGATTGTCTGAAAGGGGTACACTATCTTACAGAGTACAGCCCCATAGGGCCAAAATCCAACCAGTCTTTCAGCTACATCTAGTGGTATACTAATGGTACAAACTGCAAGGTCGGTGACAGCAAGGTTGAAGATGAAGTATTCGCTGATTTTGTGCTGTCTTCGGCTCAAGATGGCAGTACATATGAGGATATTTCCGATTGAACCAATAACAGTAATGGCAAAATAGAAGAAAATCTGAGTAATCTTGACGCCTAGGTCTTCGGAAGTACTACTTGGAGTTGATGTGTTATTCATGGCAATTCCTGTTTCCCCAAACTTTACCTTATTCAGATGTTTTCTCGAACGAAGAGTCTGCAAAAAGACTGTGTACTTTCTCTCCTTTTTCCACTCTTTAAGTCGCCAGCTTTCTTCAATTTCAAACAAACTCCATCGGTTGTTGTCAATTTCGATTCCTTGAGAGAAGTCTCTAGTCCAGCGGGTACAAGCACGCACAAAAGGATTACAGCTTATACCTTTCTTTCGGTGACAAATGGCTTTAAAAAAAGTTAATCCTCAATTAGCGATGATCAAGCAATACAATTAACGATTGAGAAAAGATTCGTCTTTTTCCACAAACCAGTGACAGCTTTGAAAACGTTCTGTTCTTTCTGATTACAAGATAACGGACTGCTCTCAGTAAGGCATTAGTGCCAATATCTATCTTTGCGGTGTTTTTCTTTAATTTCCTTCGCTTGGGGGCATCTTGTTCTCTTGTCTCCTTGAGCGGTTATTAAAGATCTAGTGAAACAAGATCAAAACGTTTGATTAATGGTATTAAGTATTCTTCTTTTCCGACTCATTGTTACATTTAATTCCTACAAGATCATTAACATAGCTCTCAATTTAATAACAAAAACTTTTCATAGAGTTTTTAACGCGTTTTTAATTGGCAATTAGAATTATTTTTAATGAGTTGGAATCTTCCCAGCACGCTATATAGATATTGACAACGATGATAATTATACATGAAATGTAGAAACGAAAAAAAAAACACACACACACACACTAAAAGTGCTAGATATTTCATTTGATTGGCTATGGTTAGAAAACGATCGAGAGAGTAAACCATATTTCAGAGAATTACGTATTTAGCTACACAATTGATGGTTATAAACTATGTGCTCAATGGTTATAAAGTATAAGTTGTGCTTTTTAATGATATTTTAACAACAAAATGAACAATATCAGTACCAACAATATGATTTAGAATATGTTCCCTGTTTGCCTAATAATACAAAGGTACCATAGCCAAGTTAAGTGGTTTGCGTTTTATTTTCAGCAGCCTTAAGACCGATTTACACAAACAAACTTTTAACAACACGGTACCCCTAAATGTTGGTACTCGATTGGGACCGATTATTTTGGGTAAGGCACCTCCATCAGGCCAACAAATTTTCTGTTCATACGCTGATTACTACGGCTATCGTGCCATAAAGGATGGATGCGGTCCAGAACTGGAATTAAAGGTGCCGTACCAAAAGGTGTAAATCGTATAAATCGGGATTTACAAGCATTCCAAGCACATCTTGCTCAATGTAAATTAGAATGTATGACTCGGGAAAAAAATTAAAGGAGTTGTTCCCAGTAATCCCAACTGGAATCGTGCTTTAGCAATAACTTGTGATCAGTGCGGCGGTTAACGTTTAGACCAAGCGCTTTGTTGTTAAAGAAATTATCTTTTCTTTTTTTTTTCATTCAGTTGCCAATTTTATGAAATATCCAAGGAATTGGGATTGTTGGTGCTGAGGTTAAAATACGCGAGTTTCCTCATTGTTGACAATGTTTAAACCTTACTGAGCCAAGGTTGACCTGATCAAAGTTTAAACTAAATCCACTAATTCTCTTATAAAGGCCAAGAAAAGAAATTAAAAAAGAAAGAAAAAGGAAAAAGGAAAAGAAAAGGAAGAAGCTGGAGAGAACGAGAAAGAATTCAAACGTCAAGATTCCTTACCAGATATACCAGCTGACCTGAAAACTTTGTGATGAATTTTGCACTATTTTTTCTAGAGATTTCCAATTTCTTGACCGAGTTTGTCACATTTTCATCTGGCTAAATGGGAATCCTCTAATCATTCTTATCTGGTCATGAAACTATACAGCTCTTTAAAAGCATGTATAATGTCATAGATTACTATTTGTTTGTGTTACGCAAAGCCCACCAATTCTCTCTGACGATGTTATCTGACATTCAACGTTACGACGGTCCTTTGATGACGTTTAAAAATGCTATCAAATGTTTCGGGCTTTTTTGGAAATTGGTAATGACCTAAATCTACCGTTTTAAAGCTAAAGTATTTAAGAGCATCAACAATGAGTTATTATTTTTCTAAACGAGAAAAATGATCCGAAGTACGATGAGTTTTTACTATCTATTTTTAAACTATTTTTAATGACCATCTTCCATCTTCTTGGTAACACCTGTTCTTTATTTTTTATTTTTATATATTCATCTATTTTTTACCATGTTACTTTGAGCATAACCAAAAACATTGGCCGATTTTCTTAATTTTGACTGTCTTCAAAAGTTATGACCTGTCAAACCGCTGTCCGGTTGGCTCCGTTGGTTGAGCGTCGGTCTCTCGTGCGGAAAGGCCGGGGTTCGATTCCCGGCCGGACCAACACTCAGGGTCTTAAAATAACTGAAGGAGAAGGTGCTGCCTTTGTAACTACAGCTGCAAATGGTTAGACTTTCACGTCTTCTCGGATAAGGACGTTAAACCGTAGGCTCCGTCTCCATTTATATGAAGATAGCAATAAGGTCAGCATATGGGATTAGCGTTGAAAACTACTGGTGGATGAGGCCTTAAAATCATGTATTAAAACCAGTAGTGGAGCTACTTTAGCAGGTGCTGTAATTCACCTCAACCTCAACCTAGAGGACAAGAGGAACTCCATGGATTTTAAAGAAACACTAAATGTGTGAAACAACTTGTATAGACCAAAATTTGCTTGATAACGAGGCTAACATGAATAAACAAAAGAAACCAGCCAGCCATGACCAGTATTTCTTTTGTTTTATTCACTTTAGCCTCGGTATCAAGTAATTTTGAAACTGGTTTATTGCAAGTAGGCTAAGAGAATTAAGCCTATCTTATTATAGGAAATTAACACATTTAATTAAGATGTTGAGTATTAACACAACTTAAATTAACGCGAATTGAGGGTAAAAATACTTCCAAATGAATAAAATTAACACGAAAGAAAAGCCAAAATGTTCAATTCAAAACGAGAATGAAATCAAGCAGAATGAACAAATATATGCTAAGATCATTCGAATGAATACTCATGTCGGTGTAGCTATCAATTTATCTATTGTTGCTATGTGGAAATTCAGTGATGACAAAGTTTGCATGGATTGAGCAGTATATCTAGATAAAACTGCTAGAAATTCATGTCGTGCAAATTAACGCCCCAAGGATATTAATATTAAAAGCAATTAACACGATTTCAGTTAACGCGTTTTTTTTTTGTTGTTGTTGTTGTTGTTTTTTTTTTGAAATTCGCGTTAATCTAGCTAAGCGTTTAGTTTCCTATAATATATATATGCTAGTAAATGCGCTCCGTCAAAACACAAAGTTTAAAGAAAACCTTAAAAACCCTCCCTTATTTCTTACTACTACATGTCATTTTACAGTATGTACCGACTTAAAGGTCGATTTGGTAGCAAACGATAGTACCAGCCTCTATATGTCACAATTGTAGCTACATCAGTTTCGATTTTTCAAAGAATTCTATTAAAAGAGCAACACATTTTCAAAAAGTTCATGTAAAACCTTATGGTCATAAATCCTGTTTAAGGAGGCTAGAAATGGTTCTTGAGCGCGCGCCGAGTGCGCGCGCTAATTTGATGACGAAATACGAAGTGACTGAACAAGACAAAGCACTTTTTTGACAAATTTTCGTATTTATAATGGATAGAAGTCGAATCTATTCAATATTCGAGCTAAAGCTTTTTTTAGAGAGCAAAAAGCATCAATCTCATCCACATTATTTTGCACAAAATGGTTCTGTTTGCTTGTCTCGAGCTTCAATTGAGGCAAAATGACGCATGCGCAGTTTGAGCAATTTTACGAGACCCCTCTGACGCGTACACGATAAATTTGAGCAAATATCTCAAAAACTACTCGGTGAATTTTTTTAATCTTTTGTTTTTCTATTCTAACTAAGTTTAAGAGTGTGTTGATGAAATATAAAAAAATTCTGTAATGGGGAAGTCTTTTTATATCTAAAATACGGTTTTTGCAATATTTCATGAATTCTGCATTACAGAATTTTTTAATTTTTGCTCATATGAAAGGTCAACTAGCGAACTCATCATATGCAGTTTTAAAAAAACTTTCACCGAACAGAAATTAAGATATGAATATTTATATTGAAATTTTACGTCAGTTTGCCGAAAATCTGTTGTTGTCATGACAACCGCATACGTGATGATTTTTTAAAAATTGAACTCCCCGTTTCATAAGCTTTAATATGGTATATCACATCAATATTACCTTTTTGGCGATATAGAAATCTTAGAATTTTTTATGAGTGTGCACTCATTTATGGGAACCCTTTCCAGCCTCCTTAAAGTGGACATATCCTAAATTTTATGATATGTGAAGTGTCGCACATTTACACACATATGCTAATTGGCATCTGGTACTATCAGTGTCAAAGCCTGTAAATCATGAAACTCTGCTAGTACGTTATATATACGATGCTGCATGGGTTATTACCGATTGTAACATACCCTATGACGTCATCTTTTTATCGCATGACGTCATTTTTATTGCACTTTCAATTCAGTATATGAAGTCGAATTTTTCTCCCAACAAAAACTGCTCGAACTTTTACAGTCAGATTGCAGGTCCTTTGCTATTACATCATGTCATTCAGCTATCTCGAAATCGCTCTTTTGTGACTATGGGCTTATCTTTGATTGGTTGATGGTAGGATGGTACACTTAAGCCTGCAACAAGTGTTGATCTTTATCATATAAACAGAACAATACAACTACTTTCTTCTTGCTTTAATCTGATGGACTTTCACATAGACTTTCACATATCATGCAAGCTTACAACTTACTATTCACCACTTTCATAATTCGGTTTTTTAGTTGAAGAAATGAGAGCTTCTTGCAAGAAATGATGACTGCTATGCCAGAAAGTACTTCCTGAGAAATACGTCGAAAAAGTTTCTTCACTTATGGTTGAATACCAAGAAGTTATGTTCAGTCAAAAATAGAGAGATTTGCATGTATTTTAACTGGATACCTAAGGGGCCTCGTTTAGCTGCATTTTCCAGATTTTAAATCCCCCTAGCCTATCTATCTTGTCAAGGATTTATTACTTTCTTCAGAAACTTGCTCATATTGATCAGTCTTCATAATTTCAAAGAGTTACTCTTCTAGAAATATTTATTTGTCAGCATTTATGCTAATTACCAGAAGCCATAACCAAAGTCGTTTATGGAACAATAAAAAAGGTGAAGAATACAAATGTTTTCTTGTTTCTATAATCTGATTAATAGCAGCTTTTCAATTAAGCAATATAAAACGCGCGTGCATGTTTCTGCACTGTGATATAAACACGATGGAAGATGTAGAGCAAGAGAAAAGCGAGCTTAGGAACACGAAGCATAACCGAGTGTCTCTCTTGCTTTTCGAGTGCTATAAATCTTCCAGATCAGTGTTTATATCACAGTACAGAGACATAAGCGATCGTTTTATGTTGCTTTTATAAAATATTTTCGACGTTTTTGGGCGAGCCGTGTCTTTGTCCTCTAATATAAACATGGTAGCAAGCCAATCAGCGCGCGCGTTATATCTCAAATATTTCATAATACATGCTAACTAGCTAATAAACATCACTTTCAGTTTTTTATCTAAATAAAAGTATACAAATGAAAATGTTTTACAAGTTTCCATCATATGTTAAGCAACCGAGAGTTCGTGTCCAAGGAAAGAGATGCGCAAGAAAATTAAAATGACGGAATCAACCACATCTGTGTACAAGCCAAGAGACGTCACGGGTGTTTGAATTCGATACAAAATTGTTATTAATGGACAGAAATATCTATATACACGAGAGAACAAATCACTGAGTGTCTGAAACGCTCGAACTAAAAACAAAACAAAATAGAACAAACAAACAAACGCATATTTTTCATCTCCAAACGTCACAGCCAAAAGATGACGCAGCATCGAATTTCATTACTTTTGTCATTCAATTGTTGAGTTGAATGATCGTTTATCGCCTGCCCGGGCGGATTTGTAATTAGTGCTACTATTTGCACGATTTTTCACACTATTACTGTCTTTTTAGCGTTCAATTACGTTACTCTTCTTTACAACTATTCATTGACTGCCATTCTTTTTTGGAAGCTTTATCTCTGTTTACGCTATTAATAAGTAAGACCTACGTGTGTGCTTACACAAATATTATCGGTACATTATTGTACATTGTTGATAAAATACTATTACGTAGATCTAAAACGCACGTCTTTCTATCAGATTCACTCAGTAGCAATCACTCACTAGCTCTTTATCGATAACTATGGTCATATCACAAGTCTCAGACAGACGATCATGAATATTGGAAAGAAAGAAAGAAAGAAAGAAAGAAAGAAAGAAAGAAAGAAAGAAAGAAAGAAAGAAAGAAAGAAAGAAAGAAAGAAAGAAAGAAAGAAAGAAAGAAAGAAAGAAAGAAAGAAAGAAAGAAAGAAAGAAAGAAAGAAAGAAAGAAAGAAAGAAAGAAAGAAAGAAAGAAAGAAAGAAAGAAAGAAAGAAAGAAAGAAAGAAAGAAAGAAAGAAAGAAAGAAAGAAAGAAAGAAAGAAAGAAAGAAAGAAAGAAAGAAAGAAAGAAAGAAAGAAAGAAAGAAAGAAAGAAAGAAAGAAAGAAAGAAAGAAAGAAAGAAAGAAAGAAAAAAAGAAACAAAGACAGAAAGACAGAAAGAAAAAAAGAAAAATGAAAAAAAAAAAAAAAAGAATACAAAAGAAAGAAAAACGAAAAATAAAAAGAACGGAAAGAAGGAAAGAAAAACAAACAAGCAAACAAACAAAAAAACAGTTAATCAATCAAAACAAGAAACGGAAAAATTGAATGGAATGAAAAAATATGGAAGTAAAAGATGTATAAACGACGAAAGATAAAGCCCTTAAAGTTACTCTATCGTTTTCGTTTTGGTATATAATAGTATCATTTCTAATAAACTAATGACACTTACATTACATAATGATCATCACAGACCTGTCTCGACCGCATGGTGATAAAATCTGAATAATATTTTGATAACGCAGTTCGTGCTTGCACTCTATTCAAGCTCTCATCATGTCAACGCAACTGTGTTATTATATTCGTGTCATTTTCGACCCATGCATATATTTAAAAACTTCGCGTGAAGTTCGTGTCATATTTGTGTCAAAATCGTATCAAGATCATGTGTTATCGTTTTATATCATAATTGGGATGGCGTTCTGGACCTCATGATTGCATGAAGCTACAGAAGGAATAATAACATCAAACTTAAAATAACATATAATCAAAACTTCCGATACACATTATTTCTGTAGTATTTATGGACGTAGGAATTTGAAATATGTGAAAGCATTTTAGATTTAAACGTAATGGCGTCTATTGTGCTTTATCATCATCATCATCATCATTATCATCATCATCATCATAGGCTACGTATAACACTAATAATTCGAGTAAGTAAAATCGTTCAGGTCTCACGTCTGTTTATGGGGATTAGTGCAAACCTACGCTAATTAGAAGAAGGAATTTCAAGTTTGCAAGGCGATACAAAGTACTCAAAGAAGTGAATATAACAATCATATTACGCGCGCTCTGATTGGTCGAGAACCGTGCATGATTACAGCACACGCATAGATGACGTCATTTAAACTTACACGCGGTCTTGTTGATTAAAATACTTCGATAAATATTACATAAAAAATATACATTAGATTCCATTTTTTTCGTGCGTCTGTACTATAATAGATGCACAGAAGACGTCAAAATGTAATGAGAACGCTCACGTTTGTTCTCACTTTGTCTTCACCACATTCTGACGTCAACTGTGTATCTATTAGAGTACAGTCGCACGGAAAATGGAATCTGTTTGTTAATCATAATAGTTATATAAGTTCGAATTATAATCTTAGGCTATATCACAGTTGTAGGCGGAGAAAGGAATAGAATGAGTTTTTAATGAATATACTGTAACTGATGACCATAATAATTGCCAACGGGAAGAAAATTCAATGAAAAATTGTACAATTTTATAAAAAAATCAATTGTTTTTATTTCTCACTTTGATGCAGTTAGAGAACAGCTGCGTGTCTGGTAAAAACACGATGGGAGGTGTAAAGCACAGAAACAGCAAGCCTCCTTTTCAAGTGCTCTACATCTTTCAAAACAGAAACATTAGCGATCGTTTACTATATTGCTTTTATAAAATGATTTTCAACGTTTTCGTGCGAGTTATGTCTTTGTTCTTTGATATATACACGGGATCTAGACAGTCAGCGACACGTTATATCTCAAGGATTGCTTTGATTTCCTTCTACTTTCTAAATTAGGAATTCCTACGTTCTGTATTTATATCTTGTTCAATTTTCTTTTCATCGACGTACAGTTCTCGCGACAAAAAACTGAAGAAAGTACGGATCTATAGAGTGATCATGAGACTCTTGTGATAACGCTTAAGGGAATTCTCATCCTTCACTCACAATTATCTTTATATCTACGCGTTTATTACGTGTATCTTAGATATAGACGCGCAGTCATTATGGGACTCACACTAAGTTTGTGATTTTGACAAAGACAAACTTAAGCTACTATCTTTCAATCTAAGCTTTGTTTTCATTACGCGTTGTTCAGGCCAAGTTCATGTTTTATGTTTGAAAGGTTAAGGTAAAGCACTAATATTTAGCGTCGGTAGTTTCTTCAGCTCAACGCTGGTCTCCCAGGAAGCCGACGGTGCGCTCTTTACCCCTTTTTCCATCGGTGCTCCTTCCTTTTTAATTCAAAACAAAAATAAACGAAAGACACACCAGTGCAATTTCACTGCAACGGCGAGAAATTACAGCAAATCAACCAACGAACTTGGTCGCCGAGTAAGACATTTTCGTACAATGTCTGTGAATTTCAACACTTATAGGCAACCCTTTCATACCTTTTTTTTTCGGTAGTTTATTTGAAGACAGGTTCTGATGTACATGTATTATTGATCTTTTTTTCGTAGCGTTGAAGTCCAATTTAACGGGATCAACTTTTTCCTGACTCAGCCATTAGCAAAAAGCTTTCCAAAGGTTTAAAAACAGATATCAGTATATATTGTGCCTAGATAAAATTGCCCTTGCATAATGATATCGCCAATTTGGCAAATTTGAAGGAATATTGCAAAATTGTCGAGAAGCGCAAAATGAAATTTTTAAGCGTGCATCGCCGGATTGCAGCACTTGGTAAAACTAAGTACAGTAGCTCCACCTTACTGCCAGCCCACCGTTATGGCCCTCACTTTGGCCCAACAACTATAGATCACAGTTAATTTCTTAATTTTTTAGTTATTTTTTTAACTCGTGGAGATGTTATGGTTTAAATTTATTTCCACTGGTTAACATTTTTCCACAAGTTTGAATTTTTCTGAGGGTTTTAAGACTAGGTTTAGGGTTTTATGTTATTCTTGGATTGCAATCATTCCCAGGAGAGTGAGGAATCGAACAAAAGACATGACAGCCATCTTGTGGTTTTCTTTTGTCAAGACTCCACCAACATGTCTGCCATGTCTTTTGTTCAATTCATACTCCTGGGAATGATTGCAATCCTAGAATAGGTAAGATATGTATTTAGGTTAGTTTTAAGGGATTAGAATGAAAAGAAGTTGATTAAGAAAATAAAACAATGCCCTAAATGAGTTTGAGTATTTTTCAGATTTTTATTTTGCATTTCATTTTCAGAATCATCTTTTTTAAAGCTATACACTGGTTTTGTAGAGTTATGTAGAGTGAAAAGGAATTTGCGGAATATATTGCCCTATTGCCGTTAATAACGACAAACATATTTCTTACCTTACGAACTGTATTACTCTTTGGTTTCTCTGCCCCCTAGCTAGCCTCTCGAAAAGCCGGGTTTTCGTTGGCCTCTAGCCTGACTTGGACGAATTAAGATAATTGTACTCCCAAAGGATATTATACGAGGTGCATGCCCTGTGATAGAAAGTAAGGTAAGTTGAAATACATAGAATGGAAAGACAGAAACAGGCACATCGATTTCCGGCTTGAACAAACTCCAGGTGCTCAACCTCCACGAGTTTCTAGAAATTTATATAGACAGCAATTATCTTCACTGGAAGTTATTAGATTAGAAATGAAAGGAAAAATGTCTGAGAAATTATATTAAATCAAAGGAAATAGAGGAAATTGGAAAAAATTCCAGCTTTACAATAATGGGTTCTTCTACGCTAATTTGACTTACAGGAAACGTTTTGGATGCACTAATATTCTACTTTGTCATGTTCTCTTTTGAAGGAGATCTATCAGTAAATCAAAGTAATTGAGCAGAGGTGGAATAATAGGCTAGAGGAAATAAGATTTGAAGAAATTTTGGTTTATTTTGTTGCTTTGATTTCCCCCAGGTTTAAAGCCTTTGGCAGTAATTAGGCAGTTGAATGATACAAAGAGAATTATGTAATTATGACGTTAAGGGAAGTTATTGTTTGATGAAGCCTTCCTTTCATTAAGCACCCTGGGGCAATGAACAGAATTGTTTGGAGGTAGAAAAAACAGAAATAATATTTATAGAAAGAAAGAACGTAATATATTTAAAAAGAGAGAACAAACGAATGAACGATCAAAGAAAGAAAGAAAGAAAGAAAGAAAGAAAGAAAGAGATAATAAAAGAAAGAATGAGTGAATGAAAGAAACTGAGATAAAGAATTCGAAGGAAAATATCATTTAAAACCAAGCACCAACAAAAAAATTATGTATACACATATATAAAATCAAAAATTATTCCACTCCTACCTCAATTTATTCAAAATCACCAAGATCTTAACTCAACTGAGTCAGTCTTCATCAGTCTGAAAGAAAGAATTTGCATTTTAGTTCTCTAAATATGCATATTTTGGTGTATTGTTACAAATGAGAACAACACACAGTTCATTTTAATAGAGGTTAAACTCATCGGCACTGATAAGTTTGGAGAGAGATGCCTGACAAAGCTGTGGTAGATCCGCCATCTGCCCACAGCAAGGAGATAACCATGGCAATGCAACCTCTGTCCACCTCCTGGCACCAGTCACACTGACAGCAGTCAGTGGAAGTTTGTACTTACCTAATCCACACTTACCTAAGAGGAGGGTGGGTGGGAACACAGCAAGCAAACAAGCTTATAGATCCGTAATGATCTATAATGATGGGCGCCACGTGACCCTGCAACAGCTAAGGATGCCCCCGCAGCACAAGCAACTGCTGGCCAGCATGCCTTGATTTTAACTTTGCCTAAATTTCATTTAGCCACATTTAATTTATTACACATCACCAAGAGACCATAAATAAGAAAGTGAAATTCATGGATTGATGTCTGTGTGCTGTGCTTCGCCCCTAAGGTTACTTTTAGTAACAAAAAGTTGACACCATATTGCAAGGGCAAGGTGCTCAAAGAGTGGAATTTGATTTTTGTGCAAGCACGGAGACAAACCATTTCTCCTCTGGCAATCAAATTTCACTATTTGCATGTGTTACTAAAAATAACCTTAAGCACAACACACATTGCACAGACATCAATGCAGGTTTCGCTCTCTTAGTATCATGGTCTCTTGGTACCACCATTTTACAAATACGTAGACAGCTACAAAGCAACAAGCATCAAGTTTTGTACTAGAAAATTATTTAAAAACTATGCTAGTTCAGCACTCAATTAAAAATTAAATATTATATTTTGAAATTTATTATGTATATACATACATATACCTTTTTTGCCAAAATGTATATCACTACAAAGCAACAAACATCAGGCTTTGTACTACAAAATCATTTCAACTATGCTAGTTCATTACGTAATAAAAAATTAAAATTGTGAAAATGGGGAAATTGTGAAAAAACTGATAATGAGCTCTATCTCTCTAAGGTAAATTTAAATTATTAATTAATATATAGATATGGAGATCATAGACATGGTTGCTTATTGTGGCTCCATTGTACTTTTCAATAAAAAGATAATTATGCAAAGCATTTAATATTATGTTATTAGAGTAAGCACACATCTTACACCCTAGGCTTCCTAGATGCCTATCAATATAAGTCCCATGATAACTACCCAGATGTCCACCTAGTCTTAAGGAAACAAGAGTCACAGCCTTGGATAGGAAGTGCCATCTACTAATTAAATTAAGTTCATTCTCTGGCTTCTTAAAATCTTTTGGACAACCCTGCTACCAACACACCTATAACACAGTTGCCCCTATATTTTGTATATATAAAAGAATATTCTATAGATAATTTACAATGAATACTGTGCAATAATGTTTTAGTATAAGGTTAAAATTAAGGCAGAGTCAAGTGCACCAGCCCACTGAATTGCATTCATTTCAGAAATATATAGATATATTTGCAATAATTTCAAGCAAGCTATATACCATACATAGCCTTTGCATTATTTCTTGTAGCCTCCAAAACTTCATCAATAGGAATCTTTTTAATCTCTGCAATCTTCTTAGCCACAAAAATCACCATTCCTGGATGACTCCACTTATTATTACTTGCAATATCAGTAGGAACAAAGTAGGGGGCATCAGTTTCAATTAATAATCTATCCAGAGGCACATCAAAAGCTATTTCATGAGCTTCGTCAGCTTTAGAGAATGTCACAACTCCAGTGATTCCAATATAAAGATTTTTGAATATTTGAAGAAATTTTAGAGCAAAGGTATTTGATCCAGTAAAGCAATGCATATGTATCTTCCAATCTAAAGGCACTGATTCTTGAAGAATCCTCAAGGTGTCATCTTCAGCATCACGGCAATGAATAACAAGAGGCTTGCCCAAAGTGACACCCCACTGAGCTTGCTTAGCAAACACCTCTCGTTGAATGTCTGGTTTAGATTGAGCTCGTTTAGAGTAATCTAAACCAATTTCTCCAAGTGCAATTGCTTTAGGGTGTTCAAGACATTGAATTATCTTTAATTCAAGGCTCTCATTATAGTACTGTGCGTTATGAGGATGGCAGCCAAATGTACCCCACACCCCATGCTGCAACAGCAGCTCCTCCCAAAGGCCAAAACCCGAAAAAGCTGCAGGGTCACAGAATGTTGTTACACACCCTTCAAATAACTTAGGGAAGGGGTGTCTCGCTTTAAAATCCTCAAAAGTTCCAGTATGTCTCATTCTTTCGAATACGTACTCCAGATGGCAATGGGTGTCTATGAATTTGGTGGAGCAATCTGGGTAAACTATTTGCTGTCTTGAAGAGCTACTTTGTGATGGTGCAGCCATTCCTGAACTTGTCTCACCAGTAGCAGAGGTCGGGCAGTCTTTCAAGAAATGGCCATGTCTCCCACAGCCAAAGCATTTGATGTTTTTCATAACCTGTCCTTGCTTGGCGCCAGTGGGACAATCTTTCTTTATATGTCCCGTCTTTCCACAAACGAAACATCTGCGATTCTCCATTTTTCTCTAAAATCGGATCTTATTTGAAAACCAAGACTGACACTTCCCTTTCATAGGTTTAAAAGCACAAAAAGTATATGAAATCACTTCGAAAATGCGCATTAAGATTTGCTACAAGTCATGAAGATTTAAACATTCGAGGCAGAAACTGGTCAGCGGACAATTTCTTAGCGCGTGCTCAGTGTGCAATAGAATTCAAGATGGCGACCTCGTTGGAATCGTATGTAAATCGTATCCTTTGCTCATATTTGCTGCATTTTCTCAAAATTTGGGATCGTTCTGCGAAATATTATTGCATGGGAGGTAGTAACATTGTAGGGGCTTTAGCATCTTGCTCGCAGAATCTTATCATATGATTTTTTGTGTGGGAATTTTGGATATTTGTAGTCTCATCATGTGGGCTTTAACTTATGTCAGAACTATTCAAAAGCTTACTTCGAATGTAAGGGGAGATTTATTAGTAATAGAAATACGTTACTATATGATGGTGGAGAAGAGATCAGGGAAAGATTTGGTCATCGCTGTTTCTCTTCTGTTCTGAGTGAGTGATTTTGAATTTAGTCTTAACATGCATTACAGTCATGTACATGTATACTAACAAATTGGGGATATTATTGATTGTTTCCAACTTAACTGTAATAAGACACTGTTGCAGTCATAACACAGGATGGCAGGATGATAGTGGTATGAACATTGATATTCTGTAACACCATGTAAAAAGAAGAGTAATAATGATAATAATTGACGACTTTCAAAAATGGCGGCCTAGTACCACAGGCTTACCATCCTCAACGTTTGTGAATCGGCGTCCTCGGAGACCCAGGGCGTCAGGACGGTGAATCGGGTTAGTTCCGGTTTAGTGGGTTTGGGATCCCTGTGTTGTAATTCAACCCCTTGTTTGGTAGTTGAATAGCATGAGTTTAATTTTGCTTCTGAAAAGCTTTCTTTTTCTAATCGATTCTTCGAAAGTTTGTTAGAAATGGAGATTAATAGTTACTGAACACTTCTGGCTAGTTTTTTGGGGAGTTTGAGGCGTATTTACTTAGTTTGAGGCCGTTGAGTTTTGAGCTGCGTTCCCACATACAGAAAAGACAACATGTTGTCTTTTCTGTATGTGGGAACGCAGCTCAAAACTCAACGGCCTCAAACTAAGTAAATACGCCTCAAACTCCCCAAAAAACTAGCCAGAAGTGTTCAGTAACTATTAATCTCCATTTCTAACAAACTTTCGAAGAATCGATTAGAAAAAGAAAGCTTTTCAGAAGCAAAATTAAACTCATGCTATTCAACTACCAAACAAGGGGTTGAATTACAACACAGGGATCCCAAACCCACTAAACCGGAACTAACCCGATTCACAAACGTTGAGGATGGTAAGCCTGTGCTAGTACATGAGAACGAGGCCGCAAAGGCTTTGTTGCCAGAAAATAAGCGTGCTGACACTTCTATTGCTATCAAAGATGATGTGTTCCTCTTCCTTTTGAAATACCTATTTTCTGTGCATTTTACAGGATATACTTAGACTCATTTGATGCCGTGATGATTTTAGAGGCCTTTCTGGCCTCGTTCTCGTGAACAATGAGCCCGCCATTTTTGAAAGTCATCTATGATATTTGTCAGAGTAAAAAAAGTTGAAGGACCAAGATTGAAATGTTTTTTCTTTATTATTTTCTTCTTATTTTAGGGCACTCTTAAAGGCTTTGACCAGACAGTAAATATTATCTTAGATGAAAGTCATGAAAGAGTTTTCTCATCAGGAAGTGGTGTAGAGCAAGTCTTATTGGGTCTTTACATTATCAGAGGGGATAACATGTAAGTTTACATGTATGTTGATATATGGAAGGAAAATTGGTGTAGCTCATCACCCTTCCTTGCAGCCAAGTGCTGGAATTACGAAGGGCGCAGCTCAGCGTGATCAAGTCAAAGGAATACAAGGGCACTTTCATTATGAAACAGTTGCATATTTACATACAAATTTACATACACACACGTAGCAGCCACCATATGACCCATGTCTGATCACTGAGCACAGCTTAGATCGAAACTAGTTTGTTTTTACTGAGGGAGGAAAAAACAAAGTACCTGGAGAAAAAACCCAAGTGAGAGAACGAACAAGAAACTTAAGCCACATGTGATGCTCCATCCGGGAATCAAACTTGGGACCACATAGGTGACAGACAGGCGCTCTCACTGTTTGGTCACCCTTGCTTCCCTAATCTAGTAAAACAACTCACCATTATCATTTTTCAGTAAATATTTAATTGCAAATTTTGGTTATTTTAGTGCTGTTATTGGAGAGATTGATGAGGAAGTTGATGCAGCGATAGATCTATCAGATATACGTGCAGACCCTTTGAATTCTGTTGTATACTGAGCAATGGCTTTTATAATAAACATGTACATAAAACACATGGAGACATGCTGTGACATAATACAAAGAAAACATCCACCTTATTGCTGCCTATCATCAACCAAAAGATGAAGTATGTTTATATTTATATTGTGCAGCCTCTTGTAGTACAACAGTGTACAGTGTGTGTACTCAACTGCTTGTAAAAACGTTTTCTGAATATAACTTAGGAAACAACAACAGATTCTGCAACTTTGACATTCATCTTTAATGTTCCAATTACTCAAATACACTGATCTTCAATGACATTTTTTTTTCATATCATTTATGTACATTCGTTTCTTTTTACCGTTTTTGCTTTAGCGGTTTGTTTTAAATCTTTCTTTAATGTTGTTTCTGTCAATTTTTATACTTGTATAGACATCCTATCTTGTCATATGGCCTTTGTAAATGTTGAAAAAAATGATATCAAGAAAATAAAAGTTATGTTTTTTGTTTGTTTTGCTGTTTATTTTATTTTATGCCTGGGAGGTAACTTAGAGCACAACACTAAAACCATAAAATTAGTAGTAGTAATAGTACAAAACCCTTACGGGATGGACCATTAGAAAAATGATGGGGGCAGTAGCAGATCCAGGAGGGGAAGGGGGGGGGGGGGGGCTCAAAGGGGTCCACGGAACCCCCCTTGAAGGTTTGACTTTTTCTAGGTAATATAAATATGTCTTATAAAAATTGTTAGAAGTTTTGCGTTGTGTCGCGTAGAGTATTATACACAGTTGATTTAAAGAAACGGAAACCGTCTTTGAAAAATCCTAGATCCGCTACTGGAGGGCTCATAATTTATTGAAGCTACAATTAGATATACAATTTAGCTTTCCACCGCCCTTCTGCTCATGAGAAACAATTATATCCGCTATCAATTATTATCTTCTTATTAAATGGAATTTCATAACTTTTTCGCCTTTCATGCCCTTTCATTTGACTTCCGATTTTCGCGCCCGCACGAGGCTGCATGGATTCCCGCGCGCCTTTTTTGTAAGTGTAAGTTCACAAAGACAAATTACAACATCAATGGTAAAGGTCTTTTTCTTAGTGAAAATGCTTTAAAAACAATATTCTTGACAGTGTCTCAACAACTCAAGGACAACAAATGAAACTCAAGGTTAATTTTAAAGCTTGTGGGAAATGATTAAGTGAGCCTTTGAAGCTTGAAATTGACATTTTTGAGTTATGAATACAAAAGTACATTGTATATTATATATTGTGTATAATGAATAGTAGTTTTGCAGCTAAAGTTAAAATTCTTGCCAGAAAATTGAAAATGTGATATGTGCAAATATGTCAGTTATTAATGACAAAATGTCATCTGGACAACCTTTTTGAGAATGACTGTATATACATACATACATATCTATTCATAACTCCCAAATGGGCTTTTCAGGTACAATTTCATAAAAAAATCTATTTATTTACAATATGATAAAAGTTTAATCAAAATCGATCTGTTTGAAACACTGAAGACGACTGTTGCTTCACTTCAGAAGGTATGTTTACTATTTTCCGAGTAATTTAAAAGAACATAATATAGATCAGTATGGATATTATGACTGATGATAAGTGCACCGAGCACAGAAATCGAACCGACTTTGATCTCAGATTTCCGAGTTTGTAAGATCAGGCCGCATTGCTAGAAAATATGTGAAGAAGATATGTTTGAAGAAAGCGGCTGGCCGGGAATATTGTGTTAAAACATTTATAATAAACTATTGTAGCTATTGATCAAAGAACTTGAAATTTAAAAAAATAAAACTTGAAGAAAGTTTTGATCTTAATTTATGCCAGTGGCAAACACAAATCTTTCAACTTTCCTTTGACTTGGCTTTTATAACAAAATCGTTCAAAACTAAAGAAATCTTAAGAAAACAGTTATTCCACTCGAATTTTAAACTAACATCTTCGAAATTAAACAAAGGAATAGTTAAGTTTAATAAATCCCGCTAAATCACTACGCCGTTCTCGCACTTTCTCCACTATTCTTTATTCACCTCTCTGTACACAAAACATGGAGAAAAAGATCATCCAACAACAACAACAAAAAGCGAAAAGTTTTTGAATAATTCCTCAAAGTTATTACACTAGATTTAACATATCTGTTATCTCTGTGAATGTGAATATTTTTCCTTTTTCTCATTTGAGATTTTGAGTGAAATAAAGGATTTCCCAAACTTTCGAAACTTATCCTTATTTTAATTAACTCTTAATACGTAAAACGTCGAGAGAGAAAAAGATCTGCATCCAACAAAACTGAAAGCAAAAAGTTTATGAACAATTTCCACAAAGTTAATTCATTTCCTTTAGCATATCTGTTATTTTTGTGCTGTAAATATATTTCTTCCTTTTTAATTCTTTTCAGACATTTAGTTTGTTGTAACTTCCTGTCCTATAGTTATATGCACATTTGCATTTCGATGTCAATCAGACGCTACTTAGAAACACAAATAGAATGAATTAGCAACTAAGATTCCTAGATTTCATTATTTTAAAGCAAAATAACACAAATACAATAAGATATTATAAGTAAATTTATCTGCTGGATATGAGCAAGCTAAAAATCTATTCAGTCTATTGAGCTATGAATTTGCTTGCACCTGACTAGGTCAACTATTTGTGCAAATGATCTGGCTTTATTTTACAACCGCCTTAATTGCTAATTCGTATAATGGCTTGCACTGAAAACGAACACTTAGGCCTACCCCAGGCCCTAAAATCGCCGGTATTTTGGGCGATCTTGGGCGATCTTAATTAGGCGATCTTAGGCGACCTTAGGCGATCTTAGGCGATATTGGGAAATTTTAGCCATTTCGAGTTGGCGCTCTTAGGCAATATTGAGCGATCTTGGGCGATCTTGGGCGATCTTGCGGGCGATCTTAGGCAATATTGGGAAATTTTAGCCATTTCCAGTTGGCGCTCTTAGGCACTCTTGGGCGATATTGAGCGATCTTGGGCAATCTTGGGCGATATTACGCGATATTAGGCGATTTTAGGGCCCGGAGTAGGCCTAACACCTGGCACTAGCTTGTTTATTTAAGCTCATACAACTAGCCACAGATCAAAGGAGTTTGGATTTTTTCCGAACATTACTGGTGCCATTTATTCTTTAAAATTCCAGATTACAGAATTTGCCGGCTTCCAACTTGGTTGAATCAATCAGTGCTTCATCGCAAGCTAACCATTCAGGTTGTACGCTGAACGACTTCTAAATTTAAGGGGATTCCATAAGAAAACAGAAAAAAATGAATTCTTTGAAACTCACAACAAGGGTACATAACAGTTGGGATTTTCAAAAAAGTAGAAAAAGCGTCGATCATCGTTGTCGTTTTTGCGTTACAGCAGCTGGTATTATATGGCAACTTACTAATTCATGTTGATTTCCTGCCTTTGCAAAGAGTAAAGCAAATATCGACCCCTTGCACGTGACGTCAGAGCAGCTCAATCTGGGGGACAAATTAAACAAAAGACTTTTGCTCTGTTGATAATTAAAATTCATTACAAATTACAAATTTACCATCGATTTTAATTGTTGACAAAACGCGCGTTCTCATGAGATACAGAATCGTGCGCAGTTAGTTTGCGCGATGCAAAACAATGGAATCACCTTGATCACCAGTTAAAATATCTTTTTGGTATTCAAAAGGGAAGTACTAGATTTTTAGCCTTCTTTTTAGGTGTCAGTGACGTCATCGACTAAACTCATGGATTTACTCCATACATTTCTTTATATTTTATGACTTGCATTATGCTATTCATTTTTGCTCTAATAATTTTCCTTAAAAGAGTTTTCTTGCGGTTGTGTCAAGGATTAACTGCATGGCCAGTGATCTTCAATTGAATTACAAAATTACAAAATTACACGGAGATATTTTAATTGCAAAATACATGAGTCGAGTTGATGACGTCACTGACACCTAAAAAGAACGCTAAAAATCTAGTACTTCCCTTTTGAATACCAAAACGATATTTTAACTGGTGATCATGCAATAGACCCTTGAAGATTTAGTTCACGAAGTTTCTACTAAATAAAATTTCACCGATGTTTGATCAAAGTAGCACTTTAAGTTGCGGTAACACGGGCAACAAAATCGTGCAACATTTCGCATAACATTGTTGCGTTACAAGTTGCAGAGCAAATGTTAGACCTGGTGTGCAACACATTTTCTTTGTCGCAAAAAGCAGAAAAATGCTTCTACTTCGTGGAAAAAAGAAAATTTGTCGTGTCCGTTGCACGGGGGGTGGTAACGAGCAACAATTGCTCTGCAGCTTCCAACGCAACAATGTTGCACAAAGTGTTGCACTAGTTTGTTACCCGCATTGCCGCACCTTTAAGTAAAGAAACCAATCATTTCTTTTATTGCTTTTAATTTAGTTCTTGCACGATGCATTCATCAGTGTACACCTTCGTCTTAATTTTTACCATGCAAGTATTTTTGAATAAATCCTCTAACGTTTGGAACTGTGGGTACAAGCACTTCAAGAAAGTAGAAGGTAATTTTAATTTAGACAGTGAGAATTTGAATTTTTTAAACTCGGTTTGCATATCATTTTTCAAAATTATACTCAGCTGCTAGAGCTTTAGTTCGTGTATAGTTTCTTGAATAATTATTTATGAAGAATCTGGCGCCCAGGGTATCCAAAGTGGCATATTAAAGTGAACCAGCTAAATACAACTTTTCTTTTGTTTCTTCACTATGAAGTAACCTTTTTAGTTATAACCTGTTTGTTATAATAATAATATAATAAATAATAATAATGGTTTATTAGTACTCCACATGGTGGCTCTTCTGTACTAATTACTAAATTATTATCTATGAAATGAAATGTGTATTTTCTCGACGCTTTCCAGTTTTCTGGGATTAAATATATAGACCAATCAGAAGACGTTATATATACACTAGCCTGCAAAGCAGATGTTCTCAGTTTTAGGGCTTAATTGGAGATTTGGAATTTCTGTGGAATAAAATATAATTAGGGACGCGCGAGATTTGGAGCTCCAAATCTCGTCCGTAATTATTCCACAAGAATTCCAAATCTCCATACCCCCCAAAAGTGCAGGCTAGTTATACACAAAGGCTCAGGGATTCAAAAGTTGGGCTAGCACATCTAAATTTAGTGCTAAAACGCTTTGCCATGCAGTTGCCCAGAGGATAGACGGCTATATAGCAGGAATTTACTTTGCGCGCGCCCGGACGGGGTCGTTTTCTTTTGGCAATCAAATTCTGCGCGCGCGTTGGCGAAGTTACTAAAAATAGCCTTAATTAGTCGCCTCGATCATCGGACATATATCAATACTGAGTTTCGCTCTCTTAGTATTATGGTCTCTTGATTTAATATATGCTTTCATTGTCCTAGTTACGTGGGAAGACATTTTTGCGGAAGACGGAAACAGCTACTGCTATAACATTCCAAGTAAACCAGTGGAGTTACTTGAAGGAACTGATCAGATACTTAACCAAAAACATCCTCCGAAGGACAAAATTCATCAGTGTGCAAAAGCTGCAGCCGGGAGAGGATTTCCCTTCTTTGGGTTAAAAAACACGGCATGTTATGGCATAAAAAACTATACTTCTGTATTTACAAAGACACATTATTGCCGTAACGATACTAGTGTTTGCAAAAACAGTGGTGCTCCCACCATTCCATACGGATGTACACACAGACCTAAACCCAGCAGGTGTGTTTGTGGAAACGGCCTTGGAGGAACTGGCGAGTACTTCAATTTGTATAAACTCAAAGGTGAGTATAATAATGAGAATGCATAGAAAATTAAATACTTCATGATACTAGTTATACAATGGTTTCGAGTGGTATACCGTAGAATGTCCCACAAGCCTTTAGTTGAGTGTAAAAATACAAGTGATGACTGGGATATCCACGGCCTGCCACGAGAAACTCATTGTATAACTATTTTATTTCACGCCATAGAAAATACATGCAATTTATTTTAACTTAATTCGAAACTAAGTTCAACGACGGGAAAGATGAGTCATTCGTTTTGAATGCAGTCCTTTTAGGGTCACAAACCAAGATGATTGACTTTACAATAAATATTATTTCACTCGATTACCTGTAAGTTTGAAAGAATTTTGAGGAGAAAATCACATTTTGCATAAAAATTATTTCAACCTCCAAATATAGTAAGTACCAATTTCCTTACATTGAGGTAGGCGATGCTCGCCAGTCGTAAACGAAAAATCCTTTTAAATCCCTTGACATACGCGTCTTCTTACAGCATTCATATTTTTTTTTAGTTCAACCTATTGAGTTCTGGATGGAGATCGACGACGTGTTCAACCGTACCACCAAGATGTTTAACAACCGTTCTCTGGAATTCATTCAGCTATTCAAAAAGTTAAAAGATTCGGTGTGTGATCAAACTTTTCTAGACAGTTTTCTGAACATGAAACGGGTTAATAGGCCCTTTGCAGAAGCTGGTCACGTGACCAAGACACACTCATATATCAGAGTTCTGATGACAAAATGGACAGCAAAGCAAAGCAAAGCATAGCAAAGCTAAGCAAAGTAAAGCGACCATATTTTACGTTGATAAATCGTGACAGTACGTAATTTGAGTAACTGATAAACTTGAGCTCGACGGTGCGCTCATTTTTACTCTCCTCTCAGCATTAGAAAGAGAGCACATTGAAATTAGCCTTTTCCATGATTTTTAGTGTTTTTGATGGTAAAGGTCCAAAGACAGAATTTTTGAAAGGAATGTAAAGCTCATATAAACCCTTGTAAAAAACAGCAAATTCAAAAAATCATAAATTGTTTCCAATATACCGAAAAAGGCTCAAAGTTGGTAAAAGAGCTAATTCAAAGATGCAATTTCTGAATGTTGTCATTACAGTTGATAATTTGATGACATGTGTCACGTGACCAGGTCCTGCAAAGGGTCTATTAATCTGTTTTTATATAATTTGTTGTTTTTGTCGCATTCCAAACCTTAATTTCATCTCTCTTTTACAAGAGTGATAGGCGCATATTGGAATGCTATTGTTAAAACCTTGTCACCTTAATCTCGGCTTAACCAAGACCATTTCCGATTTTTTTTTTGTTTTGTTTTTTTTTTTGTGTTTTTTTTTGCATGTACTCAATTTGCCCTTTTTCTCAAGTTTAAACTTTTATTGACAAACGTTATACACCCTTTTTCCGCCATTGTGATCTTGAAGTCATGCGAAAGCTCACGCGCTCTCGACCAATCAGATTCACTCTAAAAATAGCATCAAACAGGGCATATGATTGTCCAAAGACCTAATACGCGCGATTCGTTCTCTTACCTTATCTCTCTTGGGACAATAATATTAAAGCGGGACTATGATGCTGAAACTATCATCAAATTATTCCTAAAGGGAGTAAAAATCACTAGTAAAAATATTTTCTTAATATTCCAGTACTAAACTACTAGGAATCTTTAGAGGTGTCAGTGACGTCATCTTCTCAACCAAACATTCGTCAGCTCTATGCATTTCTTTGTATTGTATTTTATTATATACCCTTGTCGATACGCGCGCTCTGGCTACAAGCTGTGCTTTATCAGAGAACGGAGCACAGCTCTGATGTCAGCAGAGCGAGCTCGACCGCGCGCGCACCTTTTGAATTTTTGTAAGGAGAAAATCGAACTGTTTGCCTTGAATATTTACTTCAAAATATATAATAATTGTTAAGTATTGTATTGCTTTTTTTCTAAATTGACAAAACATAACAAAAACAAAAACAACTGAAAGACCTCGCTGACATATCTAAAGATTTATAAAAATGTTCAATAAGAATTATAAGGAGACACATAAACCAACCATAGTCCCGCTTTAAGTTACAAATAAGATTACGTAACTTAATTGCGCACATCCCAGTCTTCCCAGGACATTCTAGATTATATATAATGGATTGTTTAGGATCTATTTTATCAATTATATGTTTCAATCTATATGAAGATCGAAAATGCTGTAAACCAGAGTAAGCTTTGCGGTATCAATTTGGCAGAGAATTCCCAAAGTATGCAAGTAAGGTAATGAAGTACATTTACTTTGATATCATTTTCCTTGTATTATTGTGCATCCTTTTTCCTTTTATTGTTTCCTTGTAATAATTTGGTTGGTTGTGGGTTATACTAGTTGGTTGGTATGTGGTTGATTGGTTGGCTGGTTGGTTTAATTGGTTGGTTGATGGTTGGTTTAGGCATGCATGTTGGTTGGGTTACACTAGTTGGTTGGTATTTCATTGGTTGGTTGTGATGTTGGTTGGTTGGTTGGTTGGTTGGTTGGTTGGTTGTCTGGCTGGCTGGCTTGTTGGTTAGTTGGTTGGTTGGCTGATTGGTTTGCTAGTTGGTTGGTTGGTTGGTTAAGCATGTTAGTATATGTTTTTCATATGGTGTTTTTTAATGGTTGTCACTTGCATTAGTTAGTCGGTTGGTAATTGTGTCGTTGGTTGTACATGTTTGATTGGTTGTTTGATTGGTAATTGTTTGTTTGTTTGTTTGTTCGTTCGTTCCACTGGCTTGTTGGCTGGTTGACTGGTAATCGGTTGGTTGGTTGATTGATTGGTAATTTGGCTGATTTTCTGTTTCACGGGTTGATTGGTTGTTGGTTTGCATGTTTGTCTATTTGGTTTATGATGATCTTTTGTTTTTGTTTGTTTGTTTTTTGTTTGTTTTGACTCACTCTTTCCTTTCCCGATGTTTCTTTAGTTGAGCTGCCTTATATAAATATCTGCTTTCAGGCCATTATGCACCCCGGGTCACATCACAGTTAAAATGTTATTAAACACATCATTTATGGACGTTCAGCTCGTTCATGAAAATTTGGCAAAGCTATCTATTCCTGCCATGAATAGTGTATCTAACATTTCATTAAGCCAACGGAACTATTCAGGTAAGAAGATGGTTACTTAGCATAGTTGGTCTAAACAGTGCTTACCATTTACCTCTGCGATCCTGGCGTTCGTTCCTCGGGCGCCAGATGACATGTGAACTGAGTTTGTTTGATTGTTGTTCTCTACCATCCTTCCTTAGCAAAATCTAAACATGTAAATTGAGCGTAGGACATAAAATATCCAATATAAAATGTTATACTAAAGGTAGTAGACATGTGTGCCAGAAGGCGAATGTCTCATTTCATGTACTTTTGGGTGGCATGGTTGGCCCAGTGGTTAGTTCGCCGTCCTTTCACCGCTGTGGTCCGGGTTCGAGTCCCAGCTCAAGCGTTCGGATCATATGTGAACTAATTTTTTATGCGTTGTTCTCTACCATGCCACGCGCGAGGTTTTTTTCTTCGGGTTCTTCGTTTTTTCTCTCTCACCAAAACTAACATGTGAGTTGAGCGATGTGCGGAAATATTCAATGTAGAGGAATTGGATATGAGAGTATAGTGTCCCCAGTTAGTTCGCAAGCGCCAAAAGATATGGACAATTAAAAAACAGTTATTATTATTACTGTATTTCAGTGAAAAGCAGGCCTTGTATGAGGGTGATTAAGACCACTTCCGGGAAGTGTTGTATGTTGCCATTCACTTACAGACGTGTTTCATACAACAAGTGCATCAAAATAAGATGGTGGCATCACAGACCAAGTTGCCCTACTTTCAAAAAAAGTTGGGAAACTTGTCGTAAAGGTGAGTTAATGAAAGTAGTCTTGATTGTGCGTCGAGGATTCATCGATAGAAACGCAAATATTGAACATTGATTTTCCATGATTATTTCAGTGAGACCCAATCCTTCTTGTGAACATAAGACTACGGCTGGTTTCACTATTTCAGTACTTTTGGCTTTGTTCAAAAGTGCATATACATTTATTTCAAAAAACGTTGTCGCAGTCAAAAACAACAAGCGTTAAACCAAGACTGAAATGAATACTGGTTTTATGCCGGTAATGTATTCAATCAGTCTCGTTATTAACATAATTGAGTGAACCTACTAACAAGCACGTGAACTGCTTACATTTTGTAATTAGTTAGAAACAAGGCTGATTTGAAACATTACTGACAAAACCAACACTCATTTTGGTCTTGGCTTGAGGCTTGTTGCTCTTAACCGCGGCAACTTTTTTAAAATAAGTGTATAGAGAAAAATAGTATATGCCTATGCAAGATACCATAACTAAGAGACCGAAACTGGTATTGGTCTCTGCGCGATGTGCTTGGCTATTTTCAGTAACATGCAGTTAAAGCCATCGCGCGCGCAAACAATAAAATTTGATTCACGGAGTAGAAACGGTTCGTATTCGCGCGCGTAAAAAAACATTACTTAAGGGCCTTGCGCGCGTGATATGGCGTCAACTTCCTGTTACTAAAAACAACCGCCAAGCTCATCGCTCGGTCATCAATCCGCGAGTTTCGCTCTTTTAGTATTGTTGTCTCTTGGCTTATAAAAACTTACCTTAGGTACGAGCCGAGGGACTTGCCTCGCGTCGTGCAAATCATTTACACCAAGAGCAAACTAAGGAGTATTATAGGATTTAATGAATGGAAATCTGCAGCACCGTAAAAAACGCTTAGCATATTTTAATTCTTTTTAAAATTCTTTTTACGGTGTTACATATTTTCATTCTATCTTTATTGTACAATTTATACAAGGACGCAGCCCAAACTAGTTCACTCGCTAGTTTAATTCCCGTTAGTTTCTAAGAAATATTTGAGTGATCTTCATCGGACTGTGAAACAATTACTAATAGTTAATAGTGTCTAATAGTTGTATTGCAACAAAAGAAAACAATGGGTGCAGAGTCTATTAGTGTCTATTAGCTTAGTAACTATTTCACAGTCCGGTGAAAATCACTCTACAAGCGTGCCTATTTCTTTTCTAGTTCTTTGTGTGGTTCGTCACCTAAAAGTATACCGATACTTTAATAGTAGCTTGGGCAACCCAAAAGAATACAGCCGTTTAGAAAACAACGAACTTAAGTTTCAAATACAAAGTATATGCAGCGAAGACCACAAAATTGGTTATGATTTGCAAGTGGCAAGAATTTCCGATGTAAGTTAAGACCATTAACAATGTAGACCATTGACTAAACGTTACGCCGTTACTGTATATTTGCAGGCAGACAATATGAGTATATCCTGTAATGAGCGCGTGTACAACATTTGGATTTGAGAGAGATACTTCATTGTGAAGTGAATGTCCCAAATCATGGCGATAACGACCGCTTCAAATTGGTCTCAGCAATCTACGTTTTTCATTATTCTCAAATTTTCTCATCATGCTAATCAATTTTATTCCTTAATTTAGGGTGGTATCATTGGTAACTGCACTCCCCTCTTGCGCAAAGACAATTTCCCGAACGTTTGGATAACGTGCCCCATCAAACCATTCTCATTACTGGCAGGAATTTACTACGTATCACTCAGTGTCTGGTCAAACCTGTTTGAAAACTCTTTTGAACACCAATTCACGTTTATAAAGATAACAAAAGCCCCATTAGTTGCTAGTATAGATACAACTGATGAATGTCTGTACACCGTTGGACAACCACTGTTGATACACGGCTGGAAGTCATTTGATAGAGATATATATGAAACAGGTATGAAGCATTTAGGTGGTAGGTAAGAATTGAGAATATTTGTAGTAGAAATGACTTGGGAAAAGTCAATTCTTGCTCAGCGAAGTCACAATGGTCTTGCTGAGGTATTCGCCATTCGCCATTCGCCTAATTTACTGTTCCAAATTTATCTATTATGGTACACATACAGTACATTTGAAAAAATATGGGTGGGAAATGAACTGAATTAAGAAACATTTGGTTAAGAGGGCACGCGGGTATTGATCGGATCACGAAAGAAGTCAAGTTTCTCACTCTTTTTTTACCATTTGCCAAGGCGAACAAATTTCCAACCGGATGAATTAGTTTAGATGGCAAGCACCCCTGATCAATCACCAAGTGCTCTAAATCTGTACACAACACACGGGGCAAGTTTTCTATTTCTTTCATAAAGTAGGTTGTTTTCGATCACATTTTTAATTCTTAATTATTAAAATAATTATTGACACTGACCAAAAATTCGAAAAGTGCGATCGCGCATGCTTTGTGCATATTTAAAGTTCGCAGTACGCTGTTAGCCAGTGGGGATGCGCGATATATGATGGATATTTTATAAACAATTTTAAGAGAAAAGCGTTCCCAAAAGTCACATGATTCAACGTCAGTGTAACTACTTCCGAATGGCAAATGATGTTGATGTCTAAAACGTGCGTTTACTGAGAAAATCATATTTTTCAAAAGGAGTGCCCGTCCGGAAAACTACAATAAAAGTTCTATGAAGTCATAAATGTGCTTAGCTAAAGGGAGACAAACGACATGAATGATTCAGTCTACGCCTTGAACTAAAATATCTTTCTATCAAAACGGGAACGAATAAGTTAATGCTGCGCATGACAATCATTTCTCTGCTTCTCTAAATATACGGCCGGGTTTGAAGACTTTTCCTACGATTTTTTTTTCAGCCGAAGAAGCTAGACCTTATCAATACGATCTGAATTATACATGGACCTGTCGTCACAATCATACAGCACCTGTTACAATACATAATATCAGCACCCTTCCAATTGGCTGTTTTGAATCTGGTAATAGAGTTGGTCGACTAAAGTGCAATACCAGGTCAATAGTGTTCAATAGCAGCAATGTTAATCCAGGTGATGTCATCGCTTTCAAGATGTTTGTGACCAAAGACTACCGTAATGAATCTGCAGAGTTCACGTGTAAAGTTGTACCTCCACCACCAAAATTTGACTTAGGGTAAGAGAAATTCAACCAACCAACCGACCGACCGACTTACCGACCAACCAACCAACCAACCGACCGACCAATGCAACCAACCAACCAAATTAACAAACAAACAAATTAACAAACAAATTAACAAACAAACAGACAAAAAAAAACCAGAAACTCTAAAACAAACACACAGAGCAGCACTGAGACTACCTGGAGTGTCAGACCAGCGGCTAGAATTCCAGCGGCTCGACTTCCAACTCGGAGGCTCGAAGACCTCACTCTCAACTATCTGAGCTAATGATTCATTTCTCTTTAGCTGCGCTTACAATTGTCGTCCTTTGATGAAACCAACATCGAAACTTGGTTTAAAACCGAAACCGTCATGCAAAGACCAGTGTGTGGACGCTGCAGACTTAAAGCATTCGTGGTCAGTGTTTATTGACACTGGAGAAAGAATTGATATTGGCTGTGGATCATGTAAGTTGTATTTTTTCCATCGATTTGTTCATTTGCATTTTGATTTTATAAATAAACAGATCCAATCTTGTTTCTCTGCTTGATAATGTGGTCATGTCTTGACGTCGCTTATTTGCTCATTCGTTCATTTATTGCATTCATTCATTTATTGCATTCAATCGTTCATTGCATTCATTCATTGTATTTATTCATTCACTGAATTTTTGTCTTCCAGATGAACCAATATGGAGGAAATTGCAAACCAAGGATTTCAAGAACTTGACTGCTTTAAACAACTTTTACTTCGTTCTTGAAGAAAACAGCCTAAAACAAAACGAATCGTACAAAATAGAACACATGATAGAAAACCCACAAAAGGGCAAGCTTATTAACAAACACCTCTTAAAAACAAATTCCTTGCCTAACTCAGGCAAATGCGAGGCTAACAGAACTGAAATCGTAGCAGTAGCTGACTCTGTAAAAGTGGTTTGCCAAGGGTGGGTCGACAACGACGAAAACGGTATAATAAGTGGATACGAAGCATGGGCTTTATCTCCTAATGGCCCTTCGAAGTTGATGTATTTTGGTAATGATGGTACGTTTTCGTTGAGGCTTCCTTTAGGAGACAGTGAAAAGAACTTTAGTCTACAGGTGGAGCTCAAAGTTTTTGATGGTTACAACGAAAGCACTAGTGTCGTCTTGAATTTAACTGTAAGTATATAAAAAAATATTATAGGTGAAAAAAATATGGGCCGTGATAGGGGCTTTAATGGTTTTGAACGTCCACACCCGTCCGGTACATCGTATCGCTTCTATAAAATCATTTATAATCAAAATATTTCCCAGTGTATATTTCGATACGACTAAGCTTCTATGTTTTGAGAGGATCAATCTTTGTGCAGATAGCTATATCAAGAAAATGTATGTTTTCCAGGTCAAACCACCGGATTTACAAGATCCAGTTAAGGACGTAGAAAAGTTGTTAGCTGCTGAAGAAGGTGATAATGATAAAGATAAAGCGCAAAAGGCTCTTGGTACCCTTAGTTTAATCCAGAGCAAAGTCACTGCAAATGTATCATTATCGAATAAGATCCAGGTAGGAGTTTTCAAGTGCCTATAACACCTAATTTGAATTTTTATAATCTTTTTTTTTGATCATGAATTGAAAAGCTAGATGATTTAATATTCTTTGAATGGTCGAGGATATCTAATTTTTGATTTATAAGCATTTGGAAAATCGGAAAATGTAGATAAGGTGACGTCAACCCAGAAATTTGACTAATTGCATTTCTCTTATAGATGCGGGACAGTGTAATATCCTCCATTGTGAAAATTCCCATCAAAGGAGCACAGAGTATCCAAATGACATCGGGAGTGCTCATCGATTCGACAAACAAGACAGACGAACTCTCCGTTGATGGACTGGTAAATGACAGCTCTCTATATAATTACGGGTGGTATGGTTGCGAGAGCGGTAGGAGCGCTAGCCGTTTACCGCTGTGTGTGCGCTAGAGTTTCAGCTCGGGCAGTGGATCATATGTAAACTGAGTATATTAGATGTGTTGTCCTCTACCATGCCACGAGGTTTTTTTCTCTCTGAGTTCTTCGGTTCTTCCTCCCTCGGCAAAAATCAACATTTGAGTTGAACTTTGTGTGTAAAATAGTCATTGTAGAGGTAGCAAGTGTGAGTGTGTACCAGCAGATCGTAAAAGCTGATTCCGAGGCAAGTGTTCATGTGGATAAATACAAACATCCTGAAGAAGTTAGCTGGGCCTCTCTTCATTTGTGTTCGATAATTAAATTGATAAGAAAAGGAGTACTTGTTTCCTCGACCGATCAAACAAGCTAGCCAGCGTTTTCAAAGGACTTTATTGGTCTGTCATCAGTCGGTTCACTAGTTCGTTAATCTGTCAGTCCGTTAGTCTTTCGAAACCCGATGGCTCTTGTGAGATGTTACTTCGGCGAGGAAAACGTGCGTAAATGGCAATTATCGATTGTGACGTCACTAACTATCAAACTAGCTGAATATCTTAGGTTTCACCGTAACACTCCACCTCGCCTCGAACGTTAGTTACGTGTTAGTTATCTACGTATACATTTTGTGCGTCAGTTATCAGTTTTATAAATTTTTATGAGTTCTTAATATTTATTTTTATTGTTTCTTCACGGTACTACTCTCCTCTTCCGATGGCACTAAGACCACAAGGCGTTGCACTGGTCGATCCACTGTTACGAACCCATGACCGGTGTAGCTTCGTACTGATTCATTTGGCTTAGGATTTTTGTATTGAAGTTGTACCTTTCTTACTTTTCCATCTTTGCCTGGATTGGCGGTTATGACTCTCCCAATTTTCCAGTTACCACGAGTCTGATTCGAGTCTTGAATCAGGACGATGTCGTTGACTTGCACATTACGATGTGACGTGTGCCATTTTGTTTGGATAAGCAAACTGGGGAAATAATCACGTGTCCATCTTTTCCAGAAGCTGTTTATGATGGTTTGGACGAAATCGAATCGATGGCGGGGGTTGGTACTCTCTTGAAACGGTCCACTAGGTACTCTAGAGGAAGAACGCCCTAGTAAAAGGTCGTTCGGGCATAGGTACGCCCCGTCCTCAGGTGAAGTAGGATGACGTCCTATCGGCCGTTCGTTGGCTAGGTTGGCTACCTCAAAGAGCACTGTCTGTAATTCTGAGAACGTCATGACATTTTGGCCAATGGCCGCAGTGATTGCCCTTTTCACGGACCTCACAAGGGCTTCTGATATGCCATTATACCATGGGGCATCGGCTGGTGTAAATTCCCATTTGAGGCCTTCGACGATTCCATACTCTTTCAGTTCTTCTAGGTTCCAGCCCTTTGTCAAATTCTGTAATTCTTCATTTGCGGCCACTAGCTGCGGTCCATTATCCGAATATAGCTTAGCAGGATATCCTCTTAGTGATGCGAATCTTCTTAATACCAGTAAGAATTTTTCTTTGCTGTAATCTGCAGCAAGATCAAGATGAATAGCACGAGAACTCATGCAGTTGAAAAGGACTCCGTAACACTTTCCAGTCGTTCGTTTCTTTACTTCATCCTTTATTTTAAACGGTCCGAACAGATCGATTGCTGTATTGTACCAAGGAGGGGATGGCTTCAAACGTTCTTCTGGAAGTCCACCCATTACTTGGTTGCTTGGTATCTTGTCTAGGATCTTGCACGTTACACAGTTGTACTTTATTGACTTGACCATTCTATGGATCTGAGGTATCCAAAACCGCAAACGAATTTTGCTGACAGTGGTTGATACTCCATAATGTCCTCTGCGATGAATATATTCAGCGTACAGTCTCGCAAATCGATGTTCACGAGGCAGCAAGATCACTTCACCTTTGTCATAGCTTATATGTACCCAGTTTCTAGCTCGACTTCCAATTATGAATATTCCATCATCACGTATCTTGGGACTCAATCGTTTAAACTTCCCTTTCTTAACGTCAGAGGCTATGCCCTTTTGGGATTCTCTAATCCAGAATGTTTCTGCTTTAGTAATGTCATGAGGCGTTAAAGTTTTAGTTGCGTTCCTCAGAGACGCTGTAGGATTCCGTTCATACACGGACAATACTCTTGACGTTACTCGTAGCAACTTGACGTAGTCTGAGTACTTGTCAATGTTAATTCTGCTCGCTAATGTATCTTTTATCGCAGTGCTCGTCGTTAACGCCGTTTTAAGTTTGTCTGGTAACTCTTGTTTAGTGATCTCTTTACTGATCGGCCACTCTGTTTCTGGCAGTCTTAAAAATTTAGGCCCCTTTTGCCAATCGCTGTTAATGTCAATTTCGTTAGGTTTCTTACCGCGCGTTATCCAGTCAGCGATATTTTGTCCACTTTCGATCCAGTACCAGTCCTTAGCGTCAGTTCCTTCTTGGATTTCTCCAATGCGTGTGGCTGCAAACGTGTTAAAGCCATAGGATTCCTTTTGAATCATTCCGTGTACTATCTGGGAGTCGACAATATGATAGCACTTCGCAAACTGGTAACGGGATTCTTTTTGCAAAAAATTCTTCAGTCGTTTACTTAGGACAGCACCACAGAGCTCTATTCGGTCGATCGAGATTTTTCGGTTTGGTGACAATCGATTCTTTGACATTACTAGTCTGACATCGTAGTTTTCTCCTGGGAGTTTCCATCTTACGTAAGCACATGCACCATACGAATGGTCTGAGCCATCACTGAATATTATCAGACAAGGTGGTCCAATTGCATCAGAGGGCTTTAAACTTCTTGGGAAAAGGACTAAGTCCATGTTGCGCAGATCTTGGAAGAGTTCTAGCCAGTTGTGTTTCTGCTTTTCAGGGATCGGGTCATCCCAGTCTAAGTTTTCCTCCGTCGCCCACAGTCGTCGCATTAAAATCTTGGCTCTTACTGTCACTGGAGACGCAAGTCCCAGCGGATCATAAACGCGATTGATTTGTGAAAGAATAATTCGCTTGGTTAGTGTTGCTGCGATAATACCACTTGGAAGGTTTGCCTTAAAGCGAAATTGGTCTTTGTCAATACACCATGTTACTCCAAGCACCTTTTCAGTAGATGAGGTATGTTCGTTTGGTGCTAGCGTTCTCTCGTCTGTTACCATATCGTACGAGAAAAACCAACCTTTGATTTTGAATCCACCCTTTATGAGTACCCTTTCGATTTCATTCGTTATTGATTTGGCTTGATCTTTACCTTCTACACTGTCGACGATGTCATCCATGTACGAATTGTTTAGGATGATTTCTGTGGCCTGTGGATGATCTTTACCTCCCATTTCAGCTGTCTTCCTCATTGCCATGGTTGCTATGGTTCCGGACGGTTTATCTCCGAATGAAACTCTTTGGATGACGTATGTGTCTGGATCTCTATGAGGGTTCATATCGCGCCACAAGAAGCGATGTGTATGTTGTTCGATTGTCTTCGTCTTCACCGTGTGATACATTTTCTTCACATCCCCGATGAAGCCTATCTCGTTTTCTCTAAATCTAATCAGGATTCCTAGAAGGTTGTTCAATAAGTCTGGTCCTTTAGCCCAATACTCGTTTAGTACGTGTCCCATATAGTTCGCACTGCTATTGAAGACAATTCTAACTGGCGTTGACTTAGAGTCTGGCTTCAGGACATCGTGATGGGAGATGTAGTGCATCGGTCCTTTGTAGTTATCGAGTTCTTCCTGCGTCAATCTTCTAGCTACTCCCCTTTCGACCATATCTTCAATCTGTGCTTGATAGACTTTTGCATGTTCAGGGTTCCTTACCAACCTTCTTTCAGTGGTCATAAGCCGTCTGAGTGCCGCGTTTCTGTTGTTTGGTAGTGAATTAGGGTCTTTGATCCATGGATATTCAGCGATCCAGCTATTTTCCTGTTCATTGAATTGAAGACCACTTTCAATAAGCTTTAGCTCTCGTTCTTCCTTGAGAGTGTAGTCTTTGGTACCGGGTGCGCACTTGCCGCATTTGCATCCTCCGCATCGCGGGGTACAATTAATTCCAAGATTCTCGATGTTGTAAAAGTCATCTATCTTGACTCCTTTCAGATAGTGGGTCTTGACTGCGTCGAGTGTAGGTTTTCTGGTTGATTCTTTGATGGAGGGGTGTGCTCCACCGACGCAGCGTCCGAATCTGTTCTTCAGTAACAGTAAATTTTCACAGCTCTTTTCCTTTTAAACTTCTTGGGAAAAGGACTAAAACTGATAACTGACGCACAAAATGTATACGTAGATAACTAACACGTAACTAACGTTCGAGGCGAGGTGGAGTGTTACGGTGAAACCTAAGATATTCAGCTAGTTTGATAGTTAGTGACGTCACAATCGATAATTGCCATTTACGCACGTTTTCCTCGCCGAAGTAACATCTCACAAGAGCCATCGGGTTTCGAATGTTTCCTCGACCGATCAAACAAGCTAGCCAGCGTTTTCAAAGGACTTTATTGGTCTGTCATCAGTCGGTTCACTAGTTCGTTAATCTGTCAGTCCGTTAGTCTTTCGAAACCCGATGGCTCTTGTGAGATGTTACTTCGGCGAGGAAAACGTGCGTAAATGGCAATTATCGATTGTGACGTCACTAACTATCAAACTAGCTGAATATCTTAGGTTTCACCGTAACAGTACTGTCCTGTCTACTTAGCTAGATTTTGAATTCTAAACGGCACATGGAAACTAACATTTGGCGTCTGAACAAGTAATTACATATAGTGTATGCACTTAATAGTGACAGTTAATAGGATGTGACCTTTTCCTTGCTTAGAAGCCATAACATACGCGTATGCAACACATTAAGTGAACAAGCAGGATGCACCGAGGACTCGTCTCTTGCGTGTCATTTTAGAAAATACGAAATCATATTTGCCGCTGTCCAACGCACTGCCAGCGGGGGGGTTGATTCCTAAACATAATCTATCATCTATTATTATTTTAGATGACATCGATTGATGCTGCATCTACAATGGTGGAATCTCTCTCAAATTTCAAAGACATTGATCCTGTTCAATTTGATGACACGGGGGAGAGCTTACTTTATCTTGCAGGTAACGTCATTGATGGTACTGCAGCGAAAAATGACAGCAGAGGCAAAGAAACTGACAAAGATGAAAATGTTCAGCAAAATGAAAAAGTCAACAGTACACAGGTACCTATTCTAACCGGCTAAAACCTCCTACTGAACTGTTCTAATCAGGGAAGCACACTTCGCAGCTTACAATGGAAACATTGAACTGAAGCTCAATCGATAAAAAGTCGACAACTAACTGATCTCGCGCCGAATAGAGCAGTCGTCTCGTTTTGATAGCTAGGCTGCTTATGTCCTTAAATAGTGCTGCACTATTAGATAATTATATACAGAACAAACAGATGTACGTACTAGATGAGAATACCTTTATGTGGCGCTGCTACGAAGCTTACAAGTTCGTTCGATTATGCTTTGTTATATTGCATGCCGTGGTAAGACTTCCATCTAACAAGACGATGTTCCTTGATCTTTAATTAATTTTCTGGAAATTATTTCATTCAGAATATCTGCATTGTTTTTAGTCGGTGTGCGCCTTTGAAACTGGTGACATCCGTGTAATAATTCTGTAGAAATTTTAAATGTTTAAACTGTCTTCCCCATATCTAGCTAGAAAGTCTGGCCAAGGCAGCAGTTGCTACAACAAGAAAGCTTGTCGAAACACTTCTCGGGATAATGCTTGGAGGAGAAAAAACGAAGAAGTTCCAAACTCCATCACTAAGTTTAGAAATTGCCAATACCAAAATAAGCCGCTTACCTGAAAGCTATAATGTCAGTGGTGGTGATGTCAAAGTGCCGTCTGTTATGAAGTCTCTAGTAAAAAATGCAACGGTTAGTGTAGTAATTGCACAGAAAAATGTGGGGTGGGGGTAGATGGTGAAGAAGTCAGGAAGACTGTCTATAGGGCCACAAAGAATTGAAATATATACAATAAGTTTATTTTTCCCCTCGTGGGTTTCCTGTTTTGTGTAAACAAGTACACAGGTGTTATGTAATCTCATGGAATACACGTGAGGCCAGGTTTATACCCCAGTATTGTATTGGTACCCCCTCTAGGGGCCCACATGTGATGCACTAAAAGGACTGCAAGCTACCAAGCATCCACTTCTTAGTGTACTTTCATATTTGGCGTTTGTTAGCCCTCACCTTTACTTGGGCAAGTTTTGATAGCTTATGCAATAGTATTCTTGATTTCTAATAAAGCGGCTTTGAGCCAAGGGCTCATAGCCATTTTACGCGAAATTATTGTCTTGCCCAGCGTAAACGAGCTGCAGGAAAATCAGCACCATAGGGGCGTGGCAAGTGACACGAGGGGAAAACATAAATATTATTATTATTACTATTAATTCCGTCCATTTAAATTATCAACTCTCGTGATGTCAATTTCATTTCAGTGTCCAGAAAATCCAGTATGCCGTGCAGCACAATCTTTTGTAAGTTCAAAGGCTATTATATCAAAAAATAACCCCTTCACATGGGGGAATGGCACCTTGAAAGTCAGTAAATCTCCAGTCCTTACTGTTGAGTACACAAAGAGCAATGGAAGCTTACTTACTGTTGATGATCTTGATGAAGAGTTTGTTTTAAAAATACCGACAAAACCGCTGAATAAAACAGTGAAAAGTTCCAAATTTCCATATTTTGTGAATCCGGACACAACTTGCGTCCAACACAAAATCAAGGTTGATAGGAATGATACTGCATTTGAACTAATAATAAAACCAGCCCAGGAAAAGTTTGTTACCGTTTATGTCCGTTATGGAAAAAGAGTTACCAAGACAAAGTACGATTACGAGTTTTATCATCCTAATTTGTCATCATGTGTTGAGCCTTCAGAACGTGACAACTGCACTGGAATTTATGACTTTATAAAATGCATGGGCTTGGAATTTGATGAAATGTTGAACAAAACTGACAACGAAACGCAATATGAGGCGACAAAGGAAAGTTACGGCAGCGCTACAATTCAAACAAAATGCAAAAATAACGTTACCGTCCCAGATGTTAGCTTTTTGGGCCACTCCAGTCGTCCGCGTGATTTATCTGCCTGCTTTGGCTACCGTCAAGTGGTGACGTGTCCACCGTGTGGAAACAATTCTGGAAATGGGACTAGAAAGTCTTATGTCATGAAATATTCTCAATTCCCGAAAAACATAAGTAATTACAGACCAGACTGTGGTCAAGGTACAACCCAAACACCAGTAGTATGTTCAGAAGTACAAAGATATCTGGAGTGTAAAAACCGTAAAGTGGAACAATATCAGAAATGCATACCTCTATTGACACGCCCAAAACTGATATACAACAAATACGAAAAATGCAACAAGGACATTTATAGGAAATTCTTTGAAATTGATGCATTCAATAGATCAGCTGGCAGCTATCACGTTGCAATATGTTACAACTCTACACAGTTTCCGCCACCTACCCCAATGGCAACGCCAGAAAGAAACAACTCAAATAGTACTCGAAATTCCACAACTTTGACACCCACAACTGTTAGTAAAGAAGGAGGAGGAGGAGGAAGAAAGAGAAAAAGATCTTTAGATTCGAGTTCATTTGATGACAATGTCTTTGAAGGAATGTTGAACTATGACGAATTAGTTGATGGGAAATCCCAAGAAGACTTAGAAAATACTGATTACCTTATCAATGCAGAAAACTCTTTTGTTAACAATCTTGGGTCTTATAGAATGAACACTCATAACAAATTGCCTCACCGATCAAGACGGGAAACAGCAGAAGCCGCCAATCGTAAATGCGATGTATACGATATAACAGAAAAACCACCCCCAACTGCTCCTCCTACTCCTACTCCTACAGAACATCTAGCTTTAAAACCACAAGTATACAACAGTATTACATCTCTTAACTATTCCTTTGAAACGAATATATTTATGTGCTTGCACTGGGATGAGAAACTTGAAGTGTGGAGCACGGAAGGGTGTAGGGTATGTACAAAAACAGTTCAATAAAATTTATAAAATAAGAATATATTTTCATGAAAATATTTTTCTTCTTTTTAGCCCCACGAAAACTCTTCAGTTACCAAGATTGTGTGCTTGTGTAACCATTTGACTTCTTTTAGTACCGATTTAGTTGTTCCTCCAAACCCCATTGACCTCGATAAAGTCGCTGCAGGATTTAAGGAATCAAACTTTGCAGTCCTATTTACAGTCATTGGTCTGTTTTTGCTGTTTGCTCTTGCTATTGTATTTGCTCGGAGAGCTGATAAGAGAGATGTCTTACTGGTAAGTTATACACAACTTAGATTGTTTTCTTAATATTTTTCCGGTCAAAAATTGGCTATTCCCATAACTATTGGTATAAGCAAAACTCTACATTTATTTATTTACAGCGGCAAGGTTTACAAAAACTTTAAAAGCCTCAAAAAATGTATCGATACATTATGGCCAATAAATTATTTACCTTTTCTTATGAAACTTTGCATCAAAAGCTAGCAAACAAGAAAGACCAACAGACCAATTGGCAATTCACAGAATATTAATGATATTTGCAAGTTTTGTAGGAATTAAATCCCCTTTTAGGTATAAAAGTAATAGGTCCTTTGCAGCATGTTGGAATGCAGCTCAATTTGGAGGGCAAAACAAAAGAATTTCAATGTCCTATTGGCTGGAAACCATTGTTTTTGTCCTCCAAAATGCGCTAATTCGCACGTGCCGCAAAGGGCCTATTACCCATAATGAATCCGATATATATGTATGTGAGTTTTTGCAGACCGCTGTATAGCTACCCCTTAACTATGTCTCGTATAAATTTCCGGCTCTACCTGAACAAATGCAAATTCAAAATAGGAAGTAGAAATCGTCATATTTCAGTCTGATCAAACAAGTATTTCTACGTGTTTATAGGCTTCCAAAGCGAGGGTCGGCTCCATAGATCCCAATCCCGGAGCCTTGAACTATGAAATCACAGTTGCCACTGGAACGTTTCGTGGATCTGGGACAACCGCTAATGCTGCCATGGTAGTTTACGGAGAAAAAGGTTGTACCCCTATTATTCTACTTGCAGATGAAACTGGAAGTTCTTCAGAAATTCTCTCTCGTGGTAATGTTGTTTACATTATGGTAAATCTGCCTGAAGATGTGGGTGATATCTACTACATCCGAATGTGGCATAACAACAAGGGAGACGATCCAGCATGGTTCCTGAGGCAAATAACTATACGTGATGTTGCTACAAACAAAGAATGGCTATTTATCCACAATGATTGGTTGGCTGTGGACAAAGGAGATGGAAAAATCGAACGGCGCATATATGTAGCTTCTGAAGAGGAAAAGACGCAGTTCAAAACACTGTTCTATTCTCACACAGCAAAGAGTTTCAGTGAAAAACACTTATGGGTTTCCGTTGTCCTTCGTCCACCATCCAGTACTTTTACCCGTGTACAGCGTGTTTGTTGCTGTTTTTCATTACTGCTCACTGCAATGTTGGCCAATGCTATGTTCTACCAGAATGACAGTGGAAGTGAAGATACAATCCATATCGGACCGATTACGATGAGCCTCCGACAAATCATAATTGGATTAGAAAGTGGCCTGATTGTCGCCCCTGTCAATCTCTTTATTATTATGCTATTCCGAAAAGCCCGCCCGAAAAGTACGAAAAAGATAGGCGACCATGATGATTTCTTAGAATTTTCAGATGACGAAAGTTTGTCGAACGCATCTGTCAAGAAAGGAAAAAACCGAACAGGCTGTCCACATGGGGTCGTGTATATTGCTTATACGTTATGTGCATTGAGCGTTCTTGCATCGGCAACTGTAGTAATATTGTACTCCTTGCAGTGGGGAACAGAAAAATCAAATGAATGGATGAAATCTGTAACTCTATCACTTATTCAAGATGTACTTCTGGTACAGCCGCTAAAAGTCGTGGCCCTTGCAATTCTTCTTTCGTTGATATTTCGCAAACCACCAAAAGAAGACGGGAACCACACTGGTGATGCCCAAACGAAAGCAACTGTCACTAGCAAGGACGAAAATATAATAGATTCTGTCAGTATGAAAGATATTAATACGCTTTCTGAGATGGACTTTGAACCATTAAATGAACAAGAACTGTTGGCGGCTCAGAACTACCAAGTAAGAAAGAACACAGTACACTGGGCAATAAAAGAGATAGTCATTCACTTGGTTTTTGTCATATTTTTGTCCTTGGTAATCTTTGGCTCACAGTCGTCTTATTCTTATCACATCCAGAAACATCTTAAGGACATTTTTCCTAAGAGTGAAGCGGTAGGTAGAAAAAAATTTTGTTTTCTCTTTGTTTACCGCCTGAAGCTTCATTGATCCCAGAATACTGCTCTAGTCCAGATATTTGTACTCAGATTTTTGCCAAACGCATCTTAGGCCGGCCAGTGGCTTTGTCAATTTGATCCAGTTTTCATAAATAGACTTCAATCCTCCACTCGGCCATCCTTCATATGTACCGATGTAGATATTTCTTGAGCACTGAATAACATGTGAAATGCATTTCTCTTTTTACTATTTATGTACTCGAAGGTAAAAAATACACCTGGATTCTGGTCTTGGTGTGAAGACAGACTGTTACCAGGTCTGTATGAAAATGAATGGTACAATAATCAGACATTTACCGACGAAAAAGAGGGATTCATTTCAAATAAAAAGGCTGTTTTGATAAGTATCCCACGGCTACGACAAGCTCGCGTTAAGTCAGGTAACATTCTATGAAATGTTTTATTGCATTTATTCATGACTGCAGTTTTCTCTCGACATCACTTGGAAATGTTGACCATTTTTGTTTTTACAGTTAGAAATTTCAATTTCTAGCAGTTAGAAATTTGATTGTTTTTGCAATAATTTTCAATGGTAGGCCGAGATGGTCCAAACTTTCCAGCTAGTGATATGGTGGGTTGGACACAATTTTTAGGATCGAGTTTCTTCAGCTTCTATCCCTTGCAAAATGTAAATAATGAAAACAAAGCCGATGGCTCAGCTTCTATAATTTGTCACGAACTGTCACTGTACAAAAAGGCAAATATTCGAGAAGAATATGCTTGAATATGGACATGCATACTTTAAGTATTCAGAAAAATTCCATGGTATTCAAGTTCGAGTGATGCATCGTCATGCTAGAATCACTCGGTACGAATCCAGCCAGTTTTTCCATTTTCGTCCCGTATACTCTTGACTGACCTGATGTATAAAATACGCATACTCTTGTATTCTATTGAATTCGCTTCGTTGATGCTTCGAATATTCTTGAATATTAGACATTTTCAAATTTTTCCTAACGAACTACCGTACGAATATCAGTCGTATGTTACGAATATTCTTGAATACTAGACATCCCTGACGTCTTCTTATCGAACCACCCTACGAATATTCCTGTATACTAGACATCCCTGACGTCTTCTTAGCGAACCACCCTCCGAATTTCAGTCGTATGTTACGAATATTCCTGAATACTAGACATCCCTGACGTCTTCTTAGCGAACCACCTCCCGAATTTCAGTCGTATGTTACGAATATTCCTGAATACTAGACATCCCTGACGTCTTCTTAGCGAACCACCTCCCGAATTTCAGTCGTATGTTACGAATATTCCTGAATACTAGAAATCCCTGACGTCTTCTTATCGAACTACCCTCTGAATATCATTGGTATTATACAAATATTCTTGAATGCTCAACGTATTCCTCCCAACATCCCCTCCAAATACGGTAGATTTTCAAGCATTTTTTTGCATAAGCCTTAATATTTACCCATTCAAAGCCCCAATAACTGCATCCAAATACATAATGAATAGAATAAACAAATTTATAATCAAATTCATAGCAATGAAATGTGTTTTATTAAAATACGGTATAAAATACATCAATTGACACGGCGGTATAAACATTTGAACAGTAATAGATAATAGACTACTACCTTGAATCTATTTCTTAAATGTGCCTAATAGTGTCCTTTACACTCAACTGTTCGCAATCAATGTAGCCACAGGACAAGTTGACGTAAGAATAGAGCTCTAGTACGGTATGAAGCACCTCCAAGAAATAGACGTTGATCACTGGTTCAGTCCCATGCTTGAGCTTTTTTGGCCTCTTCGCTTTTAAAGTCGCAATCCAAGATTCTCCAGTTTAACTAAGAAGATATAAAAGTATATATTTTAAGGTCTTTTCGTTTAAAAACATTAATCACAACCGAGAGCACAACTCAATGTGCAGGCTACATGTATTTATACCCGAGCTGATTTAATGGAAAGAACAATCATATTCCTGACATAGTGAAATCAAAACATGTCCATCCTAAGAGGATGTCCTTTATGACCTTCTCCCTGCCTGTAAGAAGGTTTAGAAGTTGACTTTTTGTAGAGTAAATTAATCTAAAGCTTACTTATCAACTTACCGAGTGACTTCGGCGTCCCTTCCCTCAGAGTAGAATAACTGACTATTTGTACTCTGATGAAGCTTGTTCTTCTTTCCAATCATGTATTAAAGCTTTCTCAATCTTTCTACCTCAATTTGAGATTAATGTAGGCCATATTTTAGGCTCAAAATAGAGATGTCCTTGTACTTTCAACGTTTCTTCAAAATGACCGCCCAGCAACGGTCGCATTCAAAATACCCACGTGATCAAATACCGCGTTTTCATTGGTTTATTGTGAAAAATGTACGGGATTCCTGACAAAGGGGTTTTTGTTAGGTTTCTCGGTGTAGATGTCTGTAATCGATTGTGAAGAGCAATAGAGGGCTTTTGGCGCCAATTTTTCGCTGTAACACACATACAACACTGACATGAATTTAGGACTTTGTCTGTCTTACTAGCTGAAGAAATCCTACCAAAATACGAGAGTAACAGCACCTCGTTAATTGCTTTTAACTGCCCTTACCTAGTGTAGAGTAACCTAAGAATCCATGATGTTGTGTTGGAATACATGAGTCTTGCATTTTGCCACAGTCTGCATGGATTGTTAACCCAGATACAAAATCTTTCAAAGTGATACTTTGCATCTTATATCTATAAAATGTTTGCTTTTAGGATGCATACTTCAGAATGAAGATAATTTGGAAAGAAAGAAGATAACTGAAAAATTAAATGCTATAAGAAACTAGGAAATCTGATATATGAGGGAAAGTCTTCAAGGAGAGAGTACCAGTATAAAAGGAGTTCAACTGAATCTGGCACTGCTACACAAATAAAGCCTTCAAGAAAAGAACTTTACTGTAGTCAAATGTCAATGAGAGCTAGTACTTGTATATGCCATAATAATTATTATAATTTTTTCAGATAAATACAACATGAAACAAAAGAACTGGAGCAAAGTAGCAAAAATTGGAGCAAAAAACCTATGAAACAAGAACTAATAGTTGCTACAAATTCTACAAATGATACAGCTATATAGCAATATAGCAATGATTTATTTTTTAACAACTAAATTGATTTGCAATTGAATGTCATGACTTCGCACTTTGGAATTTTTTGTTTTTTGTCAATTTGTATTTATGTAATAATGCCTAGCTGTATTATATTGTTGCATGATCTTTGTAATTTACAGTTCCTTAGGAGTGACCATTGAGATCCTCATGCAGACCACTTCAAATTGAGCTTGAAATCATTTGAGAATATTTGAGCACCAACAAGATTGTTTTTGGCTTTGTTTTGTTTGATTGTCATGTTTTAATGTTATGAGTTAAACCTTGGTATTATTCACTCAGTTTTGGTCATTTTTATATTTACAATGTATGTAATAATGCCAAACTGTATAAATTGTTGCATGATCTTTGTAATTTGCAGTACCATGGGAGTGACCATGAGATCTTCATGCTGGTCTGCAATGTGGAGTGCTTGCAATCTTTATATATTTCTGCATTTATTGCATTGATCACTTCAAATTGAGCTGGGAATCATTAGATATCTGAGGATCAACAATAATTTTTTGCTTTGTTTTTGTTGTTATTTTTGTTTTTCCCATGTTTTAATTTAATGTTAAGTCTTAAACTTTGTAATAATTCAGTTTGGGCATTTTTTATTTATGTAATAATACCAGACTGTATAAATTGTTGCATGATCTTTGTAATTTGCAGTACCATGGGAGTGACCATGAGATCTTCATGCTTGTCTGCAATGTGGAGTGCTTGCAATATTTATGCATTTTTGTATTATTGCATAAGTTAGTTCCAAAGTATTAAGACTAAAATTAATTTGGATTTATTCAAGTAAATTCATTATGGTGTAAATTAATGCAGTAAATAAGATTGAAAGTGCATCAAAATTCAAACTTGTTTAGCTATGCAACATCATCAATTATTTGATTTCAAGGTGAATGAGATATTATAAATGCAATGCAGACAGCTTAGAAAAAGATTGGATTTGTTTGTTTGGACTGGTAATTACAAATCAAATACTTTTGGAAGGCACGATACGAAAAAGTTAATTTGATTGTTGTGTATCCATATCATTGCATGATGTATATATATTGTATTAAAATACTGGCATACTAGATAATATGTTGTGTAGCAAGTATTCATTCCGAAATAGCTTAAGAATGCCTGCCAAAAATTCCGGTATATTCATTCTTCAAGTATGCAAATCCTCATATCTATAGTTATATGTAGTACGAAAAGTATGCATAAGTATTCGCCATAACATACATCGCCTATAATTTTCGTCAGGAATATATGATAATATCTCAAGTCCCGAAGGAATATTCTTATACTGATATCTTTGGTATACGAGTTGAAAATTCTGGTATATTGATACTTCACATATGCAAGTCCGAATACCACAGAAATATAAAATACGTAAAGTATGCATAAGTATTCGTCCTTCCATACTTCGCGTATAATTTTCGTCAAGAATATATGATAACATCTCAAGTCCTGCAGGGATATTCATTTTCCGATATCTTGAGTATACGAGTTGAAAATCTCGGTATATTTATACTTCACATATGCAAGTCCGAATACTACAGAAATATAAAATACGTAGCGTATGCGTAAGAATTCAAAATGAATACTATTACCATACGCGGTTACGTATATTATCCGTGTCGAATATCCAAGAATACCCCAAGTTTCGAAGGCGTATTCAGTTCTTGAATACTCTTGAATATTCGCCTTTTGGCACAGTGTGTTGGGTTCGCTTTGCTCGCTGTGTTGCTACGGTATACATGTTGTCGGGGTTGTCCCTTCTTCTAAAGTGAGGTTGTGATATAGTTCTTGTATCGGTGAAGGCATTTAACGATGTTCTACGTGCTATCCTAGTAAGTCTATTTTCTATTTTGTTTAATTTATTGCAGAAAATTGCGAAGCCACTAAGAACTACCCTAAACTACAAGAAATGTTTTCACGGTGCTATCCAGTCTACTCCCAATCGAATGCAGACGAGAGCTCACCAACACCTTTAAACTGCAGTCCAGAAGGTGTGAGATTCACGCCATTCATGGTCCAAACTGCAGAGAAGCTCGGAACACTTCCAGTTGTGACAAAGCATGAGACATATTCAGGGAGTGGAATGGTGGCCGACTTGGGATATGACAATGAGACAGCAAGCAATGTTATATTGAACTTAAGGAAAGACAACTGGATTACCAGACAAACAAGGGTTGTGTTTGTAGAGTTTGTAGTATTTGAGCCTGCATCTCTACTTTATACTTTTGCTCGCTTTACGTTTGAGCAACACCCGACAGGGGAAATGCTGTCATCAAAGAGGATAGAACCATATGCTATTTATGGAGTCGGTCAAAGCTCTTACAAAACTTTGCAAAGTGTAATTCAGTTTCTGCTCCTCCTCTTTGTCGCTGTTCTTGTGGTGAGGGCAATCCTTAAATTTGTCAGAGAAAAAATGCAGTTTTTCAAGGATTTTTGGAACATACACCTAGTGGTGATGCTCATCTTGACTGTGACCATGATGGCATTCCTCTTTCTTCGCGAATCGCACGTCAGAAATTTACTTAAAACAATACAGGAAAATCCCTACTCAAGGATGAGCTTTGACTACGTCCAATATGGTACAGATGTGGTCAATGGTGTTGCTGCCGCTGTCATCTTTCTCACAACCATCAAGCTCCTCAAACTCTTCAATTTCAACATGAAGATCCAAACTTTTGCCCTAGTGATCCGATTGTCCAAACCATTTCTCATTACCTATGGCGTGCTATTCTTCATCGTGTTCATGGCATTTGCACAAGCAGGCAACCTAATCTTTGGCCAGGTTATCCCAGTATATTCAAACATTCTCCGATCATTTATTAATGTTTTCGAGATGTCACTAGGACACGGACTGCATTTCCACGAGCTGCAAGACATTGATGGCGTTCTGGGTCCTCTTTTCATTTTCTGTTATTTCATGGCCATCATTATACTTATGGTTAACTTCTTCGTCGCCATCTTGAATGATTCGTACGTCGATGGTTGCGAGGAAGTATCGAGTGAGACCAACGAAGATGCCATCATGTCTGATTTTATGACCGATTACATCAAAGCGTCTTTGAGAGATATTTCAAAGAGCCTCAAAGAAATTCCAATGGGCTCCAAGGAGGATCGGTTGTACCAACCAACCCAGGAGAAGCGGGAGGAATTCCAGAAAAGACAAAGAGAAAGAGAATCAGATTTTTTCCTGTATTAATTGGAAATCGTTTTTCTTTATAGAGTAGTTTCATTTGAACTCGTTAAAACAAATGTTAAAACACATTGTTGCATGCACTCAAATCCTGATTGAGTTATAACCTTTTTCTTTTCGTTTGATGATTACACACGAGTTTATGTTATCCAGTCTAGATACAATGCACACCAGAGCATATTTGATATGTATAGGCGTGCTTGGGTCTAAGAGGTCTAGATTGCACGGCACAACATATTTAATATGCTGTAGCTTGGACAAAGTATTAGTTCTCTCCTAGCTCTGATAAGAATTAAGATAACTAATTGTGTTCATTAATTTGTATTCATTGAAGTTTAACAATTAAGATTGAAGTTTCATGGAATTCAGTTCTGTTTTTCAATTTTTTTTTGCAGCGCTTGGATATATTGAAATTCGCTTCTATTTTCACTTCCATTTTAATAATTTAATGGCAGTTCTCGGCCATGGTGCGGAGTAAAATGAATTTTCTTTTGATTTGAAATTGATTTTCGTTTTCGTTTGCTTTGAGAATGCATTTAAAAGTTATTTTATTTAAAGTTGTTTTGGCCTTGCATTTGAGATTGATTTGTTTTTCATTACATTTTAAAGATGAAAATAAAAATGAAATGAAAATAAAAGTTAAATAAAAATACAAATTGAAAGCAAAATGAATTTCGAAAATGTATTTAAGGCATTTGCTAGTGGCAGCTATCGGCCACCATAGATTTAGATCGTCACTAATCCGCACTAGAAGAGCAAAAATAACCAAGGCGAAATCCCAACGATTACAACCTAATCACGTCCATAGAACGTATTGAAAACAGAAACCGCAAAGCCGGGTCAATGATAGAAACAAAAGCTAAGGATCACAGACTGGATTAAACTCATTAAACAATCCGTTAGGACCCAGACACACAATGCAACTTCTTACAAAGTTTTGAGTAACGGAAAAGCTCCACTTCGAGTGTCTACCCCTGCGGTTATCGCTCACAGAAAGAAAACTGAAAGAGATGGTTGAGGGTTATCCGTCGTTTCACTAAATTTTAATTTTGGTCAAAGCTTTGTAGAAATAAAATCTCTTGATCTCAAAGTGTATAAATATAATCTCTTGATTTCAGTCCTTGTGGAGATGTTTTGCATAAGAAAAACATGCAAGGCGGACAAACTTACGTATCACTGGTCAGACAGAGAAAGCAACCATGCGCGGACATTGAGATGTCTCCGCCTCCCTAGGTTGTGAAAACAAATTTTGTTAAGTTTTCTAAAGTTTTCTCGTATTTTTTCCATTTTCCATGAGTGGAAAAAGCCTTTACAATCTTATGATGGATCAGTTTTCAATGACCACCAACGAATTCTAAGGTGGCCGATGACTTGATTATTTCCCCAGTCCAATTTTCAAATCTCCAAAAATACAACTGCTTTGGTTTGCCTTTTTTTAAATTTTCAAACCCGTTGTCCAATAATCATGACGTCCATGATCTGTAACAAAATGAAAATCAAGCTGGTTTGAACCGATTTTAAACCAACAACCTTTCAAACGAAAACTCGTGCAACAATGAGTTGTCTTACAAAAAGATTGCTTAAATTTCAGTTCGTCGTGAATGTTTAACAACTTTGCACAGCACCCTAACTTAAATCATCAAGTTACGCATGCAAATTTGACTTTGAACATTTAAAGTACAAACACTAAAGGTCCTTCCACATGACAAACTTTATATGGCAAATAGATTTTTCCCGTCCAGATTGATTCCGTACGTCAAACTTTCTCATCCATACTAGCAAATGTTACGGAAAGTTGAAGTATATATTGTTTTTCGAATGGAAGGACCTTAAAAGCGTGCCATTCGAATAAATAGTGATATTTTATACTCATTTCAATGTTTTCTTTAATAAGCACTATGCTAGGCTATTTTGTATTAATAGTGCAAACTATAGAGTACTAGCGGTTTTCATTAACCGTGAAACAAAAAGTAATTAGTTAGAGAGAGAGTGTGATAGTCAAATGACAAAAACATAAGAACACAATGGAATTAGGGTGTATTGGCCACGTCCACACGTATGCGTTTACGTTTGTAAACGCATAAAAGTATGATGCTAGTAAACGTATAAGGCCCCGTCCACACGTATACGTTTACGTTTGTAAACGCATACTTTTTTATGCGTTTAGGCCTTCCGTCCACACGGAAGACGATGAAAACGACTCACCGTAAACGCATAAATTCGAAAAGCTCTCCAAAGTGGATAAATTCGTAAACGACTAAAAAGCGTTTACGTGTGGACATCCGTAAACGCATACTTCCGAAAACGCTGACGTCACAATATCATTCAATACCTGCTTAGTCAAGCGTTTAACATTGTTTTCAAGTTGAAGCGTTTACGTGTGGACAAGTCTAAAAACGGCCATCGTTTTCGTGTGGATGCAAATGCTTTTATGCGTTTACGTTTGTAAACGCATACGTGTGGACGTGGCCTTAGACTCGTCCACACGTAAACGCTTCAACTCGAAAACAATGTTAAACGCTTGACTAGGCAGGTATTGAATGATGTTGTGACGTCAGCATTTTCGAAAGTATGCGTTTACGGGTGTCCACACGTAAACGCTTTTTAGTCGTTTTCAAATTTATCCACTTTGGAGAGCGTATTCGAAAATATGCGTTTACGATGAGCGTTTTCATCGTCTTCGTGTGGACGGAAGGCCTAAACGCATAAAAAAGTATGCGTTTACAAACGTAAACGTATATGTGTGGACGGGGCCTTAAGTGTGTTTCACGGGTTAATGAAAACCATTCTAGAGTGATGGCACTTATTCCGTGAACAGACATTAGTAGACACTATTTCGATCCATTTTTTCTTTTGATACTGACTATTAGATTTTGTTTCATGGATTAAGTGCCATCACGCTATTGCACGCTTTTAGTATTTGTACTCTTGTTAATTGGTCTTTGCTTATTTTCGCATTCTAAATCAGTAGACTCATATTAGCCAAGATCAACATCACTGTAATGACACCGACGATGGCGTATGTTCACGTCGAAATATGTCTGTAAAATTAAAATAAAACTATCGTAATTATCTTAAAAATTTGCACAATATATGTTTTGAAGTTATGCCGCATAACTAAATAATTCTATTTTCCGGGGAGCACCCGAAAATTGCCCGCGCGAAAACGCAAAGTTGTTATTATTCCAGTCTTTCTTCAGCTTATTCTGTTTATGATCTTCAACTCATATTCAGTCCATATATAGCTGTTGTTAATTTAACGTGCTGCAAAATTCGCGGTCTTTTTCACTTAGGCAACAAACCCACTTTTTCATTTTCTTTTCAATAACAATTTAAAGATGAATTTAAAGAGTATCTTCACCTTAAAATCAAACCCTTTTTATGATAAGTAAACTTGTGGACAAAAAGTTGAATCAGAAAGGAATATACGAGAAGTATCTTGATCATTTTATTTAGTCAAATATTTCGGCTACTAGCTGTAGCCATCATCAATGAAAATGATTGTGAAGCTAAGACGAATTTACATAATCAATTCAACAAAAACAAAGAAGCTATATCATTTTGTTCATTTAGGCTTGGATGGTTTTCTTTTATGTGTAAAGCCTCAGCTATTGTTCTACGTCCGTAGTTGGTCAAATTATTGTGCATGATCTCAAAGTCATCAATGTTTACATTTTTATGGCCACTCTCTTTGGCATGTTTGAAAACAGACGATTTTTTGTCTCTTCCACTATGGTCTAAAACCCTTTCAGTTAGTCGCCTAGCAGTTTCACCTATGTACATGTCGTCGCAGTTTTCATTAGGGCAAGTGACTTTATAGATTAAACCAAAACTGTGTTCTTTCGAGGTTTTGTCCTTCGTTCGAAAGCAGGACGCAAGTTTTTTTGATTTATATGCAACACGGAACCGCGTATCTTGTGGAATTACTTTCTTAACAATCCGTTTGAGCTTCGTAATTTGTTGATTTCCTTTTGTTCCTTTATATGGTAGGGTTAGCCAGATGGACTTCGTCTCCTGTTCTTGATTTTGTAGTTGTAGTTGCTGCTGGTGATGATTTTTATGATCCTTCTTAGTCCATTGTAATCACGATTTTAGAAGTTTTACCCCCGTAATTTGATTTTTATTTTCTGGCTGGGAAAGTTTTGGAAATATATTTTAAAAGTGCATTTTAAAAGAAATATATTTTAAATCGAGGAAACAATTTTCTTGGACTTGAGTGCTTCAAAAATTTCTGATACCTATAAAACAACATGTACAATGTACAACAAAAAAGAAACTCTCTAAAATTCCTCTCCTTTATTGAAATATATATATATACTAAGATATACAGTCAATATTTCCCAGCCACATCTCCTATGTCAACCAAGCCCTTTAACTAAAATTAATGTACACAGAACGCCGGCTCTTTTTAGCAATAACTTCAATTGTCAAATTCGGCTAGGGGGTATAAATAATTGTTCGCATTTTCACAACGCAATTATACAGTACTTTATTTCTAAATAGCGTAAAATTTTATCTATATTTTCTCACCAGCCTTTTTCACTTTTGCATCCAAGTTGTTTTTAGCTCACTGCTCAATCCAACCTTAACATGTAGTCAACTTAAAGAGGAAAACTATGAACTTTTTATTTGAACTTTAGAAAGTTTTTTTTCAAAAAAATAAAGTTGTTAATAATTAAATTTCAATTGGAATTCAGTTTTAACATATCAGAGTAAACAGAAATCATTAACTCGACATGCGGGCTAGTAGTACAGCCAATATTCTTGAAGAACAGGCTTGACTTTTTCTAGGTTATAGAAATATGTTATAAAAATTGTTAGAAGTTTTGCGTTGTGTGGCGTAGAGTATTATTAACAGTTGAGTTAAAGAAACGGAACCCGTCTTTGAAAAATCCTAGATCCCGCTACTGGAGGGCTCGTAATTTATTGAAGCTACAATTAGATATACAATTTAGCTTTCCACCGCCCACTACTTATGAGAAACAATTATATCCGCTATCAATTATTATCTTCTTATTAAATGGAATTTCATAACTTTTTCGGCTTTCATGCCCTTTCATTTGACTTCCGATTTTCGCGCCCGCACGAGGCTGCATGGATTCCCTCGCGCCTTTTTTGTAAGTGTAAGTTCACAAAGACAAATTACAACATCAATGGTAAAGGTCTTTTTCTTAGTGAAAATGCTTTAAAAACAATATTCTTGCCAGTGTCTCAACAACTCAAGGACAACAAATGAAACTCAAGGTTAATTTTAAAGCTTTTGGGAAATGATTAAGTGAGCCTTTGAAGCTTGAAATTGACATTTTTGAGTTATAAATACCAAATTATATTGTATATTATATTTAAGCAATATAAAACGCGCGCGCATGTCTCTGTACTGTAATATAAACACGATGGAAGATGTAGAGCAAGAGAAAAGCAAGCTTAGGAACACGAGGCGTAGCCAAGTATTTCTCTTGCTTTTCGAGTGCTCTACATCTTCCAGAGTGTTTATATCACAGTACAGAGACATAAGCGATCGTTTTATATTGCTTTTATAAAATATTTTCGACGTTTTTTGAGCGAGCCATGTCTCTGTCCTCTGATATAAACATGGTAGCCAGCCAATCACAGCGCGCGCGTTATATCTGAAATATTTTATAAATTGTGTATAATGAATAGTAGTTTTGCAGCTAAAGTTGAATGACTAAACGTCATCTGGACAACCTGTCTGAGAATGACTGTATATACATAAATACATATTTATTGGTAACTCCCAAATGGGCTTTTCAGTTACAAATGCATAAAAAATCTATTTATTTACAATATGATAAAAGTTTAATCAAAATCGATCTGTTTGAAACACTGAAGACGACTGTTGCTTCACTTCAGAAGGTATGTTTTTGAAATATTTACTATTTGCCGAGTAATTTAAAAGAACATAAATCAGTATGGATATTATGAATGATGATAAGTGCACCGAGCACAGAAATCGAACCGACTTTGATCCCAAATTTCTGAGTTTGTAAGATAAGGCCGCATTGCTAGAGAATGTTCAAAATGTTTGAAGAAAGCGGCTGGCCCGGAATATTGCGTTAAAACATTTAGAATAAACATGAGTAACTATTGATCAAAGAACTTGAAATTTAAAAAAATAAAACTTGAAGAAAGTTTTGATCTTAATTTATGCCAGTGACAAACACAAATCAGTCTTTTAATTTTTCATTCACTTGGCTTTTATAACAAAATCGTTCAAAACTAAAGAAATCTTAAGGAAACAGTTATTCCACTCGAATTTAAACTAACATCTTTGAAATTAAACAAAGGAATAGTAAAGTTTAATAAATCCCGCTAAATCACTAAACCGTTCTCGCACTTTCTCCACTATTCTTTATTCACCTCTCTGTACACAAAACATGGAGAAAAAGATCATCCAACAACAAGAACAATAAGCGAAAAGTTTTTGAATATTTCCTCAAAGTTATTACACTAGATTTAACACATCTCAGCAGGGGCGGATCCAGGATTTTGAAATGGGGGTGAATTTTTGTAATAATGTAATAGAACCAAAAGCCTGATGGATAAGAACAGATTAGAAAGAAGGGGGGCTCAGAAAAAGGGGGGGTGAAAATTCACCCATTTCACCTCCCCTGGATCCGCGCCATGATCTGTTATCTTTGTGAATGTGATTATTTCTTCCTTTTCCTCTTTTGAGATTTTGAGTGAAATAAAGGATTTCCCAAACTTTCGAAACTTATCCTTATTTAAATTAACTCTTTATACATAAAACATTGAGAGAGAAAAAGATCTGCATTCAACAAAAACAACAACAACAAAAAAAGCAAAAAGTTATGAACAATTTCCACAAAGTTAATGCATTTCCTTTATCTGTTATTTCTGTGCTGTAAATGTATTTCTTCCTTTTTGATTCTTCTCAGACCTTTAGTTAGTTGTGACTCACCTGTCCTATAGTTATATGCACATTTGCATTTCGATCAGTGTCAATCAGACGTTAATTACTTAGTATAGAAGCACAAATAGAATGAATTAGCAACTAAGATTCCTAGATTTCATTATTTTAAAGCAAAATAACACAAATACAATAAGATATTATAAGTAAATTTATCTGCTGGATATGAGCAAGCTAAAAATCTATTGAGCTATGAACTTGCTTGGACCTGACTATAGGTCAAATTTTGTGCAAATGATCTGGCCATTTTTTACAACCGCCTTAATTTCTAATTTCGTATAATGGCTTGCACTGAAAACGAACACCTAGGCCTACCCCTGGTCCTAAAATTGCCGTTATTGTGGGCGATCTTAGGCGATATTGGTAAATTTTAGCCATTTAATTTCGATTATTTGGCCCTCTTATGCAATATTGAGCGATCTTGGGCGATCTTGGGCAATATATACTGGGAAATTTTAGCCATTTCGAGTTGGCGCTCTGAGGCACTCTTGGGCGATATTGAGGATCTTGGGCAATATTAGGCGATATTAAGCGATATTAGGCTATTTTAGGGCCCGAAGTAGTCCTAACACCTGGCACTAGCTTGTTTATTTAAGCTCATACAACTAGCCACAGATCAATTAAAGGGTTTTTTCCGAACCGATTACCGGTGCCGTTTATAATTATTTGATAATTCTGAAAGCCATACGTCGATTTAAAATTCCAAATTACAAAATTTGCGTGCTTCCAACTTGGTTGAATCAATCAGTGCCTCAGCACGAGTTAACCATTCAGGTTGTACGCTGAACGACTTCTAAATTTAAGGGGATTCCATAAGAAAACAGAAAAAAATGAATTCTTTGAAACTCACAACAAGGGTACATAACAGTTGGGATTTTCAAAAAAGTAGAAAAAGCGTCGATCATCGTTGTCGTTTTTGCGTTACAGCAGCTGGTATTATATGACAACTTACTAATTCATGTTGATTTCCTGCCTTTGCAAAGAGTAAAGCAAATATCGACCCCTTACATGTGACGTCAGAGCAGCTCAATCTGGGGGACAAATTAAACAAAAGACTTTTGCTCTGTTGATAATTAAAATTCATTACAAATTACAAATTTACAATCGATTTTAATTGTTGACAAAACGCGCGTTCTCATGAGATACCGCAATCGTGCGCAGTTAGTTTGCGCGATGCAAAACAATGGAATCACCTTGATCACCAGTTAAAATATCTTTTTGGTATTCAAAAGGGAAGTACTAGATTTTTAGCCTTCTTTTTAGGTGTCAGTGACGTCATCGACTAAACTCATGGATTTACTCCATACATTTCTTTATATTTTATGACTTGAATTATGCTATTCATTTTTGCTCTAATAATTTTCCTTAAAAGAGTTTTCTTGCGGTTGTGTCAAGGATTAACTGCATGGCCAGTGATCTTCAATTGAAAAAAATTACACGGAGATATTTTGATTGCAAAATACATGAGTCGAGTTGATGACGTCACTGACACCTAAAAAGAACGCTAAAAATCTAGTACTTCCCTTTTGAATACCAAAACGATATTTTAACTGGTGATCATGCAATAGACCCTTGAAGATTTAGTTCACGAAGTTTCTACTAAATAAAATTTCACCGATGTTTGATCAAAGTAGCACTTTAAGTTGTGGTAACACGGGCAACAAAATCGTGCAACATTTCGCATAACATTGTTGCGTTACAAGTTGCAGAGCAAATGTTAGACCTGGTGTGCAACACATTTTCTTTGTCGCAAAAAGCAGAAAAATGCTTCTACTTCGTGGAAAAAAGAAAATTTGTCGTGTCCGTTGCACGGGGGGTGGTAACGAGCAACAATTGCTCTGCAATTTCCAACGCAACAATGTTGCACAAAGTGTTGCACTAGTTTGTTACCCGCATTACCGCACCTTTAAGTAAAGAAACCAATCATTTCTTTTATTGCTTTTAATTTAGTTCTTGCACGATGCATTCATCAGTGTACACCTTCGTCTTAATTTTTACCATGCAAGTATTTTTGAATAAATCCTCTAACGTTTGGAACTGTGGGTACAAGCACCTCAAGAAAAATGCAGGTAATTTTAATTTAGACAGAGAGATTTTGAATTTCTTAAACTTTGCATATCATTTTTCAAAATTATACTCAGCTGCTAGAGCTTTAGTTCGTGTATAGTTTCTTGAATAATTATTTATAAAGAATCTGGCGCCCAGGGTATCCAAAGTGACATATTAAACTGAACCAGCTAAATACAGCCTTTCTGTCGTTTCTTCACTATGAAGTAACCTTTTTAGTTATAACCTGTTTGTTATAATAATAATATAATAATTAATAATAATGGTTTATTAGTACTCCACATGGTGGCTCTTCTGTACTAATTACTAAATTATTATCTATGAAATGAAATGTGTATTTTCTCGACGCTTTCCAGTTTTCTGGGATTAAATATATAGACCAATCAGAAGACGTTATATATACACTAGCCTGCAAAGCAGATGTTCTCAGTTTTAGGGCTTAATTGGAGATTTGGAATTTCTGTGGAATAAAATATAATTAGGGACGCGCGAGATTTGGAGCTCCAAATCTCGTCCGTAATTATTCCACAAGAATTCCAAATCTCCATACCCCCCAAAAGTGCAGGCTAGTTATACACAAAGGCTGAGGGATTCAAAAGTTGGGCTAGCACATCTAAATTTAGTGCTAAAACGCTTTGCCATGCAGTTGCCCAGAGGATAGACGGTTATATAGCAGGAATTTACTTTGCGCGCGCGCGGACGGGGTCGTTTTCTTTTGGCAATCAAATTCTGCGCGCGCGTTGGCGAAGTTACTAAAAATAGCCTTAATTAGTCGCCTCGATCATCGGACATATATCAATACTGAGTTTCGCTCTCTTAGTATTATGGTCTCTTGATTTAATATATGCTTTCATTGTCCTAGTTACGTGGGAAGACATTTTTGCGGAAGACGGAAACAGCTACTGCTATAACATTCCAAGTAAACCAGTGGAGTTACTTGAAGGAACTGATCAGATACTTAACCAAAAACACCCTCCGAAGGACAAAATTCATCAGTGTGCAAAAGCTGCAGCCGGGAGAGGATTTCCCTTCTTTGGGTTAAAAAACACGGCATGTTATGGCATAAAAAAATACACTTCTGTATTTACAAAGACACATTATTGCCGTAACGATACTAGTGCACGTGTTTGCAAAAACAGTGGTGCTCCCACCATTCCATACGGATGTACACACAGACCTAAACCCAGCAGGTGTGTTTGTGGAAACGGCCTTGGAGGAACTGGCGAATACTTCAATTTGTATAAACTCAAAGGTGAGTATAATAATGAGAATGCATAGAAAATTAAATACTTCATGATACTAGTTATACAATGGTTTCGAGTGGTATACCGTAGAATGTCCCACATGCCTTTAGTTGAGTGTAAAAATACAAGTGATGACTGGGATATCCACGGCCTGCCACGAGAAACTCATTGTATAACTATTTTATTTCACACCATAGAAAATACATGCAATTTATTTTAACTTAATTCGAAACTAAGTTCAACGACGGGAAAGATGAGTCATTCGTTTTGAATGCAGTCCTTTTAGGGTCACAAACCAAGATGGTTGACTTTACAATAAACATTATTTCACTCGATTATCTGTAAGTTTGAAAGAATTTTGAGGAGAAAATCATATTTTGCATAAAAAATTACTTCAACCTCCAAATATAGTAAGTACCAATTTCCTTACATTGAAGTAGGCGATACTCGCCAGTCGTAAACGAAAAATCCTTTTAAATACCTGGACATACGCGTCTTCTTACAGCATTCTTATTTTTTGTAGTTCAACCTATTGAGTTCTGGATGGAGATCGACGACGTATTCAACCGTACCACCAAGATGTTTAACAACCGCTCTCTGGAATTCATTCAGCTATTCAAAAAGTTAAAAGATTCGGTGTGTGATCAAACTTTTCTAGACAGTTTTCTGAACATGAAACGGGTTAATAGGCCCTTTGCAGAAGCTGGTCACGTGACCAAGACACACTCATATATCAGAGTTCTGATGACAAAATGGACAGCAAAGCAAAGCAAAGCAAAGCAAAGCAAAGCAAAGCATAGCAAAGCTAAGCAAAGTAAAGCGACCATATTTTACGTTGATAAATCGTGACAGTACGTAATTTGAGTAACTGATAAACTTGAGCTCGACGGTGCGCTCATTTTACTCTCCTCTCAGCATTAGAAAGAGAGCACATTGAAATTAGCCTTTTCCATGATTTTTAGTGTTTTTGACGGTAAAGGTCCAAGGACAGAATTTTTGAAAGGTATGTAAAGCTCATATAAACCCTTGTAAAAAACAGCAAATTCAAAAAATCATAAATTGTTTCCAATATACCGAAAAAGGCTCAAAGTTGGTAAAAGAGCTAATTCACTGATGCAATTTCTGAATTTTGTCATTACAGTTGATAATTTGATGACATGTGTCACGTGACCAGGTCCTGCAAAGGGTCTATTAATCTGTTTTTATATAATTTGTTGTTTTTCTCGCATTCCAAACCTTAATCTCATCTCTCTTTTACAAGAGTGATAGGCGCATATTGGAATGCTATTGTTAAAACCTTGTCACCTTAATCTCGGCTTAACCAAGACCATTTCCGATTTTTTTGTTTTTTGTTTTTTTTGCATGTACTCAATTTGCCCTTTTTCTCAAGTTTAAACTTTTATTGACAAACGTTATACACCCTTTTTCCGCCATTGTGATCTTGAAGTCATGCGAAAGCTCACGCGCTCTCGACCAATCAGATTCACTCTAAAAATAGCATCAAACGGGGCATATGATTGTCCAAAGACCTAATACGCGCGACTCCTTCTCTTACCGTATCTTCTCTTAGGACAATAATAATAAAGCGGGACTATGATGCTGAAACTATCATCAAATTATTCCTAAAGGGAGTAAAAATCACTAGTAAAAATATTTTCTTAATATTCCAGTACTAAACTACTAGGAATCTTTAGAGGTGTCAGTGACGTCATCTTCTCAACCAAACATTCGTCAGCTGTATGCATTTCTTTGTATTGTATTTTATTATATACCCTTGTCGATACGCGCGCTCTGGCTACAAGCTGTGCTTTATCAGAGAACGGAGCACAGCTCTGATGTCAGCAGAGCGAGCTCGACCGCGCGCGCACCTTTTGAATTTTTGTACGGAGAAAATCGAACTGTTTGCCTTGAATATTTACTTCAAAATATATAATAATTGTTAAGTATTGTATTGCTTTTTTTCTAAATTGACAAAACATAACAAAAACAAAAACAAAAGACCTCGCTGACATATCTAAAGATTTATAAAAATGTTTAATAAGAATTATAAGGAGACACATAAATCAACCATAGTCCCGCTTTAAGTTACAAATAAGATTACGTAACTTAATTGCGCACATCCCAGTCTTTTCAGAACATTCTAGATTGTATATAATGGAGTGTTTAGGATCTATTTTATCAATTATATGTTTCAATCTATATGAAGATCGAAAATGCTGTAAACCAGAGTAAGCTTTGCGGTATCAATTTGGCAGACAATTCCCAAAGTATGCAAGTAAGGTAATGAAGTACATTTACTTTGATATCATTTTCCTTGCATTATTGTGCATCCTTTTTCCTTTTATTGTTGCCTTGTAATAATTTGGTTGGTTGTGGGTTACACTAGTTGGTTGGCAAGTGGTTGATTGGTAGGCTAGTTGGCTTAATTGGTTGGTTGCTTAAGCATCTTGGTTGTGGGTTACACTAGTTGGTTGGTATTTGATTGGTTGGTTGGTATGTTGGTTGGTTTATTGGTTGGTTGGTTGGTTGGTATGTTGGTTGGTTTATTGGTTGGTTTGTTGGTTGGTTTATTGGTTGGTTGGTTGGTTGGCTGATCGGTTTGCTGGTTGGTTGGTTGGTTAAGCATGTTAGTATATGTTTTTAATGGTGTTTTTTAATGGTTGTCACGTGCACTAGTTAGTCGGTTGGTACTTGTATTGTTGGTTGTACATGTTTGATTGGTTGTTTGATTGATAATTGTTTGTTTGTTTGTTTGTTTGTTCCATTGGCTGGTTGATTGGTAATTGGTTTGCAATTGTTGATTGGAAATTTGACTGGTTTTCTGTTTCACGGGTTGGTTGGTTGGTTGGTTGTTGGTTTGCATGTTTGTCTATTTGGTTTATGATGATCAGTTGAGTTTCTTTCCTTACACACCTTTTCGTTCCCTTCTTCTCTCGATTCTGTGTTTTTTGTTTGTTTGTTTTAACTCATTCTTTCCTTTCCCGATGTTTCTTCAGTTGAGATGCCTTATATAAATATCTGCTTTCAGGCCATTATGCAACCCGGGTCACATCACAGTTAAAATGTTATTAAACACATCATTTACGGACATTCAGCTCGTTCATGAAAATTTGGCAAAGCTATCTATTCCTGCCATGAATAGTGTATCTAACATTTCATTAAGCCAACGGAACTATTCAGGTAAGAAGATGGTTAGAATAGACGACTTTCAAAAATGGCGTCCTAGTACATGAGAACGAGGCCACAAAGGCCTTGCTACCAGAAAATAAGCGTGGCGACACTTCTGTTGCTATCAAAGACGATGTGTTCCTTTTCCTTTTAAAATACCTATTTTATGTGCATTTCACAGGATAGTTTTTAGATATTTAGAATCATTTAATGCGATGTTGATTTTGGAGGCCTTTCTGGCCTCGTTATCGTGAACAATGAGCCCGCCATTTTTGAAAGTCGTCTATAGTTGGTCTAGACAGCGCTTACCATTTACGTACCTCTGCGATCCTGGCGTTCCTTGTTCAAGCACCAGATGACATGCATGTAAACCGAGTTTGTTTGATTGTTGTTCTCAACCATCCTTCCTTAGCAAAAACTGAACATGTGAATTGAGCGTAGGACATAAAATATTCAATATCAAATGTTATACTAAAGGTAGTAGACATGTGTGCCAGTAGGCGAATGTCTTATTTCGTGTACTTTTGGGTGGTATGGTTGGCCGAGCGGTTAGTGCGCCGTCCTTTCACCGCTGTGGTCCGGGTTTGAGTCCCAGCTCGAGCGTTCGGATCATATGTGAACTAGATTTGTTTGATGTGTTGTTCTCTACCATGCCACAAGAGTTTTTCCTTCGGGTTCTTCATTTTTTCTCTCAACAAAAATCAACATGTGAGTTGAGCGATATGTGAAAATATTCAATGTAGAGGTAGTGTATGTCAGAGTATAGTTTCCACCCAATTAGTGCGCAAGCGCCAAAGATATCGATAATAAAAAAACAGTTGTTATTATTATTATTACTACATTTCAGTGAAAAGCAGGTCTTGTGTGATTAAGACCACGAAGGGCAAGTGTTGTGTGTTTCCATTCACTTACAAAGGTGTCACGTACAACAATTGCATGAACTGGCGTCGCACACTATGGTGCCGTACTTTCAAAGAAAAATGGGGAATTTGTCCTAAAGGTAAGTTGAAAGTAGTCTTGATTGTGCGTCGAGGATTCGTCGACAGAAATGCAAATTAACATTGATTTTCCATGATTATTTCAGTGAGACCCAATCCTTCTTTTGGCTTTGTTCAGCATTTATTTCGGTCTTGGCTTGACGCTTGTTTCTCGGATGAACTGTGGCAACTTTTTTGAAATAAGAGTATAGAGAAAAAATATTATATGCCTGTGCAAGATACCATAATACTAAGAGACCGAAGCTGGTATTGATGTCTGCGCGGTGTGCTTGGCGCTTAAGGTTATTTTTAGTAACAGGACGTTGACGCCATGTCGCGCGCGCAAACAATGAAATGTGATTGCCGGAGTAGAAACGGTTCGTATATCCATTGCTTAAAGGCCATATCTGAAGTCAGCTTCCTGTTACTAAAATTAAATAACCTTAAGCGCCAAGCTCATCGCTCCGACATCAATCCGCGAGTTTCACCCTTTGTTGTCTCTTGGCTTATAAGAAAACCAAGATTACCTTAGGTAGTGTCTCGCGTCGTGCAAATCATTTGCACCAAGAGAAAACTAAGGAGTGTTATAGGATTTAATGAATGGAAATCTGCAGCACCGTAAAAACAATACTTCTACTTTATTACTCTTCAACACTTTCGTATCAAGAAGAGTATATTAAATTCTCTCTTTTTAAGGTGTTACATATTTTCATTCTTTCTTTATTGTACATTTATTCACGGACGCAGCCCAAACTAGTTCAATTCACTCGCTAGTTTAATTCCCGTTGGTTTCTAAGAAATATTAGTTAACAAGCGTGTCTATTTCTTTTCTAGATCCGGTTTGTGTGGTTCGTCACCTCAAAGTCTACCGATACTTTAAAAGTAGCTTGGGCAACCCAAAAGAATACAGCCGTTTAGAAAACAACGAACTTAAGTTTCAAATACAAAGTATATGCAGCGAAGACCACAAAATTAGTTATGATTTGCAAGTGGCAAGAATTTCCGATGTAAGTTAAGACCAGTTAACAATGTAGACCATTGACTAAACTTTACGCCGTTACTGTATATTTGCAGGCAAACAATATGGAAGGGATAAATACCGAGAAGCGAGGCTTTTAACGGCCCTCGGGATGTATATGGATAAAAGCCGAGCTTCGAGGTATTTATCTGCCTTATTATGTGATTGAGGAGGGTTTCACACAAAAACCATTCAAAAACACAATCACTGATTAGATCATTGTTACTGAATTTACAGAAGGAAACCCTAAAGAATTGCTTTTCAATAATTCTATTCAGGGCAATACTAACGAACTTCATGATAATACACAAAACGTTTTTTTGTTGAAGAAATTTCATCAGTTAGCTCAGTAGTATAGTGGCTAAAGGAGGGTAAAGGAGTGCAGAAGGTCTCGGGTTCGAATCCCAGTCGTTAATCAAAGACTTTTTTTTCACCAGTAATCGCTACTTAGTATCTTTCTAAGAAAATGTGTAAGTCTCGATCAACACATAGATGGTCTAAGAAAGTATGGGACGAAATTATAAACTCAAGGGATGTATCTGTATAAACCCCGGGAATTATAAATTCAAGGGATGTATACAGATACATCCCGGGAAAGATCCATATAAAACCCTTGAATTCATAATGATCGTGAAATAAGCGATATAAAGTGCTATGAATAACAAAGAAACCCGACTCAATCATATAATAAGAGTATATCGAGTATGTGCGCGTGTACATAATTTGGATTTGAGAGAGATACTTTCATTTTCGTGAAGTGAATTCATTTCCAATGTCCCAATCATGGCGATAATGACCGTTTCAAATTATTGCTCTTAGCAATCTACGTTTTTCACCATTCTCATTTTTTAGTGGTAAATGAAAAGAAAGAATTTGACGGGTTAAATGCTACTGCTGTGAATTCAGCAATGTTGAAATGCACTTATCACATCATCCTCATCCTCATCCTCACCATCATCATTATCATGCTAATCGATTTTAATCCTTAATTTAGGATGGTGTCGTTGGTAACTGCACTCCCCTCTCGTGCACAGACTTCGACCATCTCTCGGAAGTTCGGATATGGTGCACAATTAAACCAATGTCCTTATTGGCAGGAATTTACTATGTATCACTCAGTGTCCGGTCAAACCTGATTGAAAAGTCTTTTGAACACCAATTCACGTTTATAAAGATAACAAAAGCCCCATTAGTTGCTGGTATAAATGCAACAGATGAATGTCTGTACACCGTTGGACAACCACTCTTGATACACGGCTGGAATTCATTTGATAGAGATATATTTAAAACAGGTATGATGATTCATTTAGGTGGTAGGTCACTAAGAATTGAGAATGTTAGTAGTAGAAATGACTTGGGAAAAGTCAATTCTTGCTCATTGAAGTCACAATGGTCTTGCCGAGGTATTCGCCATTCGCCTGTTTTACGGCCGATGTACTGTTCCAAATTTATCTATCATGGTACACAGTACATTTGAAAAAATATGGGTGGGTGGGAAATGAACTGAATTAAGAAACATTTGGTTAAGAGAGCACGCGGGTATTAATCGGATCACGAAAGAAGACACGCTTCTCGAGCGTTCTGGGGTGCTTCATTAACCCGGGAAAACCGGAAATTCCGGTTGGTAAAGCAAATGCTACGTGTCATTCCGATCGGAAAGTTCCGGAAAACTCGGCCGACTTCCCATTGAAGTAATCAACTTTTCCAGCTCTTTTCGGTTCTTCCAGTAGACGCGTGTACCATTTGCGGGAAGTCAAGTTTCTCGCTCTTTTTCTACCATTTGCCAAGGTGAACAAATTTCCAACCGGATGAATTAGTTTAGATGGCAAGCACCCCTGATCAATCACCAAGTGCTCTAAATATGTACACAACACACGGGGCAAGTTTTCTATTTCTTTCATAAAGTAGGTTGTTTTCGATCAAATTTAGTAATTATTGACACTAACAAAAAATTCGAAAAGTGCGATCACGCATGCTTTGTGCATATTTAATGTTCTCAGTACGCTGTCGGCCAGTGGGGACGGGCGATATATGATGGATATTTTATAAGCAATTTTAAGAGAAAAAGCGTTTCCCAAAGTCATATGATTCAACGTCAGTGTAGCTACTTCCGAATGGCAAATGATGTTGATGTCTAAAACGCGCGTTTGCCGAGAAAAACATATTTTTCAAAAGGGGTACCCGTCCGGAAAACTGCAATAATAGTTCTATGAAGTCATAAATGTGCTTAGCTAAAGGGAGACAAACGACATGAATAATTCAGTCTATGCCTTGAACTAAAATATCTTTCTATCAAAATGGGAACGAATAAGTTAACGCTGCGGATGACATTCATTTCTCTGCTTCTCTAAATATACGGGCTTGAAGACTTTTCTTACGATTTTTTTTTTCAGCCCAAGAAGCTAGACCTTATCAATACGATCTGAATTATACATGGACCTGTCGTCACAATCATACAGCACCTGTTACAATACATAATATCAGCACCCTTCCAATTGGCTGTTTTGAATCTGGTAATAGAGTTGGTCGACTAAAGTGCAATACCAGGTCAATAGTGTTCAATAGCAGCAATGTTAAGCCAGGTGATGTCATCGCTTTCAAGATGTTTGTGACCAAAGACTACCGTAATGAATCTGCAGAGTTCACGTGTAAAGTTGTACCTCCACCACCAAAATTTGACTTAGGGTAAGAGAAATTCAACCAACCAACCGACCGACCGACTTACCGACCAACCAACCAACCAACCGACCGACCAATGCAACCAACCAACCAAATTAACAAACAAACAAATTAACAAACAAATTAACAAACAAACAGACAAAAAAAAAAAACCCAGAAACTCCAAAACAAACACAAAGAGCAACACTGAGACTACCTGGAGTGTCAGACCAGCGGCTAGAATTCCAGCGGCTCGACTTCCAACTCGGAGGCTCGAAGACCTCACTCTCAACTATCTGAGCTAATGATTCATTTCTCTTTAGCTGCGCTTACAATTGTCGTCCTTTGATGAAACCAACATCGAAACTTGGTTTAAAACCGAAACCGTCATGCAAAGACCAGTGTGTGGACGCTGCAGACTTAAAGCATTCGTGGTCAGTGTTTATTGACACTGGAGAAAGAATTGATATTGGCTGTGGATCATGTAAGTTGTATTTTTTCCATCGATTTGTTCATTTGCATTTTGATTTTATAAATAAACAGATCCAATCTTGTTTCTCTGCTTGATAATGTGGTCATGTCTTGACGTCGTCTTTTTGCTCATTCGTTCATTCATTCATTTATTGCATTCATTCATTTATTGCATTCATTCATTCTAGCATTCTTTCAATAATTTATTGCATTCATTCATTGCATTTATTCATTCACTGAATTTTTTTCTTCCAGATGAACCAATATGGAGGAAATTGCAAACCAAGGATTTCAAGAACTTGACAGCTTTAAACAACTTTTACTTCGTTCTTGAAGAAAACAGCCTAAAACAAAACGAATCGTACAAAATAGAACACATGATAGAAAATCCACAAAAGGGCAAGCTTATTAACAAACATCTCTTAAAAACAAATTCCTTGCCCAACTCAGGCAAATGCGAGGCTAACAGCACTGAAATCGTAGCAGTAGCTGACTCTGTCAAAGTGGTTTGCCAAGGGTGGGTCGACAACGACGAAAACGGTATAATAAGTGGATACGAAGCATGGGCTTTATCTCCCAATGGCCCTTCGAAGTTGATGTATTTTGGTAATGATGGTACATTTTCGTTGAGGCTTCCTTTAGGAGACAGTGAAAAGAACTTTAGTCTACAGGTGGAGCTCAAAGTTTTTGATGGCTACAACGAAAGCACTAGTGTCGTCTTGAATTTAACTGTAAGTATATAAAAAATATTATAGGTGAAAAAAATATGGGCCGTGATAGGGGCTTTAATGGTTTTGAACGTCCACACCCGTCCGGTACATCGTATCGCTTCTATAAAATCATTTATAATCAAAATATTTCCCAGTGTATATTTCAATACGACTAAGCTTCTATGTTTTGAGAGGACCAATCTTTGTGCAGATAGCTATATCAAGAAGATTATGTTTTCCAGGTCAAACCACCGGAATTACAAGATCCAGTTAAGGACGTAGAAAAGTTGTTAGCTGCTGAAGAAGGTGATAATGATAAAGATAAAGCGCAAAAGGCTCTTGGTACCCTTAGTTTAATCCAGAGCAGCGTCACTGCAAATGTATCATTATCAAATAAGATCCAGGTAGGAGTTTTCAAGTGCCTATAACACCTAATTTGAATTTTTATAATCTTTTTTTGATCATGAATTGAAAAGCTAGATGATTTAATATTCTTTGAATGGTCGAGGATGTCTAATTTTAAGCATTTGGAAAATCGGAAAATGCAGATGAGGTGATGTCAACCCAGGAATTTGACTAATTGCATTTCTCTTATAGATGCGGGACAATGTAATATCCTCCATTGTGAAAATTCCCATCAAAGGAGCACAGAGTCTCCAGATGACATCGGGAGTGCTCATCGATTCGACAAACAAGACAGACGAACTCTCCGTTGATGGACTGGTAAATGACAGCTCTCTATATAATTACGGGTGGTATGGTTGCGAGAGCGGTAGGAGCGCTAGCCGTTTACCGCTGTGTGTGCGCTAGAGTTTCAGCTCGGACAGTGGATCATATGTAAACTGAGTATATTAGATGTGTTGTTCTCTACCATGCCACGAGGTTTTTTTCTCTCTGAGTTCTTCGGTTCTTCCTCCCTCGGCAAAAATCAACATTTGAGTTGAACTTTGTGTGTAAAATAGTCATTGTAGAGGTAGCAAGTGTGAGTGTGTACCAGCAGATCGTAAAATTAAAAGCTGATTCCGAGGCAAGTGTTCATGTGGATAAATACAAACATCCTGAAGAAGTTAGCTGGGCCTCTCTTCATTTGTGTTCGATAATTAAACTGATATATAAGAAAAGGAGTACTGTCCTGTCTACTTAGCTAGATTTTGAATTCTAAACGGCACATGGAAACTAAAGGGGTCTGAACAAGTAATTACATATAGTGTATGCACTTAATAGTGACAGTTAATAGCATGTGACCTTTTCCTTGCTTAGAAGCCATAACATACGCGTATGCAACACATTAAGTGAACAAGCAGGATGCACCGAGGACTCGTCTCTTGCGTGTCATTTTAGAAAATACGAAATCATATTTGCCGCTGTCCAACGCACTGCCAGCAGTGGGGTTGATTTCTAAATATAATCTATCATCTGTTATTATTTTAGATGACATCGATTGACGCTGCATCTAAAATGGTGGAATCTCTCTCAAATTTCAAAGACATTGATCCTGTTCAATTTGATGACGCGGGGGAGAGCTTACTTTATCTTGCAGGTAACGTCATTGATGGTACTGCAGCGAAAAATGACAGCAGAGGCAAAGAAACTGACAAAGATGAAAATGTTCAGCAAAATGAAAAAGTCAACAGTACACAGGTACCTATTCTAACAGGCTAAAACCTCCTACTGAACTGTTCTAATCAGGGAAGCACACTTCGCAGCTTACAATGGAAACATTGAACTGAAGCTCAATCGATAAAAAGTCGACAACTGACTGATCTCGCGCCGAATAGAGCAGTCGTCTCGTTTTGATAGCTAGGCTGCAGTATTAGATAATTATATACAGAACAAACAGATGTACGTACTAGATGAGAATACCTTTACGTGGCGCTGCTACGAAGCTTACAGGCGTTCGATTATGCTTTGTTATATTGCATGCCGTGGTAAGACTTCCATCTAACAAGACGATGTTCCTTGATCTTTAATTAATTTTCTGGAAATTATTTCATTCAGAATATCTGCATTGTTTTTAGTCGGTGTGCGCCTTTGAAACTGGTGACATCCGTGTAAAAATTCTGTAGAAATTTTAAATGTTTAAACTGTCTTCCCCATATCTAGCTAGAACGTCTGGCCAAGGCAGCAGTTGCTACAACAAGAAAGCTTGTCGAAACGCTTCTCGGGATAATGCTTGGAGGAGAAAAAACGAAGAAGTTCCAAACTCCATCACTAAGTTTAGAAATTGCCAATACCAAAATAAGCCGCTTACCTGAAAGCTATAATGTCAGTGGTGGTGATGTCAAAGTGCCGTCTGTTATGAAGTCTCTAGTAAAAAATGCAACGGTTAGTGTAGTAATTGCACAGAAAAATGTGGGGTGGGGGTAGATGGTGAAGAAGTCAGGAATACTGTCTATAGGGCCACAAAGAATTGAAATATATACAATAAATTCATTTTTCCCCTCGTGGGTTTCCTGTTTTATGTAAACAAGTACACGTGAGGTGTTATGTAATCTCATGGAATACACGTGAGGCCAGGTTTATACCCCAGTATTGTATTGGTACCCCCTCTAGGGGCCCACATGTGATGCACTAAAAGGATTGCAAGCTACCAAGCATCCACTTCTTAGTGTACTTTCATATTTGGCGTTTGTTAGCCCTCACCTTTACTTGGGCAAGTTTTGATAGCTTATGCAATAGTATTCTTGATTTCTAATAAAGCGGCTTTGAGCCAAGGGCTCATAGCCATTTTACGCGAAATTATTGTCTTGCCCAGCGTAAACGAGATGCAGGAAAATCAGCACCATAGGGGCGTGGCAATTGACACGAGGGGAAAACATAAATATTATTATTATTACTATTAATTCCGTCCATTTAAATTATTAACTCTCGTGATGTTAATTTCATTTCAGTGTCCAGAAAATGCAGTATGCCCTGCAGCACAATCTTTTGTAAGTTCAAAGGCTATTATATCAAAAAATAATCCCTTCACATGGGGGAATGGCACCTTGAAAGTCAGTAAATCTCCAGTCCTTACTGTTGAGTATACAAAGAGTAATGGAAGTCTACTTACTGTTGACGATCTTGATGAAGAGTTTATCTTGAAAATACCGACAAAACCGCTGAATAAAACAGTGAAAAGTTCCAAATTTCCATATTTTGTGAATCCGGACACAACTTGCGTCCAACACAAAATCAAGGTTGATAGAAATGATACTGCATTTGAACTAATAATAAAACCAGCCCAGGAAAAGTTTGTTACCGTTTATGTCCGTTATGGAAAAAGAGTTACCAAGGCAAAGTACGATTACGAGTTTTATCATCCTAATTTGTCATCATGTGTTGAGCCTTCAGAACGTGACAACTGCACTGGAATTTATGACTTTATAAAATGCATGGGCTTGGAATTTGATGAAATGTTGAACAAAACTTACAACAAAACGCAATATGAGGCGACAAGGGAAAGTTACGGCAGCACTACAATTCAAACAAAATGCAAAAATAACGTTACCATCCCAGATGTTAGCTTTTTGGCCGACTCCAGTCGTCCGCGTGATTTATCTGCCTGCTTTGGCTACCGTCAAGTGGTGACGTGTCCACCGTGTGGAAACAATTCTGGAAATGGGACTAGAAAGTCTTATGGCATGAAATATTCTCAATTCCCGAAAAACATAAGTAATTACAGACCAGATTGTGGTCAAGGTACAACCCAAACACCAGTAGTATGTACAGAAGTACAAAGATATCTGGAGTGTAAAAACCGTAAAGTGGAACAATATCAGAAATGCATACCTCTATTGACACGCCCAAAACTGATATACAACAAATACGAAAAATGCAACAAGGACATTTATAGGAAATTCTTTGAAATTGATGCATTCAATAGATCAGCTGGCAGCTATCACGTTGCAATATGTTACAACTCTACACAGTTTCCGCCACCTACCCCAATGGCAACGCCAGAAAGAAACAACTCAAATAGTACTCGAAATTCCACAACTTTGACACCCACAACTGTTGGTAAAGAAGAAGGAGGAGGAGGAAGAAAGAGAAAAAGATCTTTAGATTCGAGTTCATTTGATGACAATGTCTTTGAAGGAATGTTGAACTATGACGAATTAGTTGATGGGAAATCCCAAGAAGACTTAGAAAATACTTATTACCTTATCAATGCAGAAAACTCTTTTGTTAACAATCTTGGGTCTTATAGAATGAACACTCATAACAAATTGCCTCACCGATCAAGACGGGAAACAGCAGAAGCCGCCAATCGTAAATGCGATGTATACGATATAACAGAAAAACCACCCCCAACTGCTCCTCCTACTCTTACTCCTACAGAACATCTAGCTTTAAAACCACAAGTATACAACAGTATTACATCTCTTAACTATTCCTTTGAAACGAATATATTTATGTGCTTGCACTGGGATGAGACACTTGAAGTGTGGAGCACGGAAGGATGTAGGGTATGTACAAAAACAGTTCAATAAAATTTATAAAATAAGAATATATTTTCATGGAAATATTTTTCTTCTTTTTAGCCCCACGAAAACTCTTCAGTTACCAAGATTGTGTGCTTGTGTAACCATTTGACTTCTTTTAGTACCGATTTAGTTGTTCCTCCAAACCCCATTGACCTCGATAAAGTCGCTGCAGGATTTAAGGAATCAAACTTTGCAGTCCTATTTACAGTCATTGGTCTGTTTTTGCTGTTTGCTCTTGCTATTGTATTTGCTCGGAGAGCTGATAAGAGAGATGTCTTACTGGTGAGTTATACACAACTTAGATTGTTTTCTTAATATTTTTCCGGTCAAAAATTGGCTATTCCCATAACCATTGGTATAAGCAAAACTCTACATTTATTTATTTACAGCGGCAAGGTTTACAAAAACTTTAAAAGCCTCAAAAAATGTATCGATACATTATGGCCAATAAATTATTTACCTCTTCTTATGAAACTTTGCATCAAAAGCTAGCAAACAAGAAAGACCAACAGACCAATTGGCAATTCACAGAATATTAATGATATTTGCAAGTTTTGTAGGAATTAAATCCCCTTTTTAGGTATAAAAGTAATAGGTCCTTTGCAGCATGTTGGAATGCAGCTCAATTTGGAGGGCAAAACAAAAGAATTTCAATGTCCTATTGGCTGGAAACCATTGTTTTTGTCCTCCAAAATGCGCTAATTCGCACGTGCCGCAAATGGCCTATTACCCATAATGAATCCGATATATATGTATGAGAGTTTTTGCAGACCGCTGTATAGCTACCCCTTAACTATGTCTCGTATAAATTTCCGGCTCTACCTGAACAAACGCAAATTCAAAATAGGAAGTAGAAATCGTCATATTTCAGTCTGATCAAACAAGTATTTCTACGTGTTTATAGGCTTCCAAAGCGAGGGTCGGCTCCATAGATCCCAATCCCGGAGCCCTTAACTATGAAATCACAGTTGCCACTGGAACGTTTCGTGGATCTGGGACAACCGCTAATGCTGCCATGATAGTTTACGGAGAAAAAGGTTGTACCCCTATTATTATACTTGCTGATGAAACTGGAAGTTCTTCAGAAATTCTCTCTCGTGGTAATGTTGTTTACATTATGGTAAATCTGCCTGAAGATGTGGGTGATATCCACTACATCCGAATTTGGCATAACAACAAAGGAGAGGATCCAGCATGGTTCCTGAGGCAAATAACTATACGTGATGTTGCTACAAACAAAGAATGGCTATTTATCCACAATGATTGGTTGGCTGTGGACAAAGGAGATGGAAAAATCGAACGGCGCATATATGTAGCTTCTGAAGAGGAAAAGACGCAGTTCAAAACACTGTTCTATTCTCACACAGCAAAGAGTTTCAGTGAAAAACACTTATGGGTTTCCGTTGTCCTTCGTCCACCATCCAGTACTTTTACCCGTGTACAGCGTGTTTGTTGCTGTTTTTCATTACTGCTCACTGCAATGTTGGCCAATGCTATGTTCTACCAGAATGACAGTGGAAGTGAAGATACAATCCATATCGGACCGATAACGATGAGCCTCCGACAAATCATAATTGGATTAGAAAGTGGCCTGATTGTCGCCCCTGTCAATCTCTTTATTATTATGCTATTCCGAAAAGCCCGCCCGAAAAGTACGAAAAAGATAGGCGACCATGATGATTTCTTAGAATTTTCAGATGACGAAAGTTTGTCGAACGCATCTGTCAAGAAAGGAAAAAACCGAACAGGCTGTCCACATGGGGTCGTGTATATTGCTTATACGTTATGTGCATTGAGCGTTCTTGCATCGGCAACTGTAGTAATATTGTACTCCTTGCAGTGGGGAACAGAAAAATCAAATGAATGGATGAAATCTGTAACTCTATCACTTATTCAAGATGTACTTCTGGTACAGCCGCTAAAAGTCGTGGCCCTTGCAATTCTTCTTTCGTTGATATTTCGCAAACCACCAAAAGAAGACGGGAACCACACTGGTGATGCCCAAACGAAAGCAACTGTCACTAGCAAGGACGAAAATATAATAGATTCTGTCAGTATGAAAGATATTAATACGTTTCCTGAGATGGACTTTGAACCATTAAATGAACAAGAACTGTTGGCGGCTCAGAACTACCAAGTAAGAAAGAACACAGTACACTGGGCAATAAAAGAGATAGTCATTCACTTGGTTTTTGTCATACTCTTGTCCTTGGTAATCTTTGGCTCACAGTCGTCTTATTCTTATCACATCCAGAAACATCTTAAGGACATTTTTCCTAAGAGTGAAGTGGTAGGTAGAAAAAAAAAGTTTTCTCTTTGTTTACAGCCTGAAGCTTCATTGATCCCAGAACACTGCTCTAGTCCAGATATTTGTACTCAGATTTTTGCCAAACACATCTGAGGCTGGCCAGTGTCTTTGTTAATTATCCAGTTTTCATAAATAGGCTTAAATCCTCCACTCGGCCATCCTTACTATGTACCGATGTAGATACTTCTTGAACACTGAATAACGTGTGAAATGCATTGTTCTTTTCTTAATTTGTATACTCAAAGGTAAAAAACACAACTGGATTCTGGTCTTGGTGTGAAGACAGACTGTTACCAGGTCTGTATAAAAATGAGTGGTACAATAATCAGACATTTACCGACGAAAAAGAGGGATTCATTTCAAATAAAAAGGCTGTTTTGATAAGTATCCCACGTCTACGACAAGCTCGCGTTAAGTCAGGTAACATTCTATGAAATGTTTTATTGCATTTATTCATGACTGCAGTTTTGCTCTTCCAATGGTCTTGCGATTTTTTCTCGACATCATTGGGAAGTGATGACCATTTTTGTTTTTACAGTTGGAAATTTCAATTTCTAGCAGTTAGAAATTTGATTGTTTTTGCAATTTTCAATGGTAGGCCGAGATGGTCCAAACTTTCTAGCTAGTGATATGGTAGCTTGGACACAATTTTTAGGATCGAGTTTCTTCAGCTTCTATCCCTTGCAAAATGTAAATAATGAAAACAAAGCCGTAGTTTGGAGCCTGTTAGTACCTCAGCTTCTTTAATTTGTCATGAATTGTTGGGTTCGCTTTGCTTGCTGTGTTGCTACGGTATATGTCGGGGTTGTGCCCTCTACTAAAGTGAGAAGGCTGTGATATAGTTCTTGTATCAGTGAAGGCATTTAACAGCAGCTGCTATGCTGTGAACGATGTTCTATGTGCTATCCTAGTAAGTCTATTTTCTATTTTGTTTAATTTTATTGCAGAAAATTGCGAAGCCACTGAGAACTACCCAAAACTACAAGAAATGTTTTCACGATGCTATCCAGAATACTCCCAATCCAATGCAGACGAGAGTTCACCAACACCTTTAAACTGCAGTCCAGAAGGAGGTGTGAGATTCACGCCATTCATGGTCCAAACTGCAGAGAAGCTCGGAACACTTCCAGTTGTGACAAACGATGGGACATATTCAGGGAGTGGAATGGTGGCCGATCTGGGCTATGACAATGAGACAGCAAGCAATGTTATATTGAACTTAAGGAAAGACAACTGGATTACCAGACAAACAAGGGTTGTGTTTGTAGAGTTTGTAGTATTTGAGCCTGCATCTCTACTTTATGCTTTCGCTCGCTTTACGTTTGAGCAACACCCGACAGGGGAAATGCTGTCATCAAAGAGGGTAGAACCATATGCTATTTATGGAGTCGGTCAAAGCTCTTACAAAACTTTGCTAAGTGTAATTCAGTTTCTGCTCCTCCTCTTTGTCGCTGTTCTTGTCGTGAGGGCAATCCTTAAACTTGTCAGAGAAAAAATGCAGTTTTTCAAGGGTTTTTGGAACATACACCTAGTGGTGATGCTTATCTTGACTGTGACTATGATGGCATTCATCTTTCTTCGCGAATCGCACGTCAGAAATTTACTTAAAACAATACAGGAAAATCCTTATTCGAGGATGAGCTTTGACTACGTCCAATATGGTACAGATGTGGTCAATGGTGTTGCTGCCGCCGTCATCTTTCTCACAACCATCAAGCTCCTCAAACTCTTCAATTTCAACATGAAGATCCAAACTTTTGTCCTGGTGATCCGATTGTCCAAACCATTTCTCATTACCTATGGCGTGCTATTCTTCATCGTGTTCATGGCATTTGCACAAGCAGGCAACCTAATCTTTGGCCAGGTTATCCCAGTATATTCAAACATTCTCCGATCATTTATTAATGTTTTCGAGATGTCACTTGGACACGGACTGCATTTCCACGAGCTGCAAGACATTGATGGCGTTCTGGGTCCTCTTTTCATTGTCTGTTATTTCTTGGCCATCATTATACTTATGGTTAACTTCTTCGTCGCCATCTTGAATGATTCGTACGTCGATGGTTGCGAGGAAGTATCGATTGAGACCAACGAAGATGCCATCATGTCTGATTTTATGACCGCTTACATCAAAGCGTCTTTGAGAGATATTTCAAAGAGCCTAAAAGAAATCCCAATGAACTCCAAGGAGGATCGGTTGTACCAACCAACTCAGGAGGAGCGGGAGGAACTCCAAAAAAGACAAAGAGAAAGAGAATCAGATTTTTTCCTGTATTAATTGGAAATCGTTTTTCTTTATAGAGTATAGTTTCATTTTAACTCGTTAAAACAAATGTTAAAACACATTATTGCATGCACTCAAATCCTGATTGAGTTATAGCCTTGTGATTTTGTTTGATGATTACACGATAACTAATACTATTAGTTATTATTTTACGCGAGTTTATGGAATCCAGTCTAGATACAATGCACACCAGAACATATTTGATATGTATAGGCGTGCATTGTATCTAGATTGCACGGCACAACATATTATGCTGTAGCTTGGACAAAGTATTAGTTCTCTCCTAGCTCTGATAAGAATTAAGATAACTAATTATGTTCATCGATCACGCACAAAAAGTTCTAATTCCGCCTCCCTAGGTTGTGAAAACAAATTTTGATAAGTTTTCTAGAGTTTTCTCCTCTCTTTTCCATTTTCCATGAGTGGAAAAAGCCTTTACAATCTTATGGTCATGATGGATCAGTTTTCAATGACCACCAACGAATTCTAAGGTGGATGACTTTTGATTATTTCCCCAGTCCAATTTTCAAATCTCCAAAAATACAACTGCTTTGGTTTGCCTTTTTTAAAATTTTCAAACCCGTTGTCTAATAATCATGACGTCCATGATCTGTAACAAAATGAAAATCAAGCTGGTTTGAACCGATTTCAAACCAACAACCTTTCAAACGAAAACTCGTGCAACAATGAATTGTCTTACAAAAAGATTGCTTAAATTTCAGTTCGTCGTGAATGTTTAACAACTTTGTACAGCAACCCTAACTGAAATCGTCCAGTTATGCATGCAAATTTGACTTTGAACATTTAAAGTACAAACATTAAAGGTCCTTCCACATGAAAAACTTTATATGGTAAATAGATTTTTCCCGTCCAGATTCATTCCGTACGTCAAACTTTCTCATCCATACTAACAAACGTTACGGAACGTTGCAGTATATATTGTGTTTTTTTGGGGGCGGAAGGGCCTTAAAAGCGTGCCATGCGAATAAATAGTGATATTTTATACTCATTTCAATGTTTTCTTTAATAAACACTATGCTAGGCTATTTAGTATTAATAGTGCAAACGTACTATAGAGTGGTTTCAATAACCGTGAAACAAAAAGTAATTAGTTAGAGTGCGATAGTCAAATGACAAAAAAAAAGAAAGAACACAATGGAATTAAGGTGTATTAAAGAGTGATAGTATCTTTGTGTTTCACGGGTTAATGAAAACCATTCTAGAGTGATGGCACTTAATCCGTGAAGTAGATATTAGTCTAATAGACATTAGTAGACACTATTTCCATTGCTTTCTTTTGTTTTGATTAGACTATTAGACACTGACTATTAGATTTCGTTTCACGGATTAACTAAAGTGCAATCACTCTATTGCACGCTTTCAGTAATTGTACTCTTGTTAATTGTAAAGAGACTATATATTAGCTAAGATCAACATCACTGTAATGACACCGACGATGGCGTATGTTCACGTCGAAATATGTCTGTAAGATCAAAATAAAACTATCATAATTATCTTAAAAATTGGCACAAAATATGTTTTGAAGTTATGCCATGCACATAACACTAAATAATTCTATTTGTCGAGGAGCACCCTCGCGAAAACGTAAAGTTATTATTCCAGTCTTTCTTCAGCTTATTCTGTTTATGATCTTCAACTCATATTCAGTCCATATATAGCTGTTGTTAACTGAATTTAACGTGCTGCAAAGTTCGCGGTCTTTTTCACTTAGGCAACAAACCCACTTTTTCATTTTCTTTTCAATAACAATTTAAAGATGAATGTAAAGAGTATCTTCACCTTAAAATCAAAACCTTTTATGATCTTTCTTAGTCCATTGTAATGATTTTAGAAGTTTTACCCCCGTAATTTGATTTTTATTTGCTGGCTGGGAAAGTTTTGGAAAGATATTTTGAAAGTTGATTTTTGATGACACGCTTTTCTCTGAAACATACAATGGCTTCAATTGAAGCTGGGCATAGAGCAATTGGGATTTTTTTTGCAATTGGGATTTTTTTTTGTTACATGCCTCCCAATCTTTCTAGTGTAAGTCTCAAGACTTGAATTTTTCTCTAGCAATTGTATCAAACTCTGAGTAACAGACAAGTTACTACAAAGGTCATATCAATACCGTTTATTTAGCGGCTTTTGAAAAATAATTATGCAACTCTAATTCCAAAGAGAACATCAGTGATTAAGATTAACAGTCATGCAAGTATTAAACAGTAAATACTGTTATATGTTTGTACCATGCAAGTGCAATTGGACACCGATATCGATTTTGAATCGCGCGAGGGCTGATATAGAAATGTCTTTCACCGCAGTTTCTAGATCTAGAATGAAATAATGAACGTAATTTGAAAAATTGCAGTATCTGAATTTCCACATTCACTGCAAAGAAAACTGCAAGCAAGAAGCTCTTTCATTATTAGCCGTATGATTATATTTTTGCTTGATATGTTATGGTCATAAAAGTTATGTGATACAATTATATAATTATCAATTGGTATTCAAGCCTCAGAATTAATATCGGGGAAACAATTTTCTTGGACTTAAGTGTTTCAAAAATCTCTGATACTTATAAAACAACAACAACAAAAAAGAAACTCTCTAAAATTCCTCTCCTTTATTAATATTGAAATATATATTCTAAAGATATACAGTCAATATTTCCCAGCCACATCTCCTATGTCAACCGAGCTCTTTGACTAAAATTAATGTACACAGAACGCCGGCTCTTTTTAACAATAACTTCAATTGTCAAATTCGGCTAGGGGGTATAAATAATTGTTCGCATTTTCACAACGCAATTATACAGTACTTTATTTCTAAATAGCGTAAAATTTTATCTATATTTTCTCACCAGCCTTTTTCACTTTTGCATCCAAGTTGTTTTTAGCTCACTGCTCAATCCAACCTTAACATGTAGTCAACTTAAAGAGGAAAACTATGAAATTTTTATTTGAACTTTAGAAAGTTTTTTCAAAAAAAAAGTTGTTAATAATTAAATTTCAATTGGAATTTTTAACATACCAGAGTAAACAGAAATCATTAACTCTACATGTGGGCTAGTAGTACAGCCAATCTTCTTGAAGAACAGGTTTTTATTTCATACAAGATATTACTGGGTCTTCAGTTCACTTTGGCAAGTGAAGACGTTCCGGCGATGTAAGAGAGAGCTAGCATCTCTACCATGTACCAAACTACGTGAAAGTCACTGGGGACTTCTGAAAAGATATCTAAAGGAAGGTAATTTGCCTTTTTTACAACACTTTTGGAAATTTTGGAGCACATTCGTAGCTATCAAATCCTGAAGTTACGTTTCTACGCCCCAAATTTTTTTAAGATTCGCTTAAAACGGGGGGAAACTAAAATGTTTATTTATTTTTTATTTTATTATTGTTTTTCTTTTTGGTCTCTACCATATCTTGTCATTTCTCATTGATACAAAAAAGAAGTTTTTTTATTGCTAAATCTAGTTCGAAGGCGGACAAAGACTGGAGTCATGCTGAAATATTTAACTTTAGTTAACTCAATCTTAACAATGTTTATCAGTAAACTTTCATAGTAACCATTCAAAAAGTGAACGAGTTAACTAAATTGAAATTTCTCAGCTTGACCTAAACTAATGTGTTATCGTTGTTTTGATCCTGGTTCTGATTGGGTCTTGATTTCACAGTGTTTTCCCAAATACGGCAAACAAGTTTAAGTACAATGCACATAGAAACTAGGCAAGTCGCTATTTTGACTTCCCCTCTTAAAAATGCCCAGGCTTTTAGACTGATAATATACTAATCCATGGATAAAACACAGTTTTAAAATGAAACGTGCGAATAAAACTTTGTTTTGAAACAACTGAAGTTTCTTTTGTGCTCAAAGATCTTGTCTAAACACAAGCGCTCAAAACAGTAGCAAGGAGAC